>CAWUFW010007153.1:600000-1046550 GCA_963921515.1 Calotriton arnoldi | reverse complement strand
ACACTGCACTGTTTCCCTCGACCAATCTATGTTGCTATGGGACACAAGCACTACTATGCCACTGATGTGTTTGTTGTTGTGTGACCAGGATTCATCCATGCAGTTTGGCTTTGGCAGCTTTTACCATGACTACACTTCCCTTTTGGTCACTATGGTGATGGGGCTTTAGGCCCCATTGCCACACTGTTCAAAATGTGCATCAGCTATGGATTCCACACTTCCCTTTTGGTCACTGTGGTGATGGGGCTTTAGGCCCCATTGCCACACTGTTCAAAATGTGCATCAGCTATGGACACCACACTTCCCTTTTGGTCACTGTGGTGATGTGCCTTTAGGCCCCATTGCCACACTGTTCAAAATGTGCATCAGCTATGGATTCCACACTTCCCTTTTGGTCACTGTGGTGATGGGGTGTTCGAGCCCATTGCCACAGTGGCCATGGTCGGCTTGCATTGTAGAGGCCACACACATTTCTGTGTGACACATGTGCTAGGGGGTCACATTGTATGTTCAATGTCATGTTCAGTGTTGTAGGCATTTGACACAGACTACACACACTTGTCATGGTGTTGGGGGGGATGTAATGTTCTGTCACTCCTTATGTGGGAGTATGCTAGTTGTGTCATGCATTACCCATCCTATGAGTAGGAGTGGTGTTAGTGGTAGGCATCCATCCCCCCATGAGTGGGGATGGTAGTAGTGACAGGCATCCAGGCCCCCTGAGTAGGGGTGGTGGTAGTGGTAGGCATCCAGCCCCCCTGAGTAGTGATGGTGGTAGTGGTAGGCATCCATACCCCTAAGGGTGGGGATGGTAGTAGTGGCAGGCATCCAGGCCCCCTGAGTAGGGGTGGTGGTAGTGGCAGGCATCCATCCCCCTATGAGTGGGGATGGTAGTAGTGGCAGGCATCCAGGCCCCCTATGAGTGGGGATGGTAGTAGTGGTAGGCATCCATCCCCCTATGAGTGGGGATGGTAGGAGTGACAGGCATCCAGGCCCCCCTGAGTAGGGGTGGTGGTAGTGGTAGGCATCCATACCCCTAAGGGTGGGGATGGTAGTAGTGGCAGGCATCCAGGCCCCCCTGAGTAGGGGTGTGGTAGTGGTAGGCATCCATACCCCTAAGGGTGGGGATGGTAGTAGTGGCAGGCATCCAGGCCCCCCTGAGTAGGGGTGGTGGTAGTGGTAGGCATCCAGGCCCCCCTGAGTAGTGGTGGTGGTAGTGGCAGGCATCCATCCCCCTATGAGTGGGGATGGTAGTAGTGGCAGGCATCCAGGCCCCCTATGAGTGGGGATGGTAGTAGTGGTAGGCATCCATCCCCCTATGAGTGGGGATGGTAGTGACAGGCATCCAGGCCCCCCTGAGTAGGGGTGGTGGTAGTGGTAGGCATCCATCCCCCCATGAGTAATGATGGTAGTAGTGGTAGGCATCCAGCCCCCTATCAGTGGGGTTGGTAGTAGTGACAGGCATCCAGCCCCCACTGAGTAGGAGTGGTGGTGGTGGCAGGCATCTAGCCCCCCCTGAGTGGGGGTGGTGGTAGTGGTAGGCATCCATCCCCCCATGAGTGGGGATGGTAGTAGTGGTAGGCATCCAGCCCCCCCTGAGTAGTGATGGTGGTAGTGGTAGGCATCCATACCCCTAAGGGTGGGGATGGTAGTAGTGGCAGGCATCCAGGCCCCCTGAGTAGGGGTGGTGGTAGTGGTAGGCATCCATACCCCTAAGGGTGGGGATGGTAGTAGTGGCAGGCATCCAGGCCCCCTGAGTAGGGGTGGTGGTAGGGTGGTGTTGGTGGTAGGCATCCATCCCCCCATGAGTGGGGATGGTAGTAGTGGTAGGCATCCAGCCCCCTATGAGTGGGGTTGGTAGTAGTGACAGGCATCCAGCCCCCCCTGAGTAGGGGTGGTGGTGGTGGCAGGCATCTAGTCCCCCCTGAGTGGGGGTGGTGGTAGGGTGGTGTTGGTGGTAGGCATCCATCCCCCTATGGGTGTGTATGGCATTGGTGTTGGCCATCCCACCCCTATGGTTCTGCTGTTGCTAGTGTACGTTATTTGTGCATCCCTATGTGTGTGTGACATATTTCGGGTACGTGTCGTTTGTTTGTATTGTTGGTGTTTGACTTACCGTCTGCGCCGTACGCGTCCGTGCCGGTCCCGGTAATAGATGTAGAGTATAGGTAGGACCTGCGCAATGGGATTCATGCTTGGATCGTCTCGTTCGGGTTTCTCGTGTCTTCGAGTCGTACTCGTAGCAGGCTTGTTCGTCTCATAGCCGTGGATCGTCTTGTGGCGCGAAACGGAGCTTATGTACGGCTCGCCCGGATGCTCAAACGTGCCGGACGTAGCAACGGGTTCGGCGCGTACGCATTGCGCATCGTACTAGTCCGGCCGGAAGGTGCTGTGTATTTGCTTCCGTGCGGCTCGATTCGGCGTTCACGGATCCGGCTCGGACGGGGAACAGGAGCTGGATTGGGTGAGTACGGCTCGCTCGGAAATTGAGTTGTTATACGCATCGTACTTGTTCGTCCGGACAAGTGTACGAATCGGTCGGGAAACACGCATTCGGCTGGTATTTTTTCCGGACGAATACTGTTAGGTGCCCTACCGGCCGAGATCGGAATCGACCCCTAAGTAGGATCTTCCCGACCCGATCGGATAGATGTCCCCGCTGTAGAACTACAGATGCAGACTTTTTGCATATGATATGGACATGTCCAATAATATCTCCCTTTTGGACTGAAATACTAGATAAAATAAAGTAGGCTACAGGATGGACCGTGCCCAAAGAAATAAGGGAGGTGCTATTGGGTCTTCTTCCTACCCCCAAAAATAAAAAACTAAGTAGAAAATTTGTAATGTTATGTTATGTTAATCATATTTGTCAAAAGCGATACCAAAGGGATGATGGACGGAGCGTTAGAGCAAATCAAACACTCACCCCCAGTCAACTGATCTGGGTTTAATCCATCATCATTCTTTAGCTCACTCCACCACCCCAGTTCAGACATGGCCATATGCAAATCAGTCTGACCCTGTGCCTCATGGGAACAGTCCAGCCCGAACTGCCAAGCCATGTATGCCCAGACGTGGGTCCTGGGCTCACTGTGCCACTGGAATCAAGCTATCCTGGCTGAAGAGGGGTGAAACCTCGAAACCGGTCCTAGGATGCTTGTTTCCGGTCCAGGGAGGACCTGGCTTGGCAGTTCGGGCTGGACTGTTCCTATGAGGCACAGGGTCAAGACTGATTTGCATATGGCCAGGTCTAAACTGGGGTGGCATGGTGAGCAAAAGAATGATGGATTTAACCCAGATCTCTTGACTGGGGGCGAATGTTTTGATTTGTTCTGCATTCCGTCCATCAATTGTGGGTCTTTTGCTTTCTCGCCCTAAGTGCGCCAGGTATGCCCAGACGTGGGTCCTGGGTTCACTGTGCCACTGGAATCAAGCTATCCTGGCTGAAGAGGGGTGAAACCCCGAAACCGGTCCTAGGATGCTTGTTTCCGGTCCAGGGAGGACCTGGCTTGGCAGTTCGGGCTGGACTGTTCCCATGAGGCACAGGGTCAAGACTGATTTCCATATGGCCAGGTCTAAACTGGGGTGGCATGGTGAGCAAAAGAATGATGGATTTAACCCAGATCTCTTGACTGGGGGCGAATGTTTTGATTTGTTCTGCATTCCGTCCATCAATTGTGTGTCTTTTGCAATCATATTTGTAGAGCGCGCGGTTACCCGAAGGTGTCCTGGCGCTAGTAGCTCAAACTCTACTGAGAGCAAAGTGGCGCGGAAAGGCATGTATCTGGAGGAAATTATACGTTAAAAAGCCAGGTTTTGAGTTGTTTCCTGAAAGCGAGGAGGTTAGTGGAGTTCCTCAAACTCCAGGGGAGGGTATTCCACGCTTTGGCTGCACCTGTAATGAAGCTTCTCCCCCACGAGGCTTTCTTCGAGGGGGTATGCTCACATATTTGGCTCCTAGTGAGCGGAGGGTTCTTTTGGGCGTATACCATCGAAATTGGTGAATCAAAAAGTCAGGACCCTGACCATGTAGTGCCTTAAAGACAATACAAAGTGTCTTAAATTGCACCCTTTTCCTAATGGGCAGCTAATGTAGTCTTTTAATTTCTTTGGTTACCGATGCAAATTTGGGGGTGCCTGTCACCAGCCTTGCTGCTGCATTTTGCAAAATCTGCAGACTGTTCAGATGTCGCTCTAGGATGTTTATATAGAGCCCATTACAATAGTCCAGTCGGGATAAGATCATGGATGAGACAACTGTTCTTAAGCTGTCTTCTGGCAAGAAAGGTTTAACTTTTTTAGCAGTTTAAGGGAGTGACAGGTGGCCGAGGTTGTAGCATTTATCTGGTCCTCAAAATTCAGCCTTTCGTCCACCATTATACCTAGATTTTTTGCCTTCTTCGTGGGTATAGGGAGGATGCCCAGATCTGCTGGCCACCAATCCGGGGTCCAGAATTTAGCCTTGTTTCCAAACGTGAGGACCTCGGTTTTGCCTGAGTTTAATTTTAGGCAATTTTGTGACATCCAAGATTTGACTGCTCCCATACAGTCGTGGAAATTCTTACTAATACCTGATTCTTGCCCTGGTAATAGTGACACTACAATTTGTGTGTCATCTGCATATGACGTAGGACTGAAGCCATATGATCTGATCA
Source organism: Calotriton arnoldi (assembly GCA_963921515.1). Classification (NCBI taxonomy): domain Eukaryota; kingdom Metazoa; phylum Chordata; class Amphibia; order Caudata; family Salamandridae; genus Calotriton; species Calotriton arnoldi. The sequence continues at coordinate 1,041,892 of CAWUFW010007153.1, read as the reverse complement.
AAGGGGCCAAAGGTGCCATGTACACGTTAAAAAGAGTTGGACTAAGGGATGAACCCTGTGGAACTCCACATGGTAATGAGAACGGGTTGGATTCGAATTTCCCTAAGGACACTGTTTGTTTCCTGTCCATTAGAAACGCATTTAGCAACCTCCACGCCTTTCCATTGACTCCAATCTCGGACAGACGGTCCATCAAAAGATTATGATGGACGTGTCGAAAGCCGCGGATAAGTCCAGCATGATGAGGGCCGCCTCACCCCCTTCGTCCAGGACTTTCCTGATTTCTTCTGTTGATTTTATCAAGGCGGTCTCCGTACTATGCCCTATTCTGAAACCATACTGAATTGGATCCAATAACTTGTTTTCATAACGAAATGCACTCAATTGGGCATTTATTTCTTTTTCCACCACTTTGGCTGGTAATGGGAGGCGGGAGATGGGCCTGTAGGGCTTGTACTAGCTAACAGACGTATTGCTATATCATGGATGAGACCAAACCCCCGCATATTGAGATGTGATTGAAGGATATTGGTGAATGGGCAGCAGCAGAAGCACTACGAATGAAGAAGGGTAGGGGAGACAACAAACTAGAGGACGACCTGCGGGCATGGGCGACTATGCTGATGGATATAAAAGACCTGGAAACACCGGCAACAACACCGACTGTGAGCGATCCCCCTTAATACGGATTCAGACGCAATAAGACTAATTAGACACCAGGTAGACATAAAAGATACTGATAAGGAATAGATAGTTGAAGAAATCAGAAAAGGAAGTGATGCTGGAATTACGACACAATGATGGGAGAATGGAGGGGGAGGGAGTTCGAACAGTTGTGGGATTATGATGGTATCCTCTGGTATATAATACAGGTTGGCATAAAAAGTATTAAAAATACGCTGTTTGATTGTTTCAAATAGTGAAATGCGGAAGAACAAGAATACAATGTAATACCTACTAATGTATAAATGTATGCGAAAACAGTTGATGTAATTTGTAAAATGCCAATAAAAGAGTGCTGTATTCAAATGCTTAAATGAACAAATTCCTGGAAACAGTTGGGAGTCATTCGCCTACTTCTTACTGAATATTATGACATTGTGGGGGTGGTCAACTCTGCTAACAGCTTGTGAAATCTTTAAAATTTTGAATTACATCAGATTAATTTGTATCCCTATATTTTAAGGTACCTGAAACTTGATGCTTTCAGCATGATCGGCTCTGCTTTTGTGCACTCTTTGCCTGACTACATTAAGGTGGAGCTTTGTGTGGACGTTCATAGCTGCAAAGTGTACCCATGGCAAATGTTTCACTTTAAGTCAGTCCTGACCTTTTAAAAGACATTACATTGTATTCTGGGGCTTGTAATTTCTGTTAATATTAGAACTATGGGCTCAAAAAGCCACAGCAATAAAGAGCAGTTGGGAAAAAAACTGGATTAGCTGAATGTATCACACATAACAATGGTACAGCTTGCAGCTATGAATTTTATTGGTATGTAGAAATACTTGTGTCATGCTTTCACCACTATTCCATGTGCATGGTGACATCACTCTTTTTACAGGTACCTGGCACTACACCTTGCATTCAGTGCTTAAGGTCTGGCCTTTGGATCCCTCACAAAATATTGATGCATACAATATCAAAACGCAAAAATATCAGAAATTAAATATCGATCATAAAATATCAACCTCCTATACTTAGCTAGTAAAAGCACAAATATCAAGAGCAAAAATATAGTTGTTATAAATATTGACATTTACTTATATATCGATAACAAACATATCGGATACAAAAATATCATTACCTTTAAATAAAAATCGAATATGTCAAAAATATTGAAAAATACAATATCGATGACAACAATATTGTCAAAATAACTAAATAAACACTAATGAATCATAACAAACACTTTCAACATAAAACAATTACTTAAAATAAAACAATAATGTTTTTACAAATACTTAAATTAAACAAAAATATATTACAATTACCTTTCACCCCCCTCAAAATATATAACAAAAATCACAACAATACACCCTCTAAAAATATAAGCATATACTAAAAACATTTAAACTACAACCTAAATATTCATAAATATATATATATATATATATACATATATATATATATATACAAACACATATCCAGTCACTCCGCCACTCCACGGCTTACACACCATAGACGGAGACGGACCACAATCTTGTGCTGAAGTTTTCTTTATTGCGTTTGTCGGTCTGACGCGTTTCGGCTCGAAAGAGCCTTGATCACATGACAAACACATATATATACATATATATATATACACATATATATGTATATATATATTATATAATATATATATATATATATCAACTTTTATTCAAAAGTAGCAAAGTATATATTATGTATCAAAAATAATACCCAAATTAGCATTTGCCATAAAAGGACCAAACAAACAAACAAAAAAATTAAACCAGCCAATGAACTATACCTATAAACAACTTTAACCAACAAAATCAAACAAACAGTAAAATCAGCAATATAAAAGTCACACTAATTTAAACAATTAACTACTTCAAAAATGACAAACGCTGCAAGACAAGGTCTCTCTGCTGGATACATGTCGACAACAACTTAACCAAGGAAGTAAACTTATATTTATGCTAAAACACAATTATTAAACTTACAACTCTTAAATAACAATTGATTAATAAAATACTATCCAGCTTCTATCTTTTTACATAGACTCCCTAAAAGAAAAACCCACGCCTGGAAACAGCACTAAACTGCCTAAAAATGACAACTATCAAAAAGCAAAAAAAGATATACAAAAGTAAATATACATAAATGAATACGAAAGAATAAACTCACCCAAATAGCAAGCAAAAATAAACCTAACAACCTCAACGTCTACTAACTACCAACAAATTAACATTTAAAGTGAAACTTATGTTTTGTTGTTCATCCAACAGAAAACAAAGCACGAGCTCCACACAAGAATTGAAAAGCTGAAAAATCGTGAGAAACATCTATACACAACATACATGTAAGTATACAAGAAGTAATTGCACAATTTTAAATGTAAATAATAAATGTACAAACTTTAAAATATTCAGTACATTTATACTATTACACTACTTTCAGATACAGTGACAGAAGCTGCAAAGTATATCACTTCACAGAAAGGAAAGCAGTTACTAAGGGGCTAATTACAAGTCTGGCAGTCCACGGACTGCCAGACTTGCGGGGCGTGTCAGTGACGGTCTCCCTACAGCCCTATTATGACCATGGCAGACGGCTCGGGGCTCGGATCAGAGGGCTAGAGGGCCCGGCAGTCTTGAGGCCGCAATATACTTGCCGCAAGTATAATATGAGTTTCCTCACCGCCACACGTGCGACTGTCATGAAAAGTGTGGTGGTGAGGAAAAAAAGGGGGGCCACTCCAATCTAAACTAATTTGGTGAATGTGTTGGACACTAAAAGGGTGACATTTACTATTTCCACGCCAATCTAAACCAATTTGGGGAAGGCGTTAGCCACTAAAGGGGTGACATTTCCTATTCCCACTCCAATCTAAACCAATTTGAAGAAGATGTTACACACTAAAGGGGTTACATTTACTATTCCCACTCCAATCTAAACCAATTTGAGGAAGGTATTGGGACACTAAAGGGGTGACATTTACTATTCCCACTTTAATCTAAACCAATTTTGGGACGGCGTTGGACACAAAAGGGGTGACATTTACTATTCTCACTCCAACCTAAATCAATTTGGGGAAGGCGTTGGACAATAAAGGGGTGACATTAACTATTCTCGCTTCAATCTAAACTGATTTGGGGAAGGCATTGGAAATTAAAGGGGTTACATTTATTATTCCAACTCCAATCTATACCAATTTAGGGAAGGCATGGGAAACTAAAAGGATGACTTTTACTATTCTCACTCCAATACAACCATAATGGAGGAAGGTGTTGGACACTAAAAGGGTGACATTTACTATTCCCACTCCAATCTATACCAATTTAGGAAGGTATTGACACTAAAAGGGTAACATTTATTAACCCACTCCCACTTAAATCTAAAGTTATTTGAAAAAGGTGTTGGACACTAAAGAGGCAAATTTTACAATAGGCATTTCAATATAAATAAATGTAAACAAGGTAATACATATTAAACAACTTAAGTACACAAGTAATACTACATACTTTTTTTTACTATAAAATAAATGTAACAATTATCTAAACAAATACCCCAAACAACAAACCTATATATACAAATTTAAATATTAAAATAATAATATCTATGTTTATTACTATTGATTAAAGCAAACACAAGAAAATGATGGACGGAGCGCTGAAACTTTTCAGACACTCACCACCAGTCACAGATCTGGGTTGAATCCATCATCGTTCTTTAGCTCACTTCGCCACCCCAGTTCAGACACAGCTATATGCAAATCAGTGTTGACCCTGTGCCTCATGGGAACAGTCCAGCCCGAACTGCCAAGCCATGTCTTCCCTGGACCGGAAACAAGCATCCTGAGACCGGTTTCGGGCAAACAGCCCTCATCAGCCAGGCTCGCTTGAATCCAGTGGCAAAGTGAGCAAGGGACCCCGCGTCTGGGCATACCCTGCCAACTTAGGGCGAACAAAGCAAACACAAGGAGATGATGGACGGAGCGCTGAAACTTTTCAGACACTCACCCCAGTCACAGATCTGGGTTGAATCCATCATCATTCTTTAGCTCACTTCGCCACCCCAGTTCAGACACAGCTATATGCAAATCAGCCTTGACCCTGTGCCTCATGGGAACAGTCCAGCCCGAACTGCCAATCCATGTCTTCCCTGGACCGGAAACAAGCATCCTGGGACCGGTTTCAGGCTAACAGGCCTCATCAGCCAGGTTAGCTTGAATCCAGTTGCAAAGAGAGCAAGGGACCCATGTCTGGGCATACCCTGCCAACTTAGGGCGAACAAAGCAAACACAAGGAGATGATGGATGGAGCGCTGAAACTTTTCAGACACTCACCCCCAGTCACAGATCTAGGTTGAATCCATCATCGTTCTTTAGCTCACTTCGCCACCCCAGTTCAGACACAGCTATATGCAAATCAGTATTGACCCTGTGCCTCATGGGAACAGTCCAGCCCAAACTGCCAAGCCATGTCTTCCCTGGACCGGAAACCAGCCTCCTGAGACTGGTTTCGGGCTAACAGCCCTCATCAGCCAGGCTAGCTTGAATCCAGTGGCAAAGTGAGCAAGGGACCCACGTCTGGGCATACCCTGCCAACTTAGGGCGAACAAAGCAAACACAAGGAGATGATGGACGGAGCACTGAAACTTTTCAGACATTCACCCCCAGTCACAGATCTGGGTTGAATCCATCATCGTTCTTTAGCTCACTTCGCCACCCCAGTTCAGACACAGCTATAGTGCAAATCAGTCTTGACCCTGTGCCTCATGGGAACAGTCCATCCCGAACTGCCGAGCTCATGTCTTCCCTGGACCGGAAACAAGCATCCTGAGACCGGTTTCGGGCTAACAGCCCTCATCAGCCAGGCTAGCTTGAATCCAGTGGCAAAGTGAGCAAGGGACCCACGCTCTGTCCATCATCTCCTTGTGTTTGCCTTGTTCGCCCTAAGTTGGCAGGGTATGCCCACACGTGGGTCCCTTGCTCACTTTGCCACTGGATTCAAGCTAGCCTGGCTGATGAGGGCTGTTAGCCCAAAACCGGTCCCAGGATGCTTGTTTCCGGTCCAGGGAAGACATGGCGTGGCAGTTCGGACTGGACTGTTCCCATGAGGCACAGGGTCAAGACTGATTTGCATATAGCTGTGTCTGAACTGGGGTGGCGAAGTGAGCTAAAGAATGATGATGGATTCAACCCAGATCTGTGACTGGAGGTGAGTGTCTGAAAAGTTTCAGCGCTCCGTCCATCATCTCCTTTGTTTGCCTTGTTCGCCCTAAGTTGGCAGGGTATGCCCAGACGTGGGTCCCTTGCTCACTTTGACACTGGATTCAAGCTAGCCTGGCTGATGAGGGCTGTTAGCCCTAAACCGGTCCCAGGATGCTTGTTTCCGGTCCAGGGAAGACATGGCTTGGCAGTTTGGGCTGGATTGTTCCCATGAGGCACAAGGGCAAGACTGATTTTCATATAGCTGTGTCTGAACTGGGGTGGCAAAGTGAGCTAAAGAACGATGATGGATTCAACCCAGATCTGTGACTGGGGGTGAGTGTCTGAAAAGTTTCAGAGCTCCGTCCATCATCTCCTTGTGTTTGCCTTGTTCGCCCTAAGTTGGCAGGGTATGCCCAGACGTGGGTCCCTTGCTCACTTTGACACTGGATTCAAGCTAGCCTAGCTGATGAGGGCTGTTAGCCCGAAACCGGTCCCAGGATGCTTGTTTCCAGTCCAGGGAAGACATGGTTTGGTAGTTCGAGCTGGACTGATCCCATGAGGCACAGGGTCAAGACTGATTTGCATATAGCTGTGTCTGAACTGGGGTGGCGAAGTGAGCTAAAGAACGATGATGCATTCAACCCAGATCTGTGACTGGGGGTGAGTGTCTGAAATGTTTCAGCACTCCGTCCATCATCTCCTTGTGTTTGCCTTATTACTATTGATTCCCAACATTCCTAAACTTTAAACCTAAAATAATAAACTATTATTCCGAATTCAACAATCATAAAATATAAAAATATGTAATTAAATTTTATAATTTTATAAATATAAAATAACATTTGTGAATAAAATTATAAATAAAACTTTCTACAATTTAAACTTCATTTTTGCAACAACTTTAGAAATGTAAAATTTTACGAATAGAACCAAAATATTTTATGTAATAAAAATGTTTCCATATATGTTGATTGTTTTATTTTAAAAAAATATTGTTTTACCATTTATATATATATTAATTAAAATGAAAATTCGTGAAAAAGTTATAATTATGAAATTAATTAAAAACATCTAAATTATTAATATGCATATGTTCAAAATATTAACATGAATTTTAATTTAAAATATGCATTATTTTAAATCCCCTTATCCCCTAAAAAACGAATATTCATTGCAAAAAAAAATTATTAAGCATCTATTTAGATACATAAAAGCAAAAAGCACCACTGAACTTTGAAGAAGACGACTCCGATAGCCCATGATCGGTAAAGCGCTGGACGAGCCAGCCACCGAAAATGTCCCAACAATTCAAACAAAGTAGACGCTCACTCAGGTCGACGTGGTAAAGTTTTACTCCCAACAAAATGCGTTTGGGCCACGCTGTGGCCTTACTCACATGTACATGTACATGTGAGCAAGGCCACTGCGTTGTCTGAAACACGTCTTGTTGGGAGTAAAACTTTGCCACGTTGACCTAAGCGAGCGTCAACTTTGTTTGAATTGTTGATACATAAAACTACTAAATATACAAATTTCAACAATTTCACCTATAAGAAAACACCATGCTAAAACACAAACATATAAAAAAAGATACAATAAAGTACAGTAAAATAAATTACATATTGATTAACACTTACAAATGATATTACATACAACAATACTTACTACATCGATATTTTTTACAATGATAGTAAAAACAACACTAAAAATGATATTTTTACCTTCAATATTCCGGTCGACAATATGTTTGATGTCCCAAAATTCTTGACCCAATATTTTTGTATCACAATATTTTTTTCAATATTCGGCCCAAGCACCAGTGAGATAGTACAGATTCTTATGAGCCAGCCATTTCACCAATCAATGGACAAATTCTACACTGCCAAAGGATCAACTATGATATTAATATTTGCAGATTCTCTATAGTGTATTAAATAATTAGATCAGACCTAACGCCACACCTATAATCCAAGCAAATAAAACTGGAGAAAAAAAAGGAAACAAAAAGAAAGAGAAACAATATTTTAGTGACATGCTGCTAGCTTGTACAACAAAGTTATTTTATGTTGCCCCATTCAGAAATAAATAAAAATGACTTATTCTCTCTCACTTTCCTTTCTTTGAATGGTATTTTAAGTTTGTGGCTGTACAGATGTTTATCAGTGTTTATATGTTTACACTGATGAGTGCTGTTTCCCTTTCAGTGGAGTTTTATCAGTTATTATAGCGTTAAACCTACCTCAGTATAGCTCAGTCATATTGTTGTCATTTAAGTCTTTTTAAAGTGTATTTTGTATATTTGTTGCATGAATATATTGTTTTTTTAATATGCTTATATGGAGCAGGATGTTGAATTTTTAGTGTTATGTTTAAATTGTTATGTTAACATTTAAAAAAACTTTTTCTAATAAGGTATTGTTTATGAAATTGTATATTAATTATTTTTTGTTTTTTGATTTTTGATTTTGTAACATTACAATTTTTATATGAGTTTGTTTTTAATTAAATATTATTTTGAATATTGTTATACTTTTTAAAATGTGTAATAAGTAGTTTCGCTATATGTAAATTTATAAAATGTTTTTTCTTACTTATTTCTACAAATATTTATTTAAATAATGTTTTAAAATAAAATAAAGTAATTGTATTAAGTTATATATCTTGGGCATTTTTCACTCATTCAGAGCTATCATTAATGTAATTTAATTTAAAATATAACTTTTTATTGTTAATTTTTTTTAAATTCATTTTATTTGTCAATTTTAAAATTGTAGTATAGGCATGTTATTTTTTTATTTTTTTTATTTTCAAAAACCTTTATTGAAGACAATCCCTGTTAAACACGGCATGGTGCCTACAACCCTGGTCGGGCCGGCAGCGTAGGGGACAACAAGTACAGCAGTATTACCAATGCATAAGTACACAGCAAGCCGCCTACAACCACTTCGGGCCGGCTGCGTCAAGTTAAACATTGCACAAGAAACTGATCAAGTTGTGGGGAGGCCTACTGGTCATGTGAAGCGTAGGACAGTATAGTGTATTCAGGAGCTTACTAGTTCAATGACCCGGGGCCCCAGGGGGATACAGCTAGCGTATGGGATCAAGGGGTGAGGTCGTTCCCCCCCAGAGGTGCCGATCTTCAGACGACTCATGTAGTCCCTGTTGCCCCACTGTGACCATGTTATTTTTTTTAATTTGTTGATAATATTTCCAATTTACCTTTCTTATGTCATGTGGTTTACTTATTTGTGATATCTAAATTAGCTGTCTATAATGTATGATTTTTTTAATCTAATGTCTGTTATTATTTTATGGGCATATATAATTTTTAAATTAAAAGTACATTACTTTTCCCAATGTGAGGTTTGGATTGAGAATAGTAAATGTAACCCCCTCAAAATCCATTATTTTTCCCAGCATGGGCAAGTTTGGAGTCAGAATAGTAAATCTGAACCCTCCAAAGTCCAGCACTTTCCCCAATGTGGTTAAGTGTGGAGTTGGATTAGAAAATATAACATCCCAAAGTACAGCACTTTACACACTGTAATTAAATGTGAATTTGGAATAGTAAATTTAACCCTCTCTCCATAAGGATAACAGTGTCCATAATGTGGTTGAATTCAGAGCGGGAGTAGTAAATGTGTTCCCCCAAATCCAACACTTTCTCTAATGTGATTAAGGACCTGATTACGAGCTGGGCAGTCTTACTGCCATAACGCTGTGGTGGCGGTCTCCCGCCCACCATATTACCATGTCACCGCTTGGCCAGCACCGGTGTTTCTGATGGCCGGGGATGTTTCTTCATATGTGTCGATGCATGTGTGTATATTTTGACTGCACAAATGTTAAATGTGCACATATGCATCACACATGTGAAAAAAACCTACTACGAGTACTTTCCCATTGCTAGAGTCAGGACCATATGTGCCCAGTCCAGTCGCTGGGTAAAAACTGCAAAATGGACTTACCTGGATTTCCGCATAAACAGGGTCATTTTCTTCGAGGTCAAGATGCTGCTGTGAAGGGGTTCCTGGAGGAAGGGATCCATGTGGGAGACTGAAAGTAAGAAAAGGAAATGGGTGAGTAAACACCCCAATTCGTTCGATTCTGCCGACTTGAAGCAGGCGGTCTTCCCACCACAGTCAGCTCGACAGAAAGCCAACTTGTGATTTCGACGGCGGTGAACTTGTCTGTACCGCCCTCTGACAGCTGCTTTCCCCATGCCACCGTCGAGGTGGTCAGTGAATGGCTGGCAATGGCAACGGTGCTCTGGCGGTCTTTCGTTCTGCAAACGGCCAAACCTGTAATCAGGCCCTAAGTTTGGAGTGGGAATAATACGTTTGTTTACCCCCGAGAGTAACACTTTCCTCAATGTGGAAAAGTTGGCAGTTGGAATAGTAAATCTAAACCCCCAAAGCCCAACACATCCCCCAATGTGGCTAAATTTGGAGTGGGAATAATAAATATGACCCCTCCATAGGCCACCTCTTTCCGCAATGTGGTTAGGTTTGGAGGGAAAATAGTGAATTTACCCCCAACCCACAAAGTGCAACACTTTCTCCAATATGGTTATATAAGTGTGGAGAGGAAATGGTGAATCTGAACCCGCAAGGCCCAACGCTTTCTCCAGCATTATTAAGTTTGGAGGGGGGGTTGGAAAAACCAATCTAAACCCCCAAAATATTACATTTTCCCCTGTATGGTTACATTTGGAGTCAGAATAGTACATCTGCTCACCCTCCCCCCCAAAAGTCTAACAGCTGTCCCCAATGTGGTGATGTTTAGAGTGGTATTAGTAAATTGAACTTTCCACAAAGTATAACACTTTCTCCAATATGGCTAAGTTTTTACTAGTTCATGTGGTATCTATCAATTGTTGGCATTTGTATGTTTTGATTTTGTCCATTAAAATTTATATTACTTTAGAGGTAGGGCCTTATTATGACTACGGCGGTCCATGGGACCGCGGTAGCCATGGTGGCGGTGCGGGCACTGACGCATCAATGGTCCTACTGCCCCATTACAACTTGGGCGGTCGAACCGCATTGGCACCGCTGCAACCACCGCAATCGCCAGGTCAGAGATCGCTGGCGGTGTTGCAGCGGTCTTGAGGCCGCAATATTTCGAGTTTCCTCACTGCCACACTATTCATGGCAGTGAGACCGCCATGAAAAGGGTGGCGGTGAGGAAACAACCTTGTGCCTCTGTGCCTTGGGGTGCATGCAGGAGGGCACATGTTGTGCCCCTCTCTCTACATGCACCCCCAATTCCTGCAGGGCATGAACTTTATAGTCCATGCCCTGCATGAACTGTCTTTGATGCTCCCATTGCAGTGCCTTTTTCAAAGGAGCCGCCGTGTGACCGTCAAAAAACTGCCGGCCAGAGACTTTGAAAGTCGTACTCTGAGGGGCGTTTTTTATGGCTTTGGCCATCTCGCAGCAGGGAGGCAGTGTGGCGGCCCTGCTCTAAGACCATCAAAGTCATAATAAGGCCCTAAGTGCTTTTATTAATGTAGTTTTTTGTAAAAAAAAAAAGTCTTTTCTAAAACCTTCTTTCAATATTTACCATTATTACTGTGCATCCTTTTTCAATAAATTACAACACATTTTTATAACAAAAAATTGATTTGTAAGAAAATGGTATTGTGTTTCTTCTGAATATTTACATATGATTTAATTGTAGAGTATATACATTTGTATTTGCAGTTATCCAATTTCTATAAACAAGTTGGACAGTCATTTTAAATAAACACATATTTTTATATATTACTTACATTTTTTAAACATTAAAATATATTAAAATCTATTGAACATTTTTATTTAAGTTTTTCAGTATTTTTATTATACATTTATACATAAAACATTTTGAGCACTATTTTAAACAAAGAAGATTTTTTTAAATGTTAACATGTCATTTATTATTTCATAACCATTCATATATGAAATACATCATCATCAAAATACTTTATTAGGCTAAATGACATAAAAGTGTACATCAATAAAACAATTCATATTATATATGCATAAAAAGAAACATGGAAACAACAAGATCTCAGCAAGATAAATCTCTATCCCTAACCACAATATAAATATATAGAATTCAAACCACAGAAAGGTTTTTAAACATCCTTACAAAGACCCATATCTTTTCCTAGCCACTAATGCACAGCAAATATAATTGACTACTGCAACACAAATACTCATACTGCTCCACTATTGTAAGAAAACCAAAGCTTCCTTATGTTGCCTAATTCCAACACCATGCAGAATTGGTGTCAGAAATCGTTTCCATATACAAGAGCATAGCTTGCAATAAAGCATAAAGTATGTTGCGCTTTGTGATGAGGCATTATCACAGAGACAGTTTGGAGGTGGCAAATTCCAATCAAACTGTTGGGGGAAGGCCACTAAAAATGTATAATATTAAAAATGAAATCTGGTTAAATAAAACCTATACTCAGCATAAATAACGCCCGCCAAATGAAACTCATATACCTGGGACTGTTGTATTATTCTATAGTTAATAGCTTACTTCTGCGAGAATAACTCTCTCACCTGCATCTTTGATCATGCCCCTATATTCTGTGGATTATAAAAAAGCTCTAGCAATCCTAGAGCTACAAAACTATTTTTAACATATTTCATTCAGGGGATCGCCATGGCATTATCTAAAGAAAGGCAATCTGACTGTAATTCTCTCACATAACCTGCTTCTGAGTTCCTCCAGATCCTTATGCAAAGGAGTAAAGGACCTAGGGGCTGATTACGAGTCTGGCAGTCCATGGACCGCCAGACTCGCGGTGGTCCGACCGCCGGATTATGACTTTCTTCGTCGTTCCGGCGGTGGGCCATCGGCTGCTCCAGGGGATTACCGTTCCCTGGCGGTGGCACCTGGAATGGGCAATACAATATGCTGAGTGGGACTGGCACAGTCCTGCCGAGCATATTTTGAGTTCCCCCACCCCCAGTCTTTTCATTCTGGTGAGCCTGCCACGAAAAGACTGGCAGTGGGAAAACAAAGGGGGCCCTACAGGGCCCACATGCTCCCTCCGCCATGGGAATGCATTCATGGGGGCACAACATGTGCCCCCCTGTCTGCTTGCACCGCCAGTTCCAGCACGGCATGGACTTCACAATCCATGCCGTGCTGGAACATTTTTGCCTTTCCATTGCGGTGCCCTGTTTCAATGGCACAAGGACCGTCCGCCTGCATGAGTTCAACTCGTAATCAGGCAGGCGGTCTTTGCGTTGCTTTGGTTGTACTGTGCCGGTGCAAAGTCGGCACAGCACCGCCAAAGTCATAATCAGGCCCTAAGTTTAATCTTGTTTTCCATGGAATCCAACCCCCACCTCAGAGTAGCACGTAATAAAGAATGTGGACTGAGGGACAGCCAAAAGTCTGCGCAGGAATCTATTTTCAACCTGCTGTAGTTGGTTGGCGCTTTTGAATCTTCAAACCCCTGCTCCATAACCCGCCTGGAAGACACACTTTTATATGTGCTCACCAACTCATTCACAAGTTTATGGCCCAGTCTGTGAGGAAAATTAAAAACTGGCTCTATAGCTCTCTGACATTTAATGGCCCTGGAATTAAGGTAAAAATTCCAATTTAGATTTGAGTCAAAGGGAAATCCCAGGTACGTGAAAGTTGTCACTTTTGAATTCACTTCCCCTCCGAGTTGGAACTTCCTGCTTTTAGTATTTGTAGAACCAATTTCATAACATAGGATTTAAAAAAATGTCCAAAAGGTCCAACTCACCCATAAAACTATAAAAAGCATCAAGAGGAAGTTGTAAACCATTTGTAGTTCTGGTGATTAAAACTGCATTGTCCGCATACTTGTATTGCACATGAGATCATTTGCGTCAAATCTTGTCCTCCCGACTTAGATATTTGTATAACCCATTTATATAGATGAAAAAAGCAATGGGGCCATCACACAGCCCTGGCAGACCCTTAAGAAAGATTTAATCATAAGCAAGAGTCTGCCTCCGGTCCCATATCTAATCCTGGCCACTGTATCCTAGCGTGTCCATCTGAGTACATCAATAATAGCCTGATGTATCCGCATACATACACTCAGTACATGCACTCACCATACATGTACTGCACAGCACTGCTCTATCCCTGTACTGTACCCTTCCCAGGCACACATACATCCAGCTCAAAGTCACTACTCCTGCACTGCGCAGCACTCTACATCTATCTGATGTAGGCCAAGGGTGGGTTAAGCACACAGCAACGGGACTTTAAAAAGGTTTGTGAGCCTGTAGGCCTCACTTCAGTGGCACAGGGTGAAAAGGACCTGTTCACTCTTACTGATCTCTATAGAGTATGCTGCCACCACCGTGCTCGTGCTACCTAACTCTTTGGTGAAGGTGGTAGTCTTCCACCAATATGAGGGTAGAGCTTTGTGTCCTCTCCCGGTCCAACAAGACCACAATCCGTGAGACAGGCCTATGTCCTAGCGCTCACGCATGATCCGTGTTTGCCAATGAGCATTAAGGATCCAGACAACAGTTCAGTTGGGCCCTCAGGGCAGGGGTACACAGCTTTTACCATTCAGAGGATTTTTCCATCTCAACAAATGTGTTCTATTTTTAAAGTATTTTTACTGTAAAGATGATTAGTTCGTGTGATGTGTGACACAAGGAGGTGGTGCTTGCGGGTGAGTGAGCGAGGAGCAGGGCCGGAAGACGGGAGCAAGCAAGCCCGGAGCACTGGCAAAATGTTTTCATCGCTTCTTAAAAAAGGTGGAGGCCTCGGCTCTAGTAGCTGAAGAGACAGGTGTGATTAGACATCTATCTACCTGGTCATGGTCCCCTTAATGTGTATCTCTTGGATCAATCTTAAAGCTCTATTTTTTAAAAGTTAACAGGTGCCCGTAGACTAATTACCTAGCTAGAACCTCCAGACACTAAAACCTAGCAGAAATTTCGGTTTTAGTTTCAATAGTTTAAGGTTTTAAACTATTTTAGTCTAAGCACTCTGCACTTTACTGTTTTTTGTGTTAATAGCCTAGGTTTCTCCCAATTATTCTAGCTTAAACATATTGTATACTACCCTTTTGCTTAGGTCTAGTAATTAGCTATAGTTTCCAGTTGTCTGGACCTTTTGGTACATGTAACTCTATAATGTCAACTCTTAATTGTGATTTTATTGGCTCACCTGTTTCTTAGGCTCATTATAATTGGCTGTCTAGGCGAATGTGCAATGTTTTGAGGCAGGAGGAGTTTAATAAGGAACATGGTGATTCTTATTGACTTGTTTGAGTTTTTTCTGTTCACCTCCTCCCCCCATTTTTATGATTTTCATGACAAGATCACAAATTCTTTTAATATGTATTCTTTTATATTTGATACTGTATTTATTTTTGTATTGCAAGGGTTTTATAATCAAGCAAGAAAGAACCTCTATTATTAAGTATCTTTCTGAAATTCATTACGAACTGTTCTTTCGGAGTCATGGCAAAAAAATGATGTTGAATATTGTGTCATACTGTACAATTCAATAGTAATTGTGTGGTTATATTATTAGTAGAATTTTCCCTGAAGTAGATCTCTCCCCCAGCATCCCAAGCATGCGCTGCCTTCCAAAACACCAGCTGAATACAGAGGATGCCAAAGATTTTTGGATTGCTATCATTTTTTGTGCGTGGAGGGTTTAAATATCCAAACTACAGAGACGCTGCTAAAGCTCCTGCTTCTTATACCTTCAGAAACTCATAGCCCAATAAATAAGTGTAATATAGACTAACATAGAGTTACAGGAAGACCTAGATACTTGGTAGTTTGCATATTTAGATATGCCAGGGCTAGTCATTATTATGATTAGATTAATTTGGATTAGATTAGATCAGATTATTATTACAGACCAACTAGTTACATTCGGTAGGCATATGCTTCTTTTCACCAGTTATTTGTATTTTCTTTTTTTGTTTTAATTTTGTCCTTGAGCAAATGGGAATTATAAATTGGACGCTAAACATGGAAAAAAGGAAAAGAGACATGGGACTGAGGAGTATCGTAGTTACACATATTGCAGTGACGAATGGTGACCTTGTGGACTAGTTGCTGGTATGCCACTGTGGTCTTTCCCCTTTCCTGAATAATGGCAGCAGAGACATCAGACACCAAGACAGGGCAGATGCTACTGAGCTGCGAGAAAAGATTCCATATCATGTGGTGAGTTCTCCGATAGATTGCAGTCATCTCTATTTGGAGTGTGAGGGAGTTGGAGCTACTACAGGATAACCTGCAATGACATCATGTTTTCTCTTCATTAGAGTCAACATGCCTATCATTTTCAGCTGATACCTGCTTTCCAGGTGCCCTGTACATATGATGCCCAACACCTGGGATGCATTGCTTTTGTTTGAGAAAATGCTTCCATGTTGTAGATTCCCTTCAATCCTGGCTACCCTCCACTGAAATGGTTCCCAACTGGGACATCTTCACTACAGTATCTGCAACCTTGGTTGTTGTGGCCCATACTCTTGCTGGAAACATGGTCTACAGCCTGTGGGTCATAAATAGTTTTGCTCATTAGAAGTAACTTTTTGGGCTACTTGGACAATCAGAGGATACTCTGCAATACCCTATTTACACTGTTGTTAAATACTGGTGCTCCATGGCCACTAGAATGCGCTCCAAATTGGTGAGTCTTTCAGGATAGCAAGGGGGAGCATTCAAGGCTTACTCTACTAGTCGCAGTGAGGGGTTTAGGAACTAAAATTCAGTACTATACAGTTAATAACACTCAATACCATCAAAGTCCCGTCAGTGCATTTCTTTAGGAAAAGAACATTATTTTCTTTAACTGGTAAGTAAATGGAACAGGTAAAACTAAGGTACACACAAAAAAGAGAAGATGCTATTATCTTTAGTTGCCAAATTATTACCCAAATGATTTTATATCACCCTACGACTAGTCACTAATCATTCAATAACATTGGTCCTATGGAAAAGGGTATGCTGTGGGGTCTGTTTTTGAATATCTGCAGTTTTTAGGAGGTTTTCCAGGGCACATCTAAGGATAATGCATAGTGATCTTAACTTCGGTGTATGTAACTGATACCAAAAGGAACCTCAAAAAGAAATATAGTTTCTGTCTTATAGATGCAACAAATATTTACTCCCAAAAACCCACTGCCTAAGCAACAAGAACTTTACCCTTTGAGAAAACGCATAGGTGCTCCTTGTTGTGTTCTGCTGACCCAATGTCCGGTCATCAAAGCCAATTTGGTGACACGGTTCAGTTCAATAGTGTCCTACAACAGTTAAGGTTCCCCCTGTCCCATTTCCTTAAGTTCAACATGATGAAACATACTGGGCCAGTTCATTCGATAGGGTCGCATACAAGTCTTACATGTCAAGTGTCTGCGGATCTACCAGTCATTGTTAAGTCTGGTTACTCGGCATCCATGTGGAACAGGACACTCTAAGTTCATAAGGAAGGCATCAATTGCCATTGGCCACTGGATGCAATTTCTCCTCTCAATATCTCCAGAACTGAAAGGGCTAGAATGATATTTCAAATGGTTCCAAATGACGTTCTCCAGCCAGTGGAACTTGACACCATGCCAAAGGTGTAAAGGCTTTCTGTTCACCCTGGAAAGGTAGTAAGTCAATAGTCGCAATCTACAGGCATGGTATGATTTACATGTAGGGTAACTGTTCTTAGTCATTTAAGGCAATGGTGCAGTTCCTCAACCTATCTGGATTTCATGCTTCTCTTCTGGGCTACCGAGCCAGGGCAACCTCATGCCATCTCGAGATTGTTGATGGTTCTTTCTTCTCTTTCCAGTTAACACCGGCAAGGTGATTTCCAGACTTAGGTCCAGTCTGGAAGGAAGGTAGCAATCCACCAGAATTTCTACTCTTGGTCATGTGGTGGTGTAACGTGCAGTCTGAACTTTTTCAAAAGTGTAAAGATTCCTTCAATCCCACATGAGCTTCCTGGTTCTATTGCTGTCCAGATTTCCTGGCCTCACTGCCTGATGTTCACATATTGAGCCCAGTTCTGACTGGCTCAGGTGCAATCAGTATTCTCCTCCTTCGGAAGGTTCACTCGCCCACATTTCTCAAGGGAGATGGCCACAACACAGGAAATGGGGCATGGTTTAATTTCACCCAAGGAATTCGCAATCTACTCTGGGACAAAATAAATGGGATGGATATCTCCTCTATGCTCATCGCAAACAGACTTTGATACGGGGACATGGATGTGCCAGCGTGGAATGGGATGTCTGAGATGGACACCACCAGCTCAACACAAAGGGAACCACCATTTTGTACAGCACACACACGTGGAGTCGGTGGAAGCCAGCATTTGTTGGTCCTTGCTTAAGCTACACATTTTTGTGCACATGACAAGCATCCTTCATACTTGTCCCAAGAATGAAAAAGAGAAATGTCCTTAAATATCAGGCCTGAACAGGCCATTTTCTAAAGAGAGCTGGTAATCAGTGTCCCCACAGAGATGCAGGTAACAAGGCCTGTGCCCCTGAACTTCGAAAGAATGTACACCTTGGATATCTCTGTGATATCAGAGGCAAGCTCTGGTATTGACCAAAATTAAAATATAGCAGCGTCTCCAATGGGCATGTTTGATTTTCATACTTACATACGTGGGCCTTCATTCCAACACTCGCGTTGTGGATCTTTGTTGCACGTTGCGGCAGAGGAAACACCTTGATGTAAAGCTTATGACTTGGCTAATTCATACTGAGCTGAGCCATAATTTTAATGACTCAGTCTATGATTGCTGCCGACTGCTCCAAATCTAAAATACACCTAATCCAAGAACTTCCTATCATGTGGCTAGATCACATCATTTTTTGTGTCATTATTATTTAATGTTTTCGATAGTAAAGCTTTCAGTAGTATTTGAATTTGTTATGTGAAAGCATTTACAGGTAGCAATATGCCATACATTATCTGGTGTATTACAGTGCTGCCATTAACAACTATTTAATTTGCCACCAACAAATTCAAGTACCTACAACAAAAATCTGTTTGCCCTGACCAAGACCGCTAACAAATCGAAATACAGCAGACGCCACACTGTTTACATGTTTCAGCCAGATAATAATTTCTTCAAGGAAGCATGCTTCTTAGAAGCAAGCAGAACTATCAAAGAAAATATATCAACACTGGTTAGCAGACGTCACCCTTTATGATCCTGACCATGACGAATTACCGAGACATTGAGATGTTCAGAACACTACTTACAAATCAATGTCTTGTGTGAAACCAGCTACAAAGCGTCTGCATGATTATAACTACAAATCAGTCACTTGTTTCGCTGGATTGCTCATAGGCTCAAAGATATGCCCAATATGAATATGAGAAGCCTGCACCTGGTCAGAAACTGCTGGATGTGACAATAATCTCTCTCTTGCTAATAATTATGTTTCCAGTTAATCACAACCATCATGCACAGTGAAATGGAAACAGAAAACCATGTGGGTGATGAGACTATAGGTATTTAAATTGCAGCACATTTTGTATTCAATTAGTATGTTGATGAGTTGTTCTCTGCCTTTGTGAGTCTAAACTTTGCTGAGAGTATTTTGAAGCAAGGTTGGAAATTAAGGAAAATGCTAACTGGTTGAAAAATGCATTAAATGTGTATTTTGTCCATGAATTGAAGACCCATTGTTGGAATATCAATTTCATTCTAAGCGTTTCAATGGGTGTGGATAAGAAATTAAAGAAGAAATGAAGCAATGAAGCCAAGTTGCCAATGGACATATGTCATGAAGAGTATGAAAGGAATTTCTTTTAAAAGAATGACATTTCGTGAGTACTTGATGTGTTCTTGTTATAAATGCATTTATGTGCATATGCTGTTATGGCAGGGCATTTAAAATTTGAGAAATACACAAAATAAGAGGAAAATGGCTGGAACTGGCAGGAAGTACAGTATCAGCATTGCAGAAAGCGCAGGAATGAGAGCATGAGAAGCCCAGACTCTTCCTGCCTGGGGTTCGAAACTCAATCAGACTCCAGACCCATTGTAGTCCTGCAGAGTTGTTGCTATACGATATGTGGATTTATTGTTTCTGTGCCTTTAACCAGGGCCGGACTGGCCGTAGCGGTCACCGGGCATTTTCCCGCTGGGCCGGAGGGGTGGGGCCGGTTTTGTGCCCGTGGGGTGGTTTTGCAACAGTGATGCAAAATCGGCCCGCTGTAACAAAAGCGGGAGCGGTGCTTCTTGCTAGCAACCTCCCGGGGGTCCCATGGCCTGTCAAGCAGCAATTTGTCAGGGCCAGTTGCTGTTCCCAGTCCAGCTCTACCTTTAACGTTTTCCTCCATATTTAGAATGTTACTATGTAAGTGTTCTATAGTTATTGGGTTGTTCTCAGTCAGACGCTGTTACCTGAACCGACCAGTACTGCTTGTGGGTATGGGTTGTTTCCAACAACTATTAAGGCTTCTATGTTTTACTCCTTGCATGTGATAGAGCGGAAATTTATAAATAGTTTAACCCTTTAATTTATGACAGAGATCGCCAACTCAGCGCCAACTCTGTCTCTCAGTCGACAAATCTTTGCCACCGTGTTAGAATGGACCACAAATCAAAATTCATCAACTTACAGCAGTTTACAGTTCAGTAAACGATGAGAGGTTTGGTAAAGTTTTTAAAGTTGTATTTCTCATTAAGCAATTAGTAATAATGTTGTCTTTTATTCAGATTATTCAGACATATCCAGTTACAGAAATATTGAGAAAATTTGGTTAGAGGCAGCATGAAAAATAACAGCGTGATCCATAAAGGAAATAGTCCCTATCTAAAGGACCTAACATTGAACCCATAAAGAGTTCCTTGTGGAAAAGAGCACCAAGCCAATGGTGGCAAGAGAGCGAACTCCCCATTAAGAGGAGTTCTGGAAACTCAGCCGAGTTAACCAACAGTTGCAATAGCATCCGTCAATCCAACTTAGAGGGAAATTATTCACAGCAGTAGTTATCATTAGACATAAAGAAAGGAAATATCCTCACAAAAGGTAAGGAAAACAAGAAAAATCACCATTAGCAGTAGCTTACAGTAATTCAGGCTAGTACAATAAAGGGCTAAGGGGCATCACAGGGTAGGTGTGCATAAAATGCATCGAATGCCGTAACTATCTAACTAGTACTATATACATACTAGAAAGGCACAAAACATATGTTGCAAAAGCAGGTGCTTAAGTCATTCCTAGCTAATGAAGAAGGATCATCTGATGGTCCTTCACCTCTCCTCTCGGTTTCCACGGTAAACTTTCATGTCAACATTATGTTATTTGGATGCGGCTACATCGTATTACAGAAAGATGCATCTAGGAAGGTTCTCATGAGAACCTTTGTAAACCTACTCTGTTAGCTGTTCAGTGTCCCAATGGGCTGCTCTATGAAATGAAACATTAAAATCTAGCATGTCCTGGTTAGATCAAGAGAAAAAAAATTCTTCAAAAAGCCTGAATTCTACTAAACATTGTATTTATTATAACACATAGCAGGTGACTTGGTGTATTATGATGAAATCATATGGTGTGAGGAAAGAAAGAAATACATTTTCTTGAAACAGCACATTTTCTGACAATGACACATATTACAGCTAAATATTGGAATAAATCAGCAGTTCTAAAAGGCATTATTTTATAAAAGAGAAAAAGAAGAGAAAAAGGAAAAAATAATATGAGGCCTAGTCATGTAAGCACGATGAAAACGGGAGCTTTCTGCCAACTAATAAGCTGCACGTTTATTTTTACATGTTTGAAAAAATGCACATTTTCCTACGGTTTGTTTTAAGCATTCTTCTGCGTTTTGTCAAGGCACATTTTTGCATCTGTGTAAGGTTAATATTGTCTAAAATGTTCTCCTCAATCACATGCATCTGTTGTTTTGCCAGTGTGTATGATAAGACAGTTTGCCAGTTATAGGTTCCAGGAGTGGGGTACAAAATAAAAAATAACAAAGAGTTACGGTCAACCCTCTGACACGGCAAAGGACATTGGAAATATTCTTGTTCTTGGCACTGCTGGAGCTGAGCGCCGTCTATTGGCCAAAGAAGGAAAAGAAAAAAAAAGATTTTGTTTCACTGTGTATCCACAGTGAGTCCAACAGTGCAAACCTAGCTTTGCTCATTATTTTGAAGTGCCCAGTTAACGGTGAATTTTGAAGCAGCTGGGGGCCTACAGAGGATGGGGCATATTGTGAAAAGCAGACAAAGCAGTGGGTTCTTCTGTGTGTAACTGTCCTTTCCACAGTACACCGGGACACGTAACATGTGTCAAACATAGACGGCCATTTTGGATTGGGTACTTCTACTGATAACTGTGTGTGCGCAGCATAGAGCAGATGTGTACTCAATTGTTAATCACTAGACATATTTTCTTCAAATTTTCCTTTGACTGCATTACTGAAGGGAATGATCAAACTCATTTTGAAGATATTTCCAAGTGAATTTTGAATTATTTTTTACATCTTTGACTCTTTTTGTTCAAGGAAAAAAAGTGTTATATTAGTCAAAGAAGAGAAGAAATTAAAGAGAGATAATGGCTACCAGTCAAAGTGTTGTTAATCCACCACCTTTTCTTCAAACACCAGGGGAATCAGAAATTCTACGAAAGCAATGGCTGCATATTTTAGAAAACGTTTTGACAGCTGTTGATGCTGCCAGATATGATCCACCATAATTTTTAATCATCTAGGTATTGCTGACTAGAGGGTCTTTATCAATTTACCTGGGATAGTAGTGCATAATGATGCTGAGATTGACTGGGATGTTTATATTGAGGCAAAGGAAAGAATGCAGAGGCAATTTGCAGAGGAGACAAGAGTGTTGCTAGAAAGGCATTATTTCTTTAAATGAAAACAGAGCAGCGATGAGTCTGTGGAAGAGTTCATAGCTGCTCTACATGTACTGGCATCAACATGAGCATTTAAGAATTGTATTGACATTTATACAAGAGACCAATTTGTGTTTAATTCTTTTTCTAAAAAAAACACTGGAGAGGTTATTGACACTTAGGAACCCAAGGTTATCTGAAGTTATTGAAGTTATTGATATGGCGAAGAGCATAGAAAGAAAAACATTTTCTTTACAAGCTGTATGCAACCAAGAGGGGCTGTCACCTTTCTGACGATAATTCTGTGTGTGTTGTGAATGCTAATTTTAATTCAATCCAAAAATGGCAAATGAGTTGTCACAAGTGTGGTTCAAGAAACCATGTGGGTAACAATACTTTGTGTCTAGCTTTGAGTAAGAAATTCAACAACTGTAAAAAATCAGGCCATTTCAATCTGTGTGTAGGGCATTTGGGTATAATGTTAAAATTAGTAATGTTGATGTGCCAGAATGTGTAAGTTAATATTAGTAATGTGTCACTGACCCTTGAATTAAAAGATGAAGACCATGTTGAAAACAAGAACAAAGGACCTTTGTGTCAGGCAAGTATTGATGGCAAATCCTTACTAGTAATGGCTGAATCTGGAACACCAATTTCTTTTTTTAGCAGATAAAATCTTTTATAAGTTATGGCCTACGAATTTTCAGTTGAGAGAAACTGATATGATTCACAAAGAATCCGGTGATCATGATGTTGATATGCTGGGGTACTTTGAGGCTCACTCACCTTCAACTAGAATGTTTGGGAAGGAATATGTGGACTAAGGTATATGTGGCCATCGAGGGAAGGGACATTATGGGATGGAAGGACTTGACTAAGTTAGGTATTCTATTTATTCTGGGTCATGAATATCCCATTGTGCTTGGTGATTTGCCTATTTTATCCTTTATCCTTGGAGTCTAATAAGGCCATTCTCCAGTTGATGGTTAAAAGGTTTCTGGTGTTTTCAGGAATGAAATTGGAACAGTTAAGCGCTTCTGACATTGTATTAAGCTAAAACACATACCACAGCTACTGTCCATAAAATTAGACCCACTCCACTTAGTTTTCGTAAAGATTTGAAGGTGCTTTTTGACAATCTATGCTTAGAAGGTGTTATACAACCAACCAACTCATCTGAATGGGTTTCTCCAGTTCTTTCAATTAGGAAATGCTCAGGTGATCTGCAGTTGTATGTGGATTTACACTCATTGAACATCTTGATTGATTGTCATCCATTGCCTGGCATACAAGAAACAGTTGCAAACATTGGTGAAGCCAAATATTTTGCTACTATTGATTTGTACTCAGCCTATCGTCAGATTGCATTTAGTAAAGATTCTCAGGATCTTTTTTTTTTTGTCCTCATATCACCATGGCATTCTACAAGTCTTGGACCGTTTTTGGCACCCTTGATTCGTCTCGTGGTCCGTTGCATTCACTCGCCCGAGCTTCCAGACCTCTGATCGCATCCAGGGGGAAATAACTTCCCAAGCTACCATGATCTGGTGTAATCATAGGACTATGTAGAGATTTTTTATATTCCGACACAGCCCTACTTAGTACCATAGTGCTAACTTGCCCACTTCATGAAGTACTCCCATATTTCCCCCGACCTTCGTGGGTTGCACTAGGTATCCATTTTGCTAGTCCACTTAACCACTTTTAACCACCCGGTGGGGTGTCGAAGCACAGGGTCTATCCAATGTTTACATATCTCACGTCTGGCCAAAAGCAATAGGTAGAATATCAGGCCCATTTGCTTGCTGTTCAAAGTGTTATACGTATTATTATCCACCCCTATGATTACTAAGGCCGCTGTCAAGGTTATGGGTTCACCTAAAATACCCCTTATGGTGGTTTCTACAACTTTCCAGTATTCTTTTATCGCTGGGCATGTGAAAAAGATGTGTACATCATTGGCTTTTGGGGATTGCATCTGTTGCATCTGGGGACTGGCTGCAACACGAACTTAGCCACTCTTTGGGGAGTCCAATATAGCCTGTTGATTACAAAGAAATGAAATCTTTTATAGTTTGCAGTTGTAACTATTGAATATAATAATTTTAATGAGTCCGTCCAAAGCAGTTGTAGATTCTTTCCCTGGAATGTAACCAGCCAGATCGCGTAAGGAGTCTCCAGTTTCTTTTCCTCTGCCTCCAGGAATTGCTCATACCACTTTGAGACTTCTTTACTTTTTGCACTAACATCCTGGAGGAGGACCTCAAAGTCCCATAACCCACCTGTCTCCTGGGAGGCTGTTGAGAACCATGACGTGAGCTGGACATATTTAAATCTAAAAACACCTCGTGCGTGTGCCTTAAAGGTATCCCAGATTACTCCAATGGAGGCTAAGTGGGTATTATCCAGGAAGAACTCCGTTGTTCTTTTTTTCAGAAGGGTGGACACATCTGGGTCTGATAGGATGGACCTTTCAAAGTCCATCCCGCGTTATGGCTTGCTCTGACACCCATTAGTGTTACACAAACTGCAGCGTGATCTGAAATATGCCCCGGCAATATACCTCTTTTAATTTCCCAGCCCAAATTCTATCCACTAACAGGTAATCTAGCCTCGAAAAATGGTTATATTTTTTGCTGTGAAAGGTGTATCCCCGCTTTTGCCCCCTTAGATATCTCCATGTGTCAATTAAGCCCATTTCGTATATCATGTGTTTCAAGGCCTGCCTTGTCCTTGGTGCTCGAGCTTGGCCTCCCCTCCTACTAGTAAATAAATCAAGAGTTGGATCCAATAAAGTGTTAAAATCACCCCCAATGATTATAGGGTTGGTTACCCCTGCAAGTGTCAATTGTAGATCTACAATGTACTGGGGGTCGTCCATATTAGGGCCGTAAAAAGCCGCACAGACAAACTCTGTACCGGAGCACCTAAGAGTTGCTAAAACCCAGAGCTATCCGTTTTAGAAGAAATCAGCTTGACTCCTGATCCCCTCCTGATCAGTACTGCCACACCTTTACAATATTCTACTTGATCTGAGGCAGCGTAGCTCGTGACCCATCTTAATTTTGTGTAAAGTCCTCTACTTTCACTTGCAGTTAAATGGGTTTCTTGTAAGATGACTACCTGGGCTTTAGAATCATCCAGATATTTTATCGCCAGCCTCTGTCTGTTTTTTGATCTAAGAACATTTACATTCCAAGTTAGGACTTGTAACTTGTTTTCATCCCCTCCCATCTACTTTGAGTTGAGCAAGTTCTATATCCCCATGGGTATCTATAATACTTTTTTTCGATAATGGCCCAAGAACAAGAAGATATTAATACCGATGCTGAGGACTTATTTTTTTTTATTTTTCCCCCGCTGCTCCCCACCTTGTGCCCTACCCCCCCACCTCTGTCCATCCTCTCCCTCCCATGGGAACCCTCCCTTGACTTTCAGGCATATATATCTGCCTATAGGACCACCGGAGAGGAGGAGATATCTCCCTAAACTATGACAATAACAGTGCTTCCCCTTCCCCCCTCACCCCCACCGCTCATCCGACATCTCTATGTTTTCCTGTGATTTCTTAACCTTTATCTTCAATTTCTTAATTCCGGAGCTGTTCTCCTCAAGGTACTCCACCCTTTTTTATAATATCAATTAAGCTGTCTGCTTCTTCAACTGTCCAAAAATTGCGCATCTGGTTATCCCACATGGAATTTCAGTTGGGCTTTGGCTCCAAGTTTATTTAACTCCTCCATCCTTTTGCCTAGCTCCCACTGTTTCTGGTCTGTTGTGCCGCACACATCCGACCTGATAGAGAAAGTAACATTTTGGGCTGTATGTGGGCCATTCCTCAAAGCTACTTTTAAGATTGTTTCTTTGACCGTGTATGAGAGAAAGTTTACAAGTATTTTCCTCTGCTTCTGTCTCTGCATATTCCATTTAAACGGGTCCCGATGGGCCCGTTGTATCTCATGGTCCAAGTTGACATCTGGCCTATCTTTCAAAATGGTCTCCTTTCACAGTTTAATTACAAAAGCCTTAATGTTGGTCCCTTCTTCAGCTTCTGGGATGTTTAGGACTCTCAAGTTGTTTCTCCTGGAATGGTTCTCAATTCTTTCCAGATCTTCTCTGAGTCCTTAGTTTTCTTTAACCAGCGCTCCCAGCCCATCGGTATTTTTAGCAATGTCCTTCCTCATCAGCCCTACTTCTTCCTCCAATGCGCCTGTCCACACCACAACATCATCTAGTTTCTGTGCGAGTGCCGGGCAGGAGGCTTGTATGTCTGCTTGGTTGGCTTCCGATGTCTTAAACCTGTTTCTGATCTCCTCTTTTAAGTTCAGAAGAATGGAGGCAAACGGGGTTTCAGAATGCAGATTCAGCCCCCCTAACTCCGCTGCCGGATGGGCTTCATATCTCAGTCTTCCCTCACCGTCTTCCTCGTCTCTTGCTGCCAGTGCGCTGAACCTATTCTGTGTTGATATCTGGAATGTGCCCCCGGCCACAACTCCGCATCCACTGGCCGCCTCAACACCCTCCATGACCTCCTGGGCTATATTGACTTCTGCCGGGGTAAAGTTAACCCCCCATCTCCTTTTAGGACATAGTTGCTAGTTTCTCACCCTCTGTCCCTAATGTCGTTATATGAGTCAAAACCTTATAAAATGTTTTGAGAGAGGGGGTGACCTTAACCTGGGGGGGTGAGATTTTTTTCCCCCTTCCACGTGGGCTCTTCACGAATTGCCTTGCTGACTTCCCTGCTCTCACCAGCTTCGCTGGGGCTGACCCCCCTGCTTTATTAACACCTGTATCATAGGGGCCCTCTGAGGCTGTGGGTAATTGTAAATCTAAACTTACCCCAGCCGATTTTCCAAATGCCTGGTTGCGCAAGGTGTACCTGGAAATCATTTCAGGGATGAAATGAAATGAAATGAATTTGTACTTGTAAAGTGCACTGATACCCCAACTGGGGTTTCCTGGCGCTGTACGCATACCGCTGTGGAACCCTTCCTGGCTTTTCCCTGTGAAATGTCCTCTCCTGGGCACCCCCAAGGTGAAGCCAGGCATCCCAGCGCTGTTGGGGCCGTTGTGGAGATTAAGCAAGCTATTGCCCAGAGTTGCAGAGTGGGACCCATGATTAGAATAGGCACCGGGGCGAGAATTATCAGGTCCGAGGAAATTGAGCCCAAGACCCGCCGAGGCGGGAATTGAACCCTGGTCCCAGGCCAGATCTCTGCATCAGGGTCTGCCGCTCTAACCATTGAGCCACACTTCGGATGGTAGGGATGATACCTACTTTCTCCAAAGGCGGTGAGCTCTTCTCCATAGGAACACTCTGATGTGCTTGCAAACCTCCTTGACCTCCCTTACTGCTCCACCAGCCTTTACTCACATGCTGGGAGGCTGCAACGGAGCTGACATCTGGAGCTCCCTTTACACTGCCTTTTCCACCTCTTTCGTCTTCCTCCAGACAACTTGTGCTGCCTCTGCCGCTGTGAGAGAGGGCTTGCACCGCCCGTGAGCAGCGCAGCTGTACCGCAGCCCTCTCCCACTCCAGAACCGCTCTCCCTGTTGTTATGTCCTGCGAGACACGTTCTAGTGTCTCGACAGGCATAGAGTTTAGAGCCACTCCCCTATGGGAGTGGGCACACTGGCACCCCCACACGCATCCCTCACAGGCGTCACGAGTGACGTGAGCCTGTTAATAAAAGGGCCCGGGTGCACGTGCTCGAGGCCAGTTGAATGACTACAGATACTGTGTTTGCGTCAGTCCTTCCTTAGCATGTGGGCCTAGGGCCCACAACACAACATTTGGCGACGAGGCGGGTCTGCCCCGCGTGTCCCCGAGCAGCAGCCTGGCTATCCTCTGAGGGGAGGGGAGCGGGCCCCGTTCAGGGCCCCCTAATGCCTGCGTGACCCAGGCGAGCAGTGACTGGACCGGACGACGGACACCCTGCGGGTGTACTGGCACCCACACGCTGCACCTCTGCCATCACAAGAAAAGGGGAGAGTGCTTACGTGGCGAGGGCACCCCGGTGAGCAGGCGCGCAACGTGCCAGAGGGCCTGGGGGGGCATCTGAAGAGCCCCGGGCCTGGACGAGGTGAAGAGGTGATCGGGAGCCCAACCCGCACCTAGCGTGCTGGCACACGAGTGCGGAGACCGCGTGGTGCCAGGCCATCGCCGCGCTGAGCCCCAACAGATGAAAGTGCCGAGCGGAGCCCACCCGCATCAGTCGCCACGGCCCGCCGGGCGGAAGGTGAGCCCGCGGAATGTGAGGTGTCGAGGGGCTGAAGCGAGAGGAGTGACCCACACGACATGCGGTCAGCGGGAGCCCACCCCGCTGCTGAAGTGCCGGTGTAATGATCAGCCGGAAGGTGAGCCTGAGAGTGGAGGACAGAGAGCGTAGCAGCGACCCGCTCCATCTCAACCCCGAGGAGAAAGTGAACCCTGTCCCGTAGCTAAGCTATGTAGTCCCCAGCTAGCAGCTCCAACCCTACCCCGCGCGAGTGGAGCGAAAGTAGAAGCAGGGTGTGAAGCCGTGGCGTGACCCATGCCATCGACCTGCCGAGGCCCCGCAAGCAAAGAGAAGCGGAGCGGGTGCCCACCCCACATCAGCAGAGCCGTGTCAAGCAAGGGGTGTGGAGCTGAATATGAGGAAGGGCAGCCCTAGCTGCAGGCCGTGATCACAGGGGTGACCGAGCCCCGTGGAAGCGCCATCCGCAGCTCCGACTGCTGCCTTGGTGGGCGGAATCCCGAGGTGTGGCACCGCCGGCCAGCAGCGGCAGCCCAAGCCCCGCGCAGCTCGCATGGTGAGTGAGGCTGCTAAGTGACTGTATGCGGCTGGCGCCGCAGAGAAATAAACTGAAGACCTCCAACACTGAAGGTGTATTTCGTGCGACTGTATGGCCCCCAAGAAGACTATAAAAAAAAAAAAAGAGAGAAAACTTACCGCGGTATGCAGAGTGACCGTGGAGCCACGAGGACCGCTGGTGCAGTGCGCTGAGGCCCAGGAACGTCCAGGTGTGGCTGCAGCTCGGTGGGCATCGGGGCTGTAAAGAAGAAGGCAGCACCCACCACGAGTTGCCTGCCCTCCATTCCTCTGCCCCCTCGAAGCCCGCGAGTACAGGACAAACGGCAGCATCACGGAACCGAGCGTGGTTCCAGAACAAAGGTAAACGACCGCAGACAGCAATAGTTTGCCCTGCAGTGCCATCTAGTGGCCGTTTTGCGCTACCGCGGCTAAGGAAAATAATTATATGGACAAGCATGCCAGAAAAGGGAACCAATTGCTGCAGCTTGCAAAAAGTGCCAGGGAAGAAGGTTATCCACGTGTTAAAAATAAGTCAGAGAACACAACTAGCACCCAGCAGTACCGCAATGCATAGGTGAATGCAAGAGGCTGTACCAATCTCCACCAGATACCTGCTGCACTCAAAGCAGTTTCCTAGCAGCAGAAGAAAGTCTAGGGAGGTGGAGAAGAGTGGTGGGCACACGCCCAAGTAACAGTCTGCTGAATCCATGAGGGGAAACAGACCAAGTATGCAGGGAGCCAGGCAAGCGCACCCTCCCAGAGACTATGTTACAGAGCAAGCCTGGTTGTTCACCAGGTGCCCGCAAAAGCGACACAGCGTAATACCAAACCACCACACAGCTTTAAGGATGAAGAGAATGCGCAGCAAGTGCGTCCAATGATGCAAACAAAGGGCGCCGTCAGAAGCGCGCCGAAGCGATGCAACTAGAGGGAAGAAGAAGGGGTTGCGCAGACCACCAGGAGCACGAATACCCAGGAGGACAAGAGACCTCTCTAAAAGCAAAGAAGCACTGCTGGAACCAGCAGGGAGATCCTCTACATCTCCACAGCAGCAACGGAACCCAGAAGGGGCCAAACGCAGCACAGTGTCCGTCCTCACAATGCCTCAAGCAGGAGTCGTCAGTGACCCAAGGCTGACGAGAGGAGAGTCGCACACCACAAGTGGCCAGCCGCCACCACAGCTCTCTACTGCCCGTGGAAGACATTCCCTGGAGAGGGAACACCCGGAGTAGGAGCTTCGCTCACCACTGCCCATGGAAGCCATTCCCTGGAGAGGGAACGCCCGGAGTAGGAGCGTCAAGAAGCTGCCTGAAGAAGGAGCATCCAAGATGAGTGGCTGCTCACCATGCAGCCGAGAAGAGCGACGGACGATTCGCCTGAGTGGTCCGGAGACCATTGAAGTTCAACGGCCCCGTTGGCCGTGTTAGAACATGGTGCATGTCATTGCACCCGAAGAAGAGTGGAAATCGTGTCACCCAGAAGAGCTGGACAAACGCAGGTGCGTCAAAGACAACGAGAGGAGAAGCACGAGGACTCGTAGCACCACAAGCCAAGAACACCTCCAAAGACACCAGACAGCCACCAAGGCGGACCGACGGCCCTGGCGACAGCACTAAGGGAGAACCACACGTAAGCCGCAGCACGCGCAAACTGCGTTGCTCCCGTCGCTTCACAGTGAGACCGTCCAGCCCGAGTGTCGGCAGTTGGAGTCGAGTGGCATCCCTGCTCCTGACCGCAAATGCCAGAGGTGCAAGACAAGATTCAGAAGAGGCAGTCACGTGCCTACGACGTCCATCCAGAAACTTCCTCTCCAAGTTAACCATCACCACCTGTTGTTCAGGCCCGATGGCAGCGACGTCATCAGTGCCATGTGCATGACACCGCACTCAGCGAGACACGTGGAAGTGTGACCGGAGGGTCCACACCAAGAATCGGACAACCAGTGGAGGTCAGAAGGGAAGTCGTGAGTGGCAGGGCCGGACGATGAAGAAAGCCCAAGCTACAACAGGAGTGAGTCCTGACACAGCGACAGCAAGGGAAGAGGGGATAACCCGAGAAGGAATTGGCAACCGCACAGCGGGAGGCCGAGGGTAAGCCGCACAGCCTGCGCGAACCGAGTCTCATGCCTCACATTTCACACCGTGTTCATCACCCCTCCGTCATCAAAGTCCCGACAGCCCAAGAAGCCAAAGTACACGAATGCAAGTGCTTCCCAGAGAACGTGGAGGCACCTGGACACCCCTGCCTCAGGTGACTGACTCCAGACTGAAAGCCTGCAATCATCAAGGCAAGTCATCACCAGCAATCGTCCAGATTCACCACACGACTGGCCATGCCACCATGCCAGTCCTCATCAAGTGCGTCACACGAAACCATCCCGAGTACCGATGGTTGGAGTCCCACACTGTTGCCGACCTCGCAAACAAGAAGACTCAGAGGCTACCCGCTGACCTGGTGTGAACCTGAACTGCGGCAGAGAGAGCATGTCCTCACCAAGACCCACACACCCTTGAGGTTTGTGCGAGAGACTGGCTACTGGCTCCTTGGCGGTTTGCAGCTGCCCCCAGCCGGCACACACGCAGCCCCAATCGCAGCCTACTTGCAGTCCCGTGGCAAGCCCGACGAAGGGCCTCCCCAGGCGGGAGAGCTGGAAGAGACATTGCCCCACCGACAGGTCACTGGACACAGCAAGACGGCCTAAGAGACTTCAGGCAATCCAGAAGTATCCAGTAAACTTTCACCATGGACTCCAACCATGAACTTGACGCACCCAGTGAATGAACTGTTGTTAATCACCACATACCATCCTCAGGGTCAGCGAAAGGAAGCCACCTGGGACCAAAGGGCATGCTTCCACTGGCATGTTACGAGAGTGCAGCGGACATCTCCAAGCAAGCATTCGTGTCCGGGACCACCCAGGTTAAATGATGAGTGCCCGCCGAGATCATCCTGCTACAGTCGGAGTCACCAGTCCTGGTCTGCTGTCTTCTGGATGCCTGACCCGAGAAATTGATGGACCCTGTGGTGTACATTTCATTGTTATTTCTCCCTACAGTTTGGACTAGGGAACCTTTGTTTTATTAAAATTTGGGAGGAATGTTATGTCCTGCGAGACACGTTCTAGTGTCTCGACAGGCATAGAGTTTAGAGCCACTCCCCTATGGGAGTGGGCACACTGGCACCCCCACACGCATCCCTCACAGGCGTCACGAGTGACGTGAGCCTGTTAATAAAAGGGCCCGGGTGCACGTGCTCGAGGCCAGTTGAATGACTACAGATACTGTGTTTGCGTCAGTCCTTCCTTAGCATGTGGGCCTAGGGCCCACAACACAACACCTGTCTCCGGGCGGCTCCACAGACAATCGCCGCTCCCCGACCGATGCTGCATCCGCATCCGTGTCCGCACTTCAGTCCACAATTCCGCCAGTGTGCAGCAAGTTGTTCGTTTCGCCCCCAACTATCTGCCACCCATGTTAAGAATAGCGGCGGTGGGGGGAGGCTGCGCGCCTACACACCCGCTCTCCTCGTCTCTCCGGCAGTCCGCAACCATTTACCTCCTGGCAGCCATGTTCCCCTGCAAGCCCCCTCAAGATTCTCCAAATCTTACTATTTTGCTACAATGGTGCTTACAAATATTTGAGGTTGCTGTTTGGCCTAGCTACAGTGGCCAGTGTTTTCCAAAAGACCATGGATATTCTATTTTGTGATTTAGAGAGCATTCAGGCTTTTGAAGATGACATTCTGACTTTCACAAAGGCGAGAGGGAAAATCTGTAGTGGTTTCTGAGAGTTCTGGAAATTTTAAGTGCTAGGGGTATGACAGTGAGACCAGGAATATATAATCTTCTTGTCCAACAAGTAAATTCCTTAGGGCACATTATTTCAGCTGATGGTACAAAACCTTTGCAATTTGGAAGCCTTTTTAGGGTTTTGCAAATATTATGTATGTTTTGTTCCAGGATTTGCTTTGGCTGTGGACATCATTGTTTTGCAAAGGAGCTAAATCCGATTAGATTTTAGGGGTGAGTAATGATGAAATTAAAAGACTTGTGGTGAATGTACCTTTTCTAAGCCGGTATGTAGCTGATGGATAGTGTGCGATAACTGTGGATGTCAGTTTAAAAGGAATAGGGGCAGTATTTGGCCAGTTGGTTTGTGGTAAGGAAATCATGGTGGCTTTCACCTCTAGGACATTAAAGAATGGTGAAACCAAGTACAGTGCTATTGAACTCGAAGCACTAGCCTGTGTGAGCTATGCAAAAGTTTAAAATATACATTTGGGGCTTTTCATTTGATGTTGATACCTTCATCTTTCTCTGAGCAACATGAAGTTGATGAAGATAATTATGAATGTGTGGTGGTTGTGATTGATGCAGTTTTAGAAACTAAGATTTCATTTTTTGAAGATGATTGGGTGACCTCGACTTCCCATGATCCTGTATTACAAAACGTTTTTACTTAGGTGAGGGAGGATTGGCCCCATTCTAAAAACCTTTCTAATGATCTGAAACGTTTTGAACAAGTTTCATCTGAGTTGACTTGTGAAAATCAGATCTGTCTGAGGAGTGGTCTTTTTATACCAATACGTTTACATGAGTCAATTATCAAGATTGCTCATGAAGGGCACGTAGGCATTTAGGCAACTTGCAAAATGTTAAGACCATACTACTGGTATCCAATGTTGGTCATTCAAGTAGGAATGATGGCTATTACCTTCTGTAGTAATCTGCTTAGCTGTTATCTATTTGCCTAGTTGTGATGTCATCCATTGGGCTATGGAATGTTACTGTTTGAATTGAAGGAGCTGCTGTGACAGTTCCCTGGAGGCTGTGGAGACGGACGGTCATTAAACTGTGCTTTACCACTCTTACCTGTTCTGTGGTGATTACTTC
Source organism: Calotriton arnoldi (assembly GCA_963921515.1). Taxonomy (NCBI): domain Eukaryota; kingdom Metazoa; phylum Chordata; class Amphibia; order Caudata; family Salamandridae; genus Calotriton; species Calotriton arnoldi. The sequence goes on along the minus strand of CAWUFW010007153.1, from coordinate 1,007,489 downwards.
AAATTTGGCGACGAGATGGTCTGACCGTCGGACGTCTCCACCCACGTGTGCAGCACTCTCGTTTGTTATTGTGCGTTTTCACCTTCCCTCAGTGCAATGTTTCTGAGAAACATTGGAAGATAGTGGAGATGCCTCTTCACCTGGTCCCTTTGCCGAATTATCCATGGGGAAAGTCTCTTTAGATTTTACCAGACCTTTTCAACTTCTTCCATATGAAAAAAAATACTTCATAGTTTTGGTAGAATATTTTTGAAAATATATTCATTTTGCATTTGTTGACTCACCAAAAACAGAGATTCTTAGAAAATGTTTAGAAAATGTGTTCTCTTTAGAACATTCACATGTTTTGATTCTAATGAAATGAAACCTTTTCAAAGAATTACATAATGTGAAACATCTTGAGGAAGCCTCGTACAGCCATTCTGCTAATGGCCTGGTGGAAAGGGCAAATCATTTTATGAAAACGGGAGTTCAACCTGCATTGTCAGCCGGACTTGATGTGGGTAATTTTCTTAAGGAGAAGGTTTGGGCTTATTTGTGTTCTCCACATTCTACTACAGGTGTTTCACCATTCAAATGTCTCAGAGGAAGAGTCCAAAAGCCAAAACTTGTGCTGGGGTAATTGATTAAAAATGAAAATCTTGATGTAAAAATTAAGGAAAGTCTTGGAAAAATACGCCAAAGAGTACTTTTCACAGAAGTAAACAGATAATAAATTTTGAGAGCAGGAAGAGTGTAAAAAACATAGACTATAACGTGAGAAACTGAGTACTGATCAAGAAACCTTTTAAAGTTACAAACGAGGAATCAGGTTTTACTCTTCCTGCCAAGGTGGTAAGAGTTGGAAAAAGTTCTGTTCTTTTGTATAAAAGGGGATGTTGAGCAAAATAAATGTTGTTCCCATTTTTGATTTGCAGGCTGAAATTTTTAAAACCACTTGTTCTGGATTGAATGAGTCCTTATTGAGTAACTCAGAGCCTATTTGTCTACTGATGTTAGAGTTACATACTCAAATGGAGGCTTGTTATCAGCTGACAACAGCAGAGATGTTTCGTGCTCTGAAGTTCCTGAAACTTCAATGTCACAGAATATTTCTCACCAGATCACCTTTGATGAAACTGATTCTGGAAATTGTGCTGGTAAGAAGAGTGAAGACCAACCCAATGTGGCACGTGGCACCCCTGCAGTTAAGATACCTGTCAGATTGTTAGACTATGATTTATCTTAATTTTTTTCTCTTTAATTTGTTTTTGTATTCATTAAGAAATGGGAGTAATATAATATTGCAGAGTTGTTTCCAAATTGTATGTGTATGTATTGATTTCTGCTTTAAGCCTTTAATGCTTTCTGCTTTATTTAGAATGTTACTATGAATGTATCCTAGAGTTGTTCGAACTCTCTCAGTCAGATGCTGTTGACACCTGAACTCACTGTTACCACCTGTGGTTGGGGTTGTTTCTAGTAACTATTAAAACTTCTATATTTTACTGCTTGGATACATCTGCCGTTTTTTCATTGTGTATGACTAGCCAGATTGCCACACCCACCAGGCCCCATCCCATTTCGCTTCTGAAAGGAGCTAATAACGAATTTCTTCAAACAATACATTGTTGTTGTTGAACGCCTTCATGGCTGGCCCATTCTTGAGCCCTTACTTTACCCCCTGCCCCTTCCTGCTGCCCTACAGTCTATCACCCTGGTATTATTAATGCTGTTCATCCTTTCTTTTGTTGCAAATGCTGTCCCAGTCTCTAAGTGAAATCTGTACTCCTTCCCTTTCTCCCTCCTCTGAGATCCTCCTTTCTAACATTATAACAGTATAATCTCCCATAGTAGACACCAGTTAATGATTCAAGCCAGACAGCCACTAGTGAGGCATGCAGCAACCTTCATTGTGCTCCTTACATCATGAGCTGCAACAGGGCAAACATTATTTGTGCATGGGTGATACTCAGCTTGCACATACAAGACAACTCTCTTTTACATACGAATGGGAGAGTGCTACGGAACATAACAAAATTGCTTGGTATGGTGCCAATGGTCTATAATGGTAAATCTCTCAGTATTTTGGGTTTGGCTGGATTTGGTCTCCGCACAAATTGGGGATAGGATTCTCTGATCTGTGTTGGATAGCTCACCATTAGTTGCAGAAGGGCTGAGGTGTGCATGTGTTCTTTGTTCCTCCATTGGCTTTTCTATAAATATCGCTTCCTAGTCCATGGCCAAATCCAGATGGTCTGTAGACTCTACGGCTGTCATTTAGGGGTTTTGGCTGATGATTACCCATCATAACTTGTTGAAAAAGTGTATAGTGTCTAAAACTTCATTGCCATCCTTCCTGCAGTGACAAGAGTCTCTGTACCATTGGTGATGCCCCATGGGTTCTACTCAAATGGCATTCAGAATTTGATTCTTGTGTTGCAATCCTAGACAGTCTGGACTAGAACCCCACCTCTGACCTGCAAGTAAGGTTTATGTGAACAGCAAGTGATTAAAGGCTCTTAATGTATAAATGGCACACACTATTGATCCTGTCATTCATTAACAGTGCTCCTTGAGGCTACTCCTGTGGTTGGCAAGCCTACCCAGAAATTACTTTAGAAATGAATGTGGATGAGGAACTATCTAGGGCATGCTGTCATCAATTATCTCATCGTCCTGTGTGTCATGATTTTGAATATTGTTTTTATTTTTTCAGAAGAAAAAGTGTTTGTTCATTTGAGACTTCAGTTCTTCACTCAAGTTAGTCCTGTGTTTAACCTTTTATTTCAGGTGACACATGCTTTATAAAGGCATTTTGCTTTTAAGTCCTGAATTGCATATTCAGTCAAGTAATCAAGTATGTGTCCCTACACCTCTGGAGTCAGTCAGTCATTTGCCTGTATGTCAGTCTTCAGACATGCAATTATTTAAGCGAGCACCTTGGCACTGGTTAGTTTGATTACTGTTATTCTGCTTGCATTGGTGTAATGATTCTGCGCTGGCTGGCTCAGGTCACTAAGAGGTGCAGTGTGGTATAGGGCCTGCTACTACTTGTTCCATCAAGTGTGGGGGGTTTCTGAGGATCCTTCAATATTCTCATTGTTAGACCTGACAGCCTTTGTTGTGATCTTATCCCAAACGTTTTGCCTTATCTCCTCTAGTTTGCTGAAATTCATTTTTTTTGGCCTTAGGACTCTGTTCACTTCACCATTGCTAACCAGTGCTAAAGTGCTTGTGCTCACTCCCTTAAACATGGTAACCTTGGCTTACACGCAATAGGCACATTTAATAGCCTTTGTGTATTCCTTCCAGACAGTGAGACAAAGGGGGCTAGGTGTTGGAGTTTGGAGGAGCGGAGCTGTTCTCTGTCCTACTTACATTTCAGAGGGGCTGCCTCCAGCACACTCACAAAGAACCTGACACCAGTTCTTTGTCAACTTATATCTCTTAGAGCATTGGCAGGGGAGGAAGGAAAATTCCAGAACCTGATGTGGGGGGAAGTTTAGAGGCTTTTACATTCAAAGGCTGGCCTAGCAGGGCAGCTATATCTGGCAGGTATAGAAAATATTGGACCATCACACCAACTCTCCAGATCACTCCTGGACCTGTGGAGAACACCCAGAAGGACTGCCTTATACTTCAGAGAACTGCCCTGTTGCTTAAAGGCTGCTTTGTACCTCAGAGGACAGCCCTGCTGCTTGAAGCCAGCGGTATACCCTCAGGGGACTGGCATGCCACTTGAGGCCTGCCTTGCTGCTTGATCCCAGGATTACCAGAGTGATTCCAATGGTTAGTTTGCTGGCCTCGTGGTATGAACAAGACAGACACAAAAAGCACCAACAACCCTAAAACCACACCTGAACCCTGCCTGAAGTGAGTCCCATCTTCCAAGTCCTGGCTCCCCACCAGTCCTGGACGCTTGGACATGGTGCTAAGGGTGCCCAAACAGCCAAAAAGAGAAACTTGGGGCTTAGAAAATTTCCCACCAATAAGTAGCCTGAGAGCCGACAGAAGACAAGGACCTACATGCCCATGGTGCATCGCAGGTCTGTCTGACTTCGCAGTAGCTCACACTACATTCTTTTTCTTCAAAAACTCTTCCAAGTCTGAAAGTAAGCTGAGACTGGCCCAATCTAGCATGTGTATCCGAACCACACTCCATCGCGGTCAACCATAAGTTTTGACTCACACGAGTGCCAAGGTCTCACACGAGTAGACATCCGCAGTTGGCACTTTGATCTTTTAGGTGCTGGTTTTCACAAAAACTTTAAACATTCATATCTCTGGTTCTACTGATTGGACTTAATTTGTTTGGTGTCATTTTTTTCCTAAATTGGTGTGGGATTTTTATTGCTGTTTGTGTGCTGTAAAATACTTTACACATTGTTTCTAAGTTAACCCTGACTGCTTGTGTGCCAAGCTACCAGAGGGTTAAGCACGGGTTAATTTAGTAACTTTCTGTGGTCCACCCTAACAAAGATCATGTTTATTATTTGAGTGTGGCTGCACCTTGATCCCACACAGACATATCAATGAATAACATACCCATTCTTTGGATCGAGCTTCAGGGGTGGCTCCTCCGTTGGAGCGGAGGAGCGTTGCCCCACTTAAGTAACCCCCCAAAGAATGAAAAATAAAATGGGAATACATTACTATTTTATTTTTCATCCTCCCATCCTGATGCTTGCATCAGGACGTGGGCGGGGCCACTGCTGAATGACAGCAACAGGAAGGTGGTTGGGCTGTTTCTGCACTTTTCAAAGTGTGCATGCCTCTTTGGCCGGCCATCTTGCGACGGCTAGCCACACATGCGCACTTTGAAACCTCTAACCCAGACAGCTGGGTTAGAGTAAGTGCAGGGCTCCAGTGTCCTTGGGGGCACGAGTGAGGCCACTCCTTTCAATCAGGGCGCTGCTGCTCCAATCCTAGCGCAGCTTGAGAGCAGTACCAGGATTGGTGCCCACACTGCAACATCCGGTTGCGGTTGAGAAGAGGTCCGAAACTGAAGAAGTCAGAGGAGATCAGTTAAGATAAGTTTTTTTTAATTAAAATGTTTGCACACACCCACCCACCTGCCCATACTCCCCATAGATGCCAGCCACCACTGTTGAGCATGAATTGGTGATTGCCAAATTTAGGTCCATCTTCGAGAACTAGTGAGATCAATTGACTTAAGCTATCCCATCATCCAGTGTGAGGTGATATTCCCTGCTAATACCATTGTTCATCACTCACATATCCATGCCACACAAATGCACTCTTCACAAGGCTACTTTGGTTTGCAGACAACAACGATTAGGGAAAACCACAGTGCCCCTTCCAGTCTTTCGATGAATGTCAGCTTTATAAGTTAATCCAATTTCTCCTCCACTGTCCTCCATGTATCAAGTGCTGCCCTCCAATAATGCAGTGCCATAGTTTTGACCATTTTATCCATTAACAGTTTATCACATTGTCACTCATGATTACGAAACCCATGGAGATGTCATGATTCTTGGTATCACAACATGGATAACATCTTCTGCATCCTCTACTTCTATGTTATAGGTGACACAGACAAGGTCCTTGCGACAGACTGCTTAGACTTGGCACTTGGTGGGTGTGTTCCTTGAACCAGAAAGAGAGGCACAGATTAACCTGCACTCCTTACCTAAGTGGCTGTTCTCGACACTTCTTGTCCTAGGGAGGGCACAAGGCTGGTTACGGGTTATTGCCACCACAGTAACTAACACACTCTTTTTCCCATCTTGTGAAGGACTGGGTGACAGGATGACAGTTCTCTGACTTGTTCTGGTGCCTCTGAGTCAATGTTTGCACCTACAAATGTGGAATCCCTGAGAATACCTCAGACAGCTTTATGGGAGCAACACAGCATCAAGATGTTCAGGAACGAGATCATCAGCACTTGTTACAGCCTGACAGATGAACACTACTGGATGAACTAGACTCAGACTTCATCATCTGTGTCTTTGAGAGTGCACATGGTGGCAGAATATCTAATTTGGGCATCGAAAGTGTTAATGAACTCTACACCATTTTGGGCATATTACTTCCCCTGCCATCAATGTGATTGCTCTAAGTCACAGTAGAACAAGGGCTCTTAGTGCATATTCCGGTCTTCCATAGCCATTTTATATTCCTAAGAGAGGCTGTGTTCCAGAGCTTTCATAAGAGCTTGTGTACTTCTTATCCTGCCAAGTGCAGTACTAGGAACCATCTTGCTCCATCTAGTCTTCTGCATGACAAGAGAATAGCAATCAAGCTTCCCAACTCACTTCCTCCACTGGCTGGCAAGCAAAGAGGTAGCACCTAGGTTTTTTAAAATGCTCAGCAGGGAGGATACCAACCATGAAGATAATTTCACAGAACGTCAATGAGTGCAAGAGCGAATTTGGTAAGCAGAGCATTGCATGGTACACTCCAGAAGCAAAAGGTTGCAAAACAATGCAGAAGCACCTTATGTTGAAAATGTAGCAAGCTATACCCCAAACACATGGGAAGCATCAACTTCCAGTGAGGATTATAAAGAGGGAGCTTCACATTGACATGGATTGATTTGTGGCCTCAGGCTGACTGAGTTCTGGTGGGGATGTTAGGCATGTACACTATTATAGGAAGGCTCTTTGGATTGCTCTTTATTACTTTTGCTTTCCTTTTTTTCTTTAAATACCTTTTCTTTACAAGACCTTAACTGCTGGGCTGCATTCTCACATCCTTTCCAAGCAGAGGGCCTGCCCACACAACTAGCCTTAGGGTGAAGTGGGCTAACCTAGCCAACGTCTTGGGAGCCCAGCAAGTGCACATAGGGCAAGTAACAGCAGGCAATATGGCATGGTGGAAGAGCCACAGCAAGAAATATTGCCTAACCGGAAGTGAGATGGGGAGCACCAAGTGAAGCAGTGAAATTCAAGAAAAAGGGCACAAAGTCCTGATGAGATCATTAGCCCACAGCTTATAAATATGCAGATCAGGGACAGATGCAAGATAGATTTCATGAGGTAATTGGGGCAAAGTGGACTCACTGGCTGCAGGCAGTTTTGAGGCAGCAGTGACATTTGCACAAACGAAGAAGGTGAAAATGTTCGAGATCATGAGTGAAACCTAGCAGAACACTCTTGAGGAACCAAGGAAGCTCAGCTAGAATGTGGGCCTACCTTACTGTTGTCACCTCCAGTTTGGTTGACCACCTAATTCCATGTCATTACAGATATATTTACCAGTCTTGGGCTTTTGTGTGTCAGCCTTATGGATTCTGGGTGATATAGTCCTGTTTTTCTTCAACTAAACAAATTAGACTTTCAAAACTGATAGCAATGATTTGTAGTTGAAAATTTTAGGACTGGAAACAGTGCCCAGGATAACATGGAGTGAAGTAGCCACTCTACCTCCAGCATTGCTGGGGCCCGCAGGATGTAGAAGGGACAATACCACTGACAGGAGCACAAGGAGCCAAATAAGGACATATGTACACTGCCGAGGGAAAGGTATCCATCTAATGAGTCTGAGGTAGGGGACGGGTAAGAGCTGGTATGAAGGAAGTAGGGACAGGAGCATCACCACAGGAGAATCAAGGCCAGTCACAAGGTGTCACGTCACTGGGTAGAGCAGACATGATGGAGACAAGGATGCTTGACAAGTATGCTGGCTCTGGTCCAACATCGAAGAGTGCAGTCAACGAAAAAAGACGAGACTCAGCTGGAAGAAGCTGTGGTTGCTGGAGTGGAGCACTGGAAATGCAGATGAAACGCCCCTAGCATGAAGAAGCCCAGGAAGAGGCCTGCTTGAACAGCAGTTTGACGGACGGGGGTGCAGAGAAGAAGAAGACAGGCAGTGACTGTCCACCAATATCAGGGCCCTGGCACAAAGTGTAGAGAGTTGAAGGGTCACAGAATGACAGCAACTACCACTCTGCATACACCGGCTGGCCAGTGGCCAAGGACGAAATAAGATAACAGCCCCAAGTGTGAACAGAGGGCACGAGAGGGTAGGGAGAGGTGAATCTACAAAAGCAGACACTGAGCTCTCCCTCAGAGCAACAGCATCAATCTGTTAAAGAAGTCTCAGTGCCTTATTCATTAAGCCCTGTCCACCAGCTGCGTTAAATAGAACCATGCAGGAAAGACCCAGCGAACTGTGTCAGTGGCAGAATGACTACCAAGAGGGCAAATCATAAACTGTACACATCCAAGAAAGTGAGGAGATTTAACATTTTAGCATAATGGTAAAAGCAGCAGCCTGCAGGGATGGCAGAGATTGGCTCACGAGAGATATAGTGGAAGAAGGGAATCTTCATGATAATGAGCAGCTTGAACAGCATTGAGATTTGCCAATGGTGGATGTCCAACACCTCAGCAGCAACCCACCTTCACTGGAGGAGACTGTCTTGAAAGAACAGCTAAAGAAAAGTGTGAGGAGTGCCAGTGCCAAGAGTGGCAGGAGAAAACAAGAGGACAAGTGGTACCAAGAAGCACAGACCCATGTTTGTAGTCTATATGGTGACGGAGTCCAGCAAAAAAGGCACTTCTCACAGGAGAAACCAGTTAAATGGTGAGAAAATATCTGATAATGTGAAAGAATGTATTAAGTTGTTTGATGCTATGGTGTACGGGTCTCTAGGGAAGCAGGTAGTAGTAATCTAGGTAATTCATTCAGCACAAACTTGAGATGGAGCTCAGTTTCCCAGGTGTAGCCAGCAATGCTCAATCCTCCTTTCAGTCAACCACACAATAGCAGAGCACCCAGAGTGGATCAAATAACCTCAAAATGCAAGACGTACTCCTGTGTCAAGGACCCACACAGCATATGAGACACAAGTCAACAAGCTGCCCATTACAAGTAGGGATTACTGGCCAATGGCGCAGCAACTCTTGAGATTCACTTCCCAGGTTCAAACCAGAACCAAGTTGTATTAAACATCATGGTAGCTACAATACAATCCAGCACTGATGGGCCAAGCTGCTGGTACATACATGAGATCGTCCCCAGGGCAAGTGTTCATGATACCAAAGTCCACAGGTCTAGCCAGATGAATCCCACTTTCTGTCAAGGAACACATATGGAGAAAGGACCTCATCAATATATTTTCTTCATTGGAAATTCAGGTGGGGGGCTTCTATTTATTTAACAAGCTGAAAAGGTGGAGGAGAAGAAGGAAAAGAAAACGGTCAGAAAGAAGCGGAAAATATAAAAGTGGTGGGATACATTTTGGCATTAGCATGCATTATAGTAGAGAATTTCCCTCATTTAGTTGCAGATCCTTGGTTATTCGAATCTGTAATAAATAAAGCTGGCAGAATTATATGCTAGCAGCATTATGCTTAAAATGTACATGAGGCGAACAATGGAAAGGGACCTGGAAGATGTTTCAGGCAACATGCTGAAGATGCTTATTATAAGTCAGTTCTTGGAATAAATGTCCCAATATCATGTATATAATTAAATGTTTATTTCAAACCAAGTGATCAAGGTATGGTAACAGACGACACGTGTTTCGCCCATATGGCAGGCACGCCAAGAGCTTTTTCAAGGCTGATTTGTACGTCATGATTGTGTCATAATGGTAGTGCAATGTAGATATATACATAGAAGGTTAGTGAAACAAATATATAATGAAGAGGGAATGCAGGGAATTAGAAGGACAAAGAAGGAAAGGGAAATAATTAGAAAAAGGAAGAGAAAAGGAAAAATGAACAGGTATCAATAATCATCACTTGTTAAGTCATATGTTGAACAAAAGAAAATATTCTGCCAGATATATAGATCTTAATATGCTTGTAATAGCTTATGTGACAGGGAAGTATAGTGACAAAGTCACATGCAACAAACCATTCTCATAGTACAGTACAGTGACAAATTCTCACACAATAAGTCATTCTCATGGTGCTGCAATCTGAAATGCTTTAGTGTTGTTATGGTACTATACAGAAATGCACAAACAATCAAAAGTGAGTTACGAGTAAGGGATTATTTGCCCGTTCCTTGGCTGTCATCATCTACAGCATGTTGTTATATTTGAAGGGGTGGGTCTAAATATATCCACAAAGAGGAAATGTGATAGAGCTAAATCTCTCAACAAGACAAAACCTTCCTGGGTTAAAATGCGAACAACGGGGAAAGGACAATAGTTCCATATGCAGGAAGTTTGAGAAGGGAAAGAGCACTTGAGGGCTCCCTGCAAACTTCAACATGTTGCGCCACCCAGCCCCAGATTACAACAAATGAAAGGGACCGGGTGAAACGTATTCACACAGAAAGCAGTAGCACACCTTTAAAACAGACTCACACATCACATAATATATTCAATCTTGCACCATCTGCCATTTGCAAGAAAAACCTCAACAAATGTTGTACAAATACCACATGAAATACAACACTCTGTTACTGTACTGCTGTCACATTTCAAAGATGGTTTCACACTTCATACGAAGAGTGCACTCATCAGTAGTAGGATCAGGAACTCGAAATCAGTAACAGAGTTTCTGTTGGTGGCAACACCAGAAATTGAGAAAAAAACTGACATTGGAGCTGACTTAAGGCCTTTTCCAGAAAGCACCATAAGCAGACTTAGTTTTTCACTATAATGGCTAGTGCCAAAGAAACACCAATGCCATTTCAGGTTGATTCACCACCTGTCCTTCACAGAAGAGGACTCGTTCAATGTCTCGGTAGACCACAAACAATGTTCAGTTTCCTGTGCTTCCCTTGAGGATGCAGTTGACCTACAGTGAACTAGAGAAAGGGGTCCTGGTAGCAAAGGCAGACATAGAGTCAGCAGTTCAGCTACTTTCAGTTCCACCGGACAGCTTTAATTTGCTGGACTTTCAACTTGATTGTCAGCGCTATTTTGACAAATATGTGCTCATGGGTTGCACCATCTCATGTGTATACTTTGAGCTTCACAGTACCTTCCTAGAATGAGCCTTCCACAAGCAGCAGGGATAGCTAAACGCAAGTCAATCTTCTTCTCTCCTTCCTGCTTTTACCAGGCTTTCAAGTACAATGCAGGTCCCGTTCCCTGGAAGAAAGACAATAGTTCCCAAACCATTCTAGTCTTTTTGATCACTGAATTCCACTCAGTTGAAGGTGTCTGCAGGCTGTCACATGACAAGCTGATGGCGTAAAATACTGTCATCCATGTGATGCTAAAAAAACAAAAAAAGCCTTGGCAAGGTTCGATACCTGCCAGAAAACTCAGCTTTGCAGTCAAAATTATCCCATTTGATAAGGCATTTGCCAGATGGATGGCACAACTAATGGTCAGGATCTAACAGAAACTTCATTATGTGCGGGTAGGCATAGATATAAGAACTGACCTTCAGACAGCATAAGTTCCTTATGTACGTAATGGCACACTTATAGGAAGAGAGCCCTGGATCACCTCAAGGCAAACTTAGCTATATACAGAAGCAGCTGGCTTTGAGGGATTTGAGGCAGTGCTGGGCAATGCCTGTTGCACCATTAAGTGGCCGTGGCTGTGGCCATTGGAAATTGAAATGGATGACTAGGAATATAGCTCTCCTTGAACTTTTTCCCATAGTCACAGTTCTGCATAGGCAAGCTGCTAGTTTTAAGGACGTGAATTTGACCTTGGAGCATGATAATCAGACATTGGTGCAACTGATTAACAATGGGTCAGCAAATTGCTGTCTAGTCCTCAGGCTACTTTAACAGATGGTAAAATTGCAACTTTGGGCAAACAAGATGATCAAGGCTCGGGATATGTCTTGCCTTGACAATTCAGTTGCTGACACACTTTGTAGTATTCATTGGAACAGATTCAGACACTCAGCACAGCAATGTTATCAACCTATGGTGCCATTCCCAGAAGACCTAGACAAGACCTCTCACACCTAGATGAACATGTACTGGCATCAGTGACGACAGGTAAATATTGGAAGTATCTGACATGTTTAGGCAGGTCACAGGCGTGACAGACTTCAACACAGCTCTACTGTGAGAGAGGGCATCAAGCAGTTCAATCTCTGGGCATACAAAGATAGCTGAAGTAAGGCACACATGACAGTGGAGGCTCCCTTTTCAAGATTATAAATGAACAGCAACCGCATGAAGATCCTTTACTTTAAAGCAGCTATGAAAATGTGGAGGCACCAGGAGGGGACAAAGAGAGACATCAGGTCCCCATTAACTTTGGCAGGCGATATCACTACTGGGGGCTGTGGAGACTGAGACATGCTGTTTATTTGAAGTGGTGTTATTGAAGGCAGCATTCACACTACTACTTTATGGAGCATTCAGTGTGAGTTGGCTGGTGTCGTTTTCCGCACACAATGTGGGTGAATCTTGCCACTGCAATTGAACATCAAAAGATCCAAAATAAAAGCGTCAAGGGCAAGATTGCACAGCTATTGTGTCTAGTAGAACAAAGGTTCGGTCTGGAATGCTTGTTGAGAACGTACATTAACACCAGTCCCAGAGGAGGACAAGCCCTTTTGAGGCATGCTGAAGGCCTGTACCCAAGCAAGTGCCAATTTGAGTGGCGATGCGCAAATCAGAGCAGGGGGGCGGCTAAGGGCTTTGACACTCGATCTTTATGCATAGATGCAGCAACTACAGCCGTGCAGCATGGCCTAAACAAAGAAGGGATCATGAGGGTGGGAAGGTGGAAGTCGAGTGCTTACAAGACTTATGTGAGACATGACAAGGCACAGCACTCACTCCCCTCTCTCATACATGCCAGACGATTGTATTCTATTTCAATAGGAATCTACGGCAAACATGAGGAACAGTGGCTCATCTGCCACTTTTACGTGGACAGGGCACCAAAGTGGGCAGATAAGGGGCACCAAGTCAGTGGATTCATCCCAGGGAAACCGTATGGGCAATTAATTAAAAGAGCTCCTGGTGAGACTGCCCAACCCGGTCAGAAAAGAGAACCACATGGGGGATGTTTGACAAGCAGCATGCATTGAAAGGCCAAATGGCAAGCCAGCTAACAATAAAGGATAGGTTATGGGGCTACCCAAAAACAGACACAGCGCTGGCAGCACAATGACTGGTAGTGGCCGGTTAAGAAGTTACAATGATGGTGGGTTATGCCTACCTGCCGGTAAAGTAAGTACCCAAAGACTGAATATTGTAGGCAAAGGCAAATAAAGGTCTTTAAGAATCGATTATTGTTATTTTCTAAAGTACAAAGGAGAAAAAAAATCAAATATTGAAATGTGCAACTGATTGGCCCTGCCTGGGAGCGGGCCGTGCGCTATCAAATGGGAATAAACTGCTGCCATTTCAACTCTAACAGACACGAATATTTTATTCATAATGTATGAAAAGTGTCACAATTTGTGGATGTTAGGATTTCTGACTGAGTAGCCCGAGTGCTTAGCTCAACCTCTGGCACAGTGCCAGTCCATCAGGGCAGTGGGGCAAGCAGAATGTGAGGGCCAACAGCTGGGTTCATGAAGCGAGAGGAAGGTGGCACTGCAAGGGTGCCGACGTCAGCCCCAGTACTCCCATCTCTTGTAACCGGGTCTGTAACTTCGGGGGGTGTATGGGGTGTCACACACCCCTAATAAATGCACTGCCCAACTTAAAAGTTGGGTGCAGGAACTCTGAGTTGGGTTTGGCAGCATCTGTGTTGGGTTTCCCTTGGGCTAATCACAGCAGAGGCCCATGTGCTTCTGAACCTAAGAAATTAGAGCAGCCCTTCTCTCTCTGTTTCACACACTACATATCGAAGATAAACAAAGGCAATTACTCATCTGTGCTGAAACTTGATGCCTCTCACATGAACAGATCCACAGCAACATTTTAAGGTATAAAACCATGCTTCGCCTAGAAGTAGAAATTTACACTCTTTTTTAATGGGTACTTGTGGGCTCAAAGTTAGGTTGCTATATATGTAATATCTAAAAAAAATAAAACATATTCTTGAACAAACACACATATGTATGCATACACACAGACACACACATATCTCAGATATTTGTTTTGTGCAACAGCAGCATTTGCCCACCAAGGTGTCTTACTGGCATGGGTACCCATTACCTGAAGAATATTACACACAGATCACTGCAGCAGGCTAATTATAACCTGCAAAGTTCAGGTGACAGTTTCCTAGAGACAACGGTTTGCAATAGCATATGCCCAGTTTACCAGTCTTCTGCTGCCTGTTAGTAAGCTCTTCCTATACACCACAAAATAAATGAATAGATTTGAAGGGCTTCAAGAATGTTGATTAATTTAAAAAAAATCACCTTTCCTTTCACTTTAACAACCAAAACCTCTACCCTCCAGATGCTGGTCATTCAACAAACCAATCAACCCCTTCTTAGCGAACACTCTACAACCCTGCCTGTGACCAATGATGTGTCTGTCGTGAGCAGTGCACTGGAAAGAGATGTGCAAACAGAAAGGTGCACTGTGCACAGATTCGTGGCAGACTGCTACCGGAAAGACGGGCCACAACTTTTAATGCATTTCTTACATTATGGACTATACCATTGCAAGTATTATTTGTGTGGGGATGCCTCAATGACCAGGTCTCAGTTTGTAAACAGAAACTGGAGGCTGTTTCAGCAGGGGCTGCCACTAAAGGGCGCCACTTACCTCAATTTTCAAGCTATGTGGATGGTAATTGACAAGAGCAATTACCATTCATATAAGTTGTTTTCTTTTAAGTAAATAAGGGCTTTAAGCCCATGCCCGGTGCTGCCCTCAGTGCCTGGCTACCTCTCGTCTTCGCTGTGATGAGAGTCAGGCAGCCAGGCACTTTCGAGAGGGACACATGCTCTAGTGAGCGTGTGCCGCACAGCATTTTCTTTTTAAAAGAAAATCCCTAAGCAGGCTTAAGGCTGACCAAGAAACAGCCCTGACCTGCAGTTTTCAAGGGTCTGAAGAGACCTCACATTCATGACGGGCGCAGGATCAAGTTTTTCAAGCAGTCCCGGGCGTCTAGGGCCTAACCTGTATTCCCAGGGCTGCCTGCCAATCACAGACTGCAAACAACACGTTTTCCCAACTCGTCACCTGTGACATGTTGGGAAAGGGTGTTGTTTGCAGCCTGTGAAGGATTGTGGGCAAGTGACTCAAGGTCACAGAGTCATGAGACTCTGTGACCTAGAGCAATGATAGAGCGAAATGTTCTTGTGAATTGTAGGGGTGCATCATAATCACTGATAGGCCGCACCCGCATGTAATCAGACATATATTCGCATATGTTTAGTTGTGTAATTTATGTATGTTTAGTAAGAGTGAATAGTTCACTAATATTAAGTGAACGCAGCAGTATAATGGTGTTATAAAAATCATGAAATATAATGCTTATTGAATTGTGTGAATATAATGCATAGAGAAATTAGTTCATGTATAATTTAGTTGCAGTAGTTTAAACGTGCACCATATTAAAGTTGCACATGTAATTCATTTTCGCATATGAATTGTAATGAAAATGCTTATGGGGAAAAGTAAGATGTGTGTTTAAAAGTAATATGTAAAGGCCTGACTACATATATGCTTAGGGAAGGCCTGGTTTATTCTTATGTTAGCTTATTTTGTAGGCAGAGAAAAGTTTCCCTTGGTAAGGCTCTCTGGGCACAAACGGTAGATTTAATTAGCACAGTAGAAGGTTTCTGTTGAACGTATCTTTTGTTGCAGGTGCAAGGACACATGTCTCGTTAGTAAAGACTAACTCTTTGTTTTCAAAAGTTAGAGAGATGGGAGGCATGGTACGGGGAGTGAAATGGAATTTAGGGATGATACTTTCAGCGGAGAAGGTGCCTGGGACTCAAGGCCAAAGCAACCGCCAAGGATGAAGTAACTCGCTTCGATGGAAAAATACAAGAAAGAAGACCTGGCCAAGGAGGCGTGACAAAGGCGTGTACAATTGTATTGGGGTTTTGTATTAGGGATAGTGCCCTGAGGGAGGAGGCCAGAGAAGAGGTAGGGGAGACCAGAGAGGAGGACAGAGCTGAGCTTAGGTACTAGGTGATTGCACTTCTTAGGAAGTCTTCACAGCTGACACCTTTTATTCACTCTTGCCTGAGAAAATCGTTATGCAGGGATGTCACTTAGTGTTAGTGTAGGGACAGCAATTGATTTTAAGCTTGTTTAGATCAATGAAGAGCAACTTAGAATTTGGAGCAATCATAGTCTGGTTGATCCTTCTAGAACTTTCTATTCTCTTTATCCTGAGTCGGATGAGATTCCTGCGTAGGTTATTATTTGTATTAGTGCCCATCTATTTCTTTAACCTCGTGTTGAGGTGCTTGCACGTTCAGTTATTTTTGGCGATAATAAATTCTTAAACTTGAATTCGGAGTCAGTGGTCCTTTCGAACAAAATGAATGCTGTTATATAACCAGATGAGATTCTCTCCTTTACACTATTCAACAGGTAAAAAGATCTTGGCGACCAGGAGGTTCTTATAGATAATTAGATAAGAATCGGCGTTATCAGCAACATGCATGCTATAAATAGATGCATACACAGGGCATGCTTTAGCACATGCAGAGTATCTGTTTATAGCATGTATTTGCATCGGAGGCTGAGATGGCACGTTTGGCACTCTCACACCTCTCCTGGACTGGAACAGCTGCACCACATGCTGTTGCGGACCGGCGTGTGTGTTCCAGAGCAGGATTTGCAGGTAAGTGGGACCAGGGGATGGAGGCCTTCCATCATGCCTGCAAGCCTGTTGTTCAGTTTTACAGTTTCAAAACAATAAAAACAAACCACAGGCTGGGACAGAAGAGCAGACATCCTGAACTCATGTATTTAAAAGTGCTTCCTTTGTAGTCTTTTAACATGTGGGAGTAGCTATCTTAGTACATCAGTTTATATCACTATATTGAGAGGCATTTATTAACAGTTTTAAAATGTGCCTCTCAATAAAGTGACATTAACTGATGTACTAAAGTGACATGCTACCGCATGTTAAAAGCATACGAGAGGCTCCCCCCCCACTTTCAAATTCCACCAGCCACCACTAGGCTCTTCTGTGGTAGCAGTGGCAACACATGCTGTCACCGCTCTGCCTAGTCCAAATATCTCAATGTGCTAGGCAGGTAAAAGAAATGGAAGAAAGGCACACACACAACACCTCCCCACTCTCTCTCTCTCTTCGTGTGCACATGTCTAATTATTCTCCTTTCTCACTCTTTTCCTATCTCAGACACTCTACACTATTGTTCTCTCTGACTGTCCCCTATTCTCTTTTTCGTTCTCTCACACACTCTTTCTTCTTCCTCTTCCTTCTTACACCTACTCATCTTTTCTCTTGCTTTCCTCTTGTTTTGCTATTTATTTAATTTTCTCTCACTCTCTTTCTCTCAACTGTGTCTCTCTCATGCACTCACATTTTTTCTCCTCTCCCTTTCTCTCTCACACACTATCTTCCTACCAATAACGTCCTTCCACTGCCTCTTACTTCTCTTGTTTTTTCTTTAGGCATCTCTGACTCTCTGCCCTTCTCCATTTCTCGCTACGTCACTTCTGTCTGTCACATTCCAATATAGATGTAACTACATCCCTGAAATGTATAACAGGCGTACATATAGAATATACAAAGTATGGCTATCTCAATCCCTCTTACTCGAGGATGGTTTTGAACATTGGTACTGCTAACTAATTCAATTACTCACTGGTGGGCTTTTTAATTTGTTGGCTTCCGGCATTTGCAGGAGTAATGACCCAGCATCACTGGCAATAGCCAATTAGCAGCAACAAATTAATAGAAAATATAAAGAGAACAAATCCGTTTTCAGATAAATTCCCTTACTAATCCACATTCAAAATCGAGGCTATACACTTTTAGATTTATTTAGGAGAGTTTGACAGGTGTTTTCATGCTTGTCTCATGTTGCGCATCTTCAGTGGTATTATTATATAGTCAATTTCTGGAACATTTACCAGATAAATTATATGTGCTATACATTTGTTTGGTGATAATTCACACAACTCCCTGTGCTCAAGTAAGGCTAACAAGCATTGGCTATGCCAATAGTTCTAGTTTACGAATGAGAGTGCTTTTTGTGTCACTGATGGGTGCAGACACTCAATAAGTCATAATACACATATTCTGTCACTTATCTTTGCCCTCATGCATCAATTCATCAATCCACTTACTCATCCATCCATTCATCCCTCAATTTACTTTCCATTCACCCTCTGACACAACAGTGATAAAACACAAACACACTCAACAACATATGCAAGATAAATTAAAAAAATACAAGTACAAAAAGAAAACATGATAACTTCTATTTTCGAACTAACAAGACTAAACATTGCAGGGGATATCCATCTTGCAAAGGTATTGTAACTAGTCTATCATTGTTTTGAAATTCAAGTATGGCCATCACATTTAGAACCAACATGTTGGCCATCTTGCAGTGGTGAAATGACACACCATGGACAACAACATTCCATAATGATCTCCTGGTTTAGAAGAAGTGGACACGAGGAATGCAGATGAAATGAATGCCAAGCAAGCAACCCGCTAGCACTGTCTAGAGAGCTGTAGTATCCTCTTAAGAAAGATTCAAATAAAAAGAGATGAATCAAATAAATAAAAGGGAAACTATAAAAGGAGAAAACTCAAAACTAACAGACTGACCAACTAGCCCTGACACTGAAGAGCACAAATGTTTTTAAGGTGGCTGTACACACACAATTAGGAAATGCTATCATTCACAGGGCAAAAGAGCTAATGATTGATGCAGACTGAACCATTACCCGATGCAGTTCACTTTCAAGGATGGAAGCAGAGTGTAAATGACACTCAGACAGACCAATAGCAGAAGACATTGGACCCAAAGGCCCTCTATGTATCTATATGGATATATATTTATATATATGGATTTACTTATTATTTCATGCTGTTTTTATTACAAGACCCTGGCAGACATGTAAGAAGAGGTTCTAGCAAGAATTATTACTGTGCAAATATCCCCCCGCCAAGGGTTTGTCACAGCTGTAACCAACACCAACATCATTCCCCAAAAAGGTAATCTGACATTTTGTGTAACAAAATAGATATCTGTAGGCTTTAATACAGAGAAATAACAATCCACCCTTAAATGCCTGTTGAGTTTAACATATGCTTTTTACAATCAATATGTCAAGCCTAATGTGTTTTTCATATCTTTTGATAAAAAACAGGTCAGACGTATGGCAGCAGAAATATTTTTTCCTAGTGAATCAATTAGGCCTGTAGCTGTTATCAAAGTCTTATAACCATAACCAACTGAGGCCTCCTCTACTGAGCATAAGCTTTCCGATGAGGAAACTGAAAGTGCACTGCGCTTTACAACGTAATTTATTAGTCAAGTTGTTAAAGATTTTCCCCCAATGGTCGTATGGATCTTTGTTGGTTGACGTGAAGCACTGAAAGGGAGAAGACATCAATAATAAATTTCTAACTTGTGAAGCCCATGTAACTCCACAATAAGGACCAGGAATCGCTGAATATAGTTAAAGGGTTTTATTTTTGATTACTAATCAATCCAGTATAAATGCAAACCAATAGTAAGTTCAATCAGTGCAGCTATACAATAGATAAGCTGAAATATCTCAATAGGTTGAGGTGCAATAGAAGGACATACAGAATTGCGATAGCCACAACAATAAAGAAACAGATGAAAGCAAACAGGTCTTCCATAAAGAAACTTCCCTTCTCTCTTCTAAACATAAGTCAGATATAAGATCATCTACTAAGGATCTCAAACTCCAGAGCATAGAAGGTGTCAGCATGATCAGACTACAGTAGACGTCTTGAGAAAAAGGAAATAAATGTATAGAATAAAGCTTCACACTTGCAAGAATGAGGCAAGCATAGAGGTCTGTGCCTCTCGAAGTCTAAGGGGAATCGCTGCATCTTCCCACTGTGAGAACATCAATTTCAGTTTAACAGGAGATTCAGAAATGTTTCACACCACCAGGGACCAAACAAAGTATTACTCAAGTGCAACATCCCTTCAGTTTTCCATTGCATCAAACTGGGACTGTAATTCTCAACCTTGAACATCTTTTCATCCTAGTACATGGTGAACAGAAGGCCTCTTTCGACCATTTATTCTCCAAGATCACTGCCAAGTTCTTTCCTACAGGCCTCTCTATCAGAAGTCTAATACAAACAATAAACCTTTCTCTAACTAACAAGAATCATGATAATAGACCTGCAAAGAAAGAAAGGATATGCTGGCACAGCAAAATGCATTTTAATTGAGGCCTGCAGTCAGGCTAAGTTTAGCCAAGCCCCTAAAATGCATTTCAAATACTTGGTTATACATGCACACGTGTAACTTTAAAAATAAGTATAAAACATGAGTAACTTGAAGTATAACTTGAAGTATAAGTGCAAAAACGTGAATAAAGAATAAATGCTTACATGTTTAAACTAAACATTAGTGGGGGCGTGGCCAAGATGGCGATCTGACTGGTCGCATAGCCCGTGGGCTCCTCGTCTCCGGCCCCTGAAACCGGCCATATCTACACGCAATCCCCCTCGGATTGAGCAGCTCGTGGGGGTAAACTTGCCAGAAGATCGGCGGCAGCACTGCGGGAACTGTCGGTCGCGGTGCCTCTCGGACGGGAGCCTGCGGGTTCCGGCGGTCGGGGACAGCAATGGCGCCTGGACCGGGGCCTGGGCACGCCGGCCGAGTGGTTTTCGCGGTGCCAACCCTGCGGAGGTGGTGACGGCGCGGAGAGCAGGAGACACTCCCAGCCCCTACGTGAGTGAGCCCTCGGAGCGGCGGCGCACACAGCAGAGGTGGAGGCGCGCAGTAGAGCGGACCTGCGGAGCTCCGTGCCCTCTCCCCACAGCTACTATAGGGCGCGGTTTCAGGCCTACGGCGCGCGAGCGCAGGCAACCACCTCCAGCCAGAGGGGCGGACATGGCGGTGAGAAGCAGGAAGAGCGACGCTGTGCCCCTGACTTCGGTGTCACTGTGGACTCAGCACTCCGGCGAGAGGCCGCCCGCGCCGAGCTGGGTTGTCGAGGAGCCTGAACCCAGGTAGGCAGAGCTGGGGCCGGGGGCCTACGCCGCCGAAGGGGAGTGCCCTCCTATCTACGCCAACAGGACCCCGAGGCCCTGATCGAGAACGCACACGGGGGCAGCGAGCACTTAGGGGATACAAGGCACTCGGGGACAGTTAACCGACGTTGGAATACTTCTCACCCCGGCGGAGAGGAAGACACTGAAGGAGACCCCCGGAAACATATGCATTGGCGTCCATCCGCCACTGGTGGAGCGGGGCGGAGAGGAGGCCTGGAGGCCTAGACCCCACCAACAGTGCCCCTGCGAAGCAGCAGCGACTAGAGGGGCAAGCTGCAGATAGTGCGCAGCGCGACTCCTGCCCCGAGTGGTCGTACCCTGGACCAGTAGACGGACGGAACACCAGGGCCCTAACTCTTCCATAGCACCTCTTGGAGTATCACTCTACCCCAAGCCACAGGCGACACACGAGGAGAGGCCTTCAGCCCCTAAGGCGGGGGATCGCCAGATAAACGATCCTCTCTCCGTGGCCGCTGGTTCTACAGAGACATTGCCTGCGCCACACGACGTATATCTTACCTAGCCAATACAGGGGGCGCGTCGTGACGATGGCCACAGCTCGGAGGAAGGGGGAAAGGTCCCTAAGGGAGATGCTCATCAAAGGGCCCTTGCCGGGGGACAAAGGCAGCAGAACGCCACCCACCTTAACTACCCCTGAGGGAGCGGAGGGCCGAGATGTCCCGATCACTCGATCCTTTCTGGAATCCCTGTTCAACGTTCTACGTGACGATTTCCAGACGCTTAAAAATGAAGTAGCGGGCGAAGTAAAAGAAATTCGACGTGACGTTGATGAAATAGGGGACAGAGTTGCGGCAATCGAAGAAACCGAGCTGGCCAAGGGTGAGGAGGTTGCATTGCTCCAGCAGGAGGTCATCCGCCGTCGCGACCAACAACTTGACCTACAGGTACAAGCGGAGGACCTCGAAAACCGCTCACGACGCAATAACATCCGCGTCAGAGGGGTCCCGTCGAAGGCAGAAGGGGCTGATGCGACCCAATATCTCCAGGGTCTCTTCCGAGACATTTTGGGTGAGTCGGCAGATTCCGACATCCGTATTGACAGGGCACACCGAGTGGGGCTGCAGAGGCGGGCCCCTGCTCCACCGCCGGACATTTTGGCCTTCCTGCCTGACTTCCCCCTGAAGGAGCGCATATTGCGAGTGGCCCGCTCGAAACAGCCCCTTACATTCCAGGGTAACCCTGTAGCCCTTTATCAAGATCTGGCCGCTATCACCTTACAACAGAGGAAGGCCTTCAAGGCGGTGACCACACATCTGAGAGAGCAGGGAGTGGCATATTCCTGGGGGCATCCCTTTCGCCTGATTTTCAGGTGGAACGGCAAACTTCACCAGCTTCGTTCCCTCCAGGAATCATGCCAGATCCTGGGCTTGGAGACCCAGAGTCCGGAGAGCTCACCGCAACGCCCACAGAAGCTACCTGGGGCGGGATGGCAACGTGTGGGCCGCAGACGCTCACCTGGCGGGGAGATACGCCCGGATCCCAACGCTTTGGCGCAAGAAAGACAGGCAGCTGTTGAAGCGGTCTTGAAGGACACTGCATCTATGACTCCTTCATGATGGAGCGAGGGGAAGTGATGAAGCAATGACATGGCAATGGTCGGGGGCGGGGTTCGGGGGCGGGGGGCCCGGGCTACTTGGTCCACACGTACACCCCGATTCTTACTTACCATGTGCCCCCATCTACGGATGACGGGCACGGGACAATGGCTGAACTTGGGGACTATCTGGTTGGGGTTAGGGAGGGGGTAGGGGGGGTACGAGGGAGGGGGTCACAGTGGAAAACACAGACCCCAGTTTAGGGTGGGGGTTGTTGGGTTGGGGGGAAGGTTCGGTGGGGTGGGTGGGTTGTCCGGTAGTTCGGGAGCTTGATACCACAGATAGTGCCTCGGCGCAACACTATGGCAGGGCTTCGACACATGAAGACACACTAGCGCGTTGGGTCAATGTAGGTCATGGCGGCTAGGGAGGTAAAGGTCCTTACTCTTAATGTTAAAGGGCTTAACAACCCAATCAAACGACGAGCTATACTATCATATTTGGAACACTCGGGAGCAGACGTATGTCTTCTCCAGGAGACTCATCTCTTGGTAGGGGATCACCATCGCATGCGCTCCAGGGCATTCCCGCACCAATATTTCTCGTCCTCGGGGGGGAAAAAGGCAGGGGTTGCCATACTCGTTGCTAAACGGTGCCCGGGAGCGATACTCGAGAAGGTGGCCGAAATAAAGGGGAGGCTACTGGCTCACAACTTGCGGATTGGCCCACACACCATAGTGATAGGCTCTATATACGCTCCCAATATAGGACAGGAATCCTTCCTCAAACAGGCATTAGCTGACTCGCTGGCGTCCCAGAATCGCATGACCCTCATTGGGGGAGACTTAAACTTAGTGATGGATGCAAGCAAAGATAGAACCCAATCCATATATTCTCCGAGCGGGGAGCTCTCAAAGGGAGGGAAACAATGGCTGCGGGAGATGGGCCTTGGGGACTTATGGAGGGAGGCACACCCGACCTCGCACCAGTACACCTTTTTTTCCCATGCACATAAATCCTATGCTCGTATCGATTATTTTCTCGGCACACAGGATATTGCTAGGGTGATGGGATCGGTGAGCATCGAGCCAGCGGCGTTATCGGACCATGAGGCAGTGGTGGCAACCATGTCACTCCCTACGGGACCCATGCGGGTGGGTCAGTGGCGGCTCAGAGAGACGATGCTGCACAAACAGGCCGTGGAGCAGCAACTCACCGCACGTATCCAGGACTACTTGGCTCTTAATGACACGCCAGGTATAGGCCCCACGACTCTTTGGGAAGCGTTGAAAACGGTCATCCGTGGCGAATTGATAGCTATAGCGGCGGCAGACAACAAAGAGCGCAAGGAAATCCGCGCGACATTGACCGCACAGCTGCAGGAGCTTGAAAGAGTCCACAGTAGAACTGGGGCACCCCGCGTGTGGCGCCAGATTAAGGCCGCCAGAGCGCAACTGGCAGGCCTGGACTTGGACAGGGCTGAATACGCGGCGGTCCGATTAAAACACTCTTATTACGTAGGAGGCAACCGCACGGGCCGCTTACTAGCTGCTAGACTTCGGGCTCAGAGACAACAAACGCAAGTATCCTCACTGCGGGGCAGCGATGGGGAGGAGATAATGGGAGATCAGGACATAGCGAGGGCCTTCCGAGACTTCTATCAGAAGCTATACACGGCCGATGTATCAACGGACCAGGCGACACTAGATTACCTTGACTCAGTTGAAATGTCCACACTTACGCCCGATCAGACGGCACAACTAGATGCCCCAATTAGAATAGAAGAAGTCATCACTGCAATATCACGTCTTAAGTTGCTCAAGTCTCCCGGCCCAGACGGGTTCCCTGCCCTCTACTACAAGAAATTCTGTCACTTACTGGCCCCGCTGCTGGTCCGACTGTTTAATTCCTTTGAGGGGGAGGACGCGATTCCCAATACAATGCTGGGGGCCGCCATAGTGGTCCTGCCGAAGCCCGGCAAGGATCGGCAACACTGCGGCTCATACCGCCCAATATCGCTCCTCAATGTCGATTTTAAGATATTTACTGGAATACTCGCGGCCCGGCTAGGCTAGGCCCATGCATGCTCAGCTTAATTGAGCCCGATCAAGCTGGGTTTATTCAATCCCGCCAATGCGGAGACAATACCAAACGGATATTACATCTCATTGATAAAGCCAACCAGACAAAACTCGATGCGATCCTACTGACTATAGATGCCGAAAGGCGTTTGATCGTGTAGACTGGCGCTTTTGGGACAACACGATGGCTAAATTTGGTTTGGGTGAGAGATTTAGGGAATGGGTGGGTTGTTGCTACAGTGGTCCTACAGCCCACATTAGAGTGAATGGCTCAACTCTCGCAGCCCTTCGCGATTCGGAGGGGGACACGGCAGGGATGCCCGTTGTCACCACTCCTTTTTGCATTATACATCGAACCCCTCGCGCAAAGAGTCCGTGACAACCGCAACATCCGGGGCGTTTCATTTGGGGGGGAAACTCATCCAATCAGTCTCTATGCAGATGATGATGTGATAGCGGCGCTCGAGGAGCCTAGGGTCTCCCTTCCGGCATTTCTGGAGGAGCTGGAGACATTCGGTGAAGTGTCCGGCTTCAAAGTGAATGCTGGGAAATCGCTCATTCTGGATCTTCACCCGGCACCGGCATTGCTTAAAAGGCGAGAGGGCGACATGTGCGGCATCCAGGTAGTGGATTCAATCCCATACCTGGGGTTAGAACTAGCGCCGTCAGTGAATCAAACGGTGCACCTGAACTACGCCCGTTTGGCCCAGCAGGCAAAAAAAGACCTGAATAGCTGGAGTAAGCACCAGCTATCCCTCCTTGGACGAATTGCGGCGATTAAAATGTCCTTACTGCCCAAAGCACTATTTCTCTTCCAAACTCTCCCAGCGCTGCCACCTCCCGGGGTAATAACTTCATTTCAACGCCGACATCAATCGTTTCATCTGGGCGGGAGCGCGGCCACGCATGGGTAAAGCGCTGGGATACCAAAGACCGGAGCAGGGTGGGTTGGGGATTCCACACCTCCTTGGCTACTACAAAGCCGCGCAGCTGAGATACTTAGTGGAGTGGGTCCGACCGGAGTCGGAAAAACGGTGGCTTTTCCAGGATAGGGCCCTAGCCGGGGTACCACTCTGGAGGGTTCCCTTCCTGAGGAAGGCGCAGCGCCCACCCGGCCTCATGCGCTCCCCCATCACTAAATCGATGATGTCGGTGTGGGAGTGGGTGGCGGTCCGCAGAAAGTTTACTACATATCCTTCGCCTCTGACTCCATTGTTCGGGAACAGCGATTTTCACGCCGGGCTGGTCCGATAAAACGTACACAGCATGGCATGGCACCCCTGCCGCTCAGTGGGTCATCTATTCGACCTGTCAGGAATCATCCCCTTTACTCAGCTGAAACAAGATTATGGGATCCCAGAAGAAGAGCGGTTTCGATACATGCAATTGAGGCACTGGGTGCTTCAACCGGACATAAAAACAGAGGGGGGCCGCATGTTAACCCACTTCGAAAAATGGCTGATCACAAAGACAACGGGTAAGGGCTTGGTCTCCAATATATACGACATGCTAAGGCACACCACGCAAACACGAACCACACCGAGCAAGAAAAGATGGGAGCGGGAGTTAGGAGGGGAGCTCACGCAGAAGGACTGGGAGGGGATCTACTCCAGGGCAAAGCACACAGGTCGCAATGTGGCTAGCATAGAGACCGCCACGAAAATCGCTACCTATTGGTACCTTACTCCGGTCCGCCTACACAGGGGCAATCCGCAGGGTAGCTCTGCCTGCTGGAGGGGCTGTGGCGGAGAGGGCACGCTACTGCACATCTTGTGGGACTGCCCGCTACTCTCCCCCTACTGGACCAAGATCCTCGAAGTGGTAGACGAGCTGTTCGATACACAGATCCCGAGGCTCCCGGCATACGTGGTCTTAGGGCTTCCAAATCCAATCACATATCCACTTAAGAGCGTGAAGGGACGCCAAATGGGGTTGGCATTGGGGGCCGCACTGCAAAACATACTGTCTCACTGGGGTACCTCTACTTTGCCCACTCACACGGGTTGGTTACACAGACTCTGGTTCATCCTGGGCATGGAGCGCATTTCGGCCATCCTGACGAACTCCACTACTTCATTCCAGACAGTGTGGGCCCCTTCTTGGAACTGTTATCGTCTGAATTCAATGAGGTTACACAACCCAAATACCATGCGGGTGCTCCGATTGTCGGATCTATGGAGACCCCCATAGCTCTCGCAGACCCTTTAACTAACGCTATAACAGCACTCGCATCACATTGGTCCTTCGAGGGCGTAGGAACTACCGGACGGGGAGGGGGTGGGTGTTATTGTTATTGTTTTTAGTTTATTACAGATTGAACCAATTCAGGGTGTGGCCTTCGCAAGGGAGAGGAACACGGCATTATACAGCATGCATTATTCTTTTCGGACATACCCTCCGGGCTATGTTTTTCACCATAAGTTACCTGATACTGCACTATGAATATTCTAATGCCATCTCTGTATGTTGTGAGTTTTTTTGTGAAAATTCAATAAATACATTTAAACATAAACTAAACATTAGTGTATATGTGTATAAATCTCAAATCCCTACAATGAATACATTTCATTAATGCATTTAAATGCTTCACACACATTATTGTAGTTATGGCACACAGTGAATATAATGTCAGATACGAATATATAATTGCATTTCTGTGATGTATATGGGTGGAGCCTAAATTGCGCTGCTCCACAACCATCAGGCATAAAGTTGTAAGATAACATAGTATACAGAATTAGAGTTGGCAAAGCAAGATACTATCTCTCCTAAGAGTTCCTAATGAGGATTCTGATAGTACAAATATTCTATACCCACATTTTGTCATAGGGGGTCACCAGCACCAAAATGCATGCCTACTATGGTAATCTGTGAGATTTAACAAAATACCTTTCTGTAGGCTTTAATACAGAGAAAAAACAGTCTAACCTTACAAGTCTGTTGACTTTAACATATGTTTTTAACAATCAAAATGTGAGGCCTATTGCCTTTATCATAACTTTTCATCATAAAGAATTATGCCTATGAGCCCTACTGTATGAGTCATAAGCCTTCCCACAAGGCAACCAACCGGTATACCTAATAGATTTACAAATATGTACAAAATACAGTTGTCAAAACAATACAAAATCACTACTAAAAGAACCTAATAAGAATTAGCATAGTGCACTTGTTTGTTCCGGTGGGTCACCAGCACGAAAACCCTTGCCTACTACAATAATCTGCAAGATTCCATGTAAAGAAATGCATGCCTATAGTCGTTTAAACGGTGTAATAACAATCCACCCTTAAAAGCTGCCTGCCTTTAATACATACTTTTCACAATAAGTGAGTAAGGCCTACTTGTTGTTGTAAGCAATTGGGTTATTGTATTGGGGGGGTGAATCCCTGCTCAAGTAACAACCACAATACTTGTCAGATTGAACTACAAAAGTCACAAAATTAACCTGTGTTTAACCTTTTAGTTTCTTGGCACAAAAGCAGTCAGGTTTAACTTAGAGGCAATGTGTGAAGTATTTATGCAGCACACAAAGAGTAATAAGATGAAAACACAATACAAGAAAAATCCCAAACCTATTTAGAAAAATAGAGTACATTTTACTAAATAAAATGACATCAAAACAAATTAAATCCAATCAGTAGAACAGAAGTATGATTAGTTAAATGTTGCCGTGAAAAACTGCAATGCAAAGCACAAAGCGCCAGCTGCAGTTATCTGGGCCAAGATAAAGACACAAGTTGAGGCAGACGACAGTGATGTACCGGCTGGGTACAGGTCCGAGTTCAGCCCACTGGGAGTTGCACCTTTGAGTCTTTGGGGTTGAGATGCAAGGTCCTGCATCGGACCACACCTCACTGTGTTGCTTCCAGTGAAGCAACTGATCAGGAGCAGCGAGGTGTTGCAATGCAAGATCCTCAGTTGGGTTGCATTGTGCTGGGCCAGTTCCGATGAATACCTTATGTTGCTCTGGGAGGAGTACACACTCACTCCAACCATGGGTCCAGGACCTAGGGGCACTGTTTGGGGATCAGAGCTTGTGACATTGCACTTCACTCTGTGTTCCAAATGGAACTTCTCTAGCCACGACGTCATTAGAATCCCAATGATAATGAGATTCTGTCGCTGGCAGTTAGATGCGAGCAGTTGATGGCTGGGGTGAATAAATTGGACCTGTACTTACCCGAAGTGTTCCTGAGTCTTCTTTATGCGGAGAACACCACATTTACTTGGCGACGAGCGTGGTCTCACCCCAACATCGGAAGAAGCCTCTCCGTCTCATCACTTTTGTAAGAAGAGAAGTAGGGCTCTACACTTCTCCAGCGGCAGAACGACTGCGGATTAAGTAGGTGTAGAGAAGCTTCCCCGTGCTTCTCCAGCGGCAGGAAAAGTAAAGTGGTGAGGTGCTGTGAATTCCCTCAATCGTTTGCCTGTGAGGAGTTTGGAGGGAGGGGCGAAGAGTGAAACGCGCTCGCGTTTCTGTTACGTGAGCAGGCCTCTACCCAGCGAGAGTGAGGTTTGGAACGCATTTTGCGTGTCAGGTGACGAGACTGTTTACGTCGTCATGGCGATATGGCCATCTTAAAATGGGAAGTTACCCAGAGGATTTCCCAGGAGTAACGGTCTTGTAGCCAGCACGAACAATAAAAAAAAATTTAAAAAAAATCCTTTCACGTTCTTCGTTGCTGCCGCACCGCAGGCTCTGCGTGTCTGAAAAATCAGCAAGGAAGGCAGGGAGTTTGGCATTTGGTGTTGCCTAGCAACAATGAGAGGAGCGCTTTAAGACACGCGAGGAAAAGCGAATCTGTGCCAGACCGGGAAAAGAAAATTGGTTTAAAATTTAAAGATCTTCGGTGATTGGCACACCTCTGTTTATTGTGTGGCAGTCACAGTTCATGTGTGGTTTCAACGCTGATTAACACACCGGCAATGTGTTGATTCAACGGTGATTAACACACCTTCACTTCGCTTTTCAACTTGAAAAGTAATTGATGGTTGGGATACCTCTGGTAATGTGTTGATTCAACGGTGATTAACACACCTCAAGTTCGTGTTTCGACTCCAAAAGTCTTTTATGTTTGGCACACCTCTAGAAAACAGTATTGACAGATCAGTCAATGTTTTGTTTGGACGGTAATTAACACACCTCATTAACGTGTTTAGGAAGTTAAGGAAAAATAGTGAAGGCATGAAAGGTACATTGGGACTCTGATTGGCTATTGGTAGTCTGTGTTTTAAAAAAAAAATAAAAAAAAAAACTTTACTTATTTTTTTTTGTTCTTTGAGGAAGAGAGTTACTAACATAATTACTATGCAGAACGTCACACAACCACCGTTTTTTTTAACAAGTCCAGGTGAACCCACGGTAAAGTGGATGAAGTGGAAGAAAATTTTCACTAACTACGCAAGAGTTTGTGGCACTAATTTGAGTGCGGAACGCAAGCTTTCTTTATTACTTCATTGTCTTGGAGGAGAAGGGCAAGAGGTTCTTGAGCATTTGCCCGAACTCAGTACCGCTGATCAGAGAACGTTAAATGAATACGAAATTTGCATACTACAGTTGGACAGACACTATCTGCCCAGGTTAAGCACCATTATGGAGAGGTATCATTTTGGTTTACGAGAGCAAAAAACAGATGAGTCAGTGGAGGAGTTTGTTACTGCTTTAAGAAAACTTGCGGCATCATGCAAGTTTGGTGGTGCTCTGGAAGAAAGGATAAGAGACTAATTTGTTTTAAAATGTGCCCATGACAAAATAAGGGAGGAGCTATGGTTAAAGGATGAACCTCCTTTGGATGAGGTTTTGGGTATAGCTAAACGTGTTGAACACATGATGAAATGTGTTAATGAGTTAAGTAGTGCAAAAACAAAGCAAATTCTACGAATACGAATGTAGATGAGGTTGTTTGTTTAGTAAAGAGTAAGTCATCCAATGACACAGATAATGGGAAGTTTACACGACCTGTAGAAAGCAATTTCGCTCAAGATGGAAGGTCTACATGTTTTAGGTGTGGCAGATCGGGTCACAGAGCAAACGCCTCCTTCTGTCCAGCTCTTCAATTTTCATGTAATGCATGTGGGAGGAAGGGTCATTTCGCAAAGTTTTGCAAAAATAGGGTTAAAAGGAGAGACAATCCTATGGTCAAAGAACAACCACAAGTAAGGGAGATTATATATCAAATTGATGACACTAAAGGAAAACATCCCTCACATGTGGTTGTGATTGAAGGGGTTGAGCTTGAGATGAAGTTTGACTCTTGCTCACATCTCACAATGCTCAGCAAAGACGTCTTTGAAAAACATTTTAATGCCAAGGTTCCCTTTTGAAAAGTGATGTCTCTCCTATGGGTTATGGTGGTAGGCCCATACACATTCTAGGATATTTTGTAGCCTCTATTGAGTTGAGTGGACGAATAACAGCAGGGAAGATATATGTTGCAAAAAAAGGGGATGCACTTTTGGGGTGGCCTCATCAACGTTTGTTGGGTGTCTCTCTTAATCCAAATGCTGTACCTCAAGTACAGGTACAGGTTGTTGATAATCC
Source organism: Calotriton arnoldi (assembly GCA_963921515.1). Classification (NCBI taxonomy): domain Eukaryota; kingdom Metazoa; phylum Chordata; class Amphibia; order Caudata; family Salamandridae; genus Calotriton; species Calotriton arnoldi. The sequence goes on along the minus strand of CAWUFW010007153.1, from coordinate 976,315 downwards.
TGCAGAAGTTCTAGCCGAACGTTTCTCTGATGTGTTTGATGACAAGTTGGGATGTCTGAGAGGTTATAAACACCGCATAATTAAAGGAGGGTGCAGTACCAGTTGTTGCCAAGGTCAGGAGGGTGCCTTTGAACGAACAGCCCAGTGTAGAGAAAGAGATCCAACGTTTGATTGATGTAGGAGTTATTGAAGCGGTAGAGGCAACTGAGTGGTTGTCCCCCATTGTCGTTGCCAAGAAGGCTAGTGGAGAGATTAGGCTTTGCATTGATTTGTGTGCCCTCAATAAGGAGGTAATTGTTGACAGGTTTCCCTTGCCCAATATTGATGAAATTGTCAGCACTTTGGCGGGTGCAAAATACTTCACCACTCTGGATCTAGCGTCCGCCTATCATCAGGTGGAGCTAGACAAGACCTCTCAGGACTTAACGGCCTTTGTAACCCCCATAGGTATGTTTAAATTTCTTAGAATGCCTTTTGGTCTGGTTTCAGCGGCCTCTGTTTTCCAACGGATCATGTTTAATGTTCTCAAGGGGCTTCCAGGTGTTAGGTGTTATCAGGATGATCTTTTGATTTACGGTAGTAACAAGGCTGAACATTTCTCGAGAGTGTGTTCAGTCTTAGAAAGTTTAAGGAAAGCTGGTCTGACACTTAAAAAAGACAAGTGTAAGTTTGCGGTAGAGGAGGTCAATTATCTAGGTCATAGTATCACTGGGCAGGGGGTATTTCCTAAAAAAGAACTGGTCAATACCATTGTGAATATAAGTGAACCTTGCAACAATGAGGAGTTGTTGTCTTTTTTAGGCATGGTTGAGTTTTACTGCAAGTTTATTTCTGGTTATTCAGACAAGACCCAAAATTTAAGAAGGTTAACAGGCAAAAATGTGGTTTTTGAGTGGAGTGATGAGTGTGCTAGAGAGTTTGTCTCCATTAAGGAGGATTTGAGGAAAGCTCCGTCTTTACAGGCATTTGTGCCTGGTCATCAGACATACATTTTGACGGATGCCAGCGCAAAAGGATTGGGAGCGGTTCTTCTTCAAAAAGATTGTGCAGTTGAACGATTGATTGCCTGTGCTTCAAGGTGTTTGAGGGGCTCTGAACTGAACTACTCGGTTATCGAGAAGGAGTCATTGGCCATCTTTTGGGCTTTGAGGAAATTTAAGAATTTGATATGGGGTACGAAGGTAAAGGTTCTCTCTGACCATAAACCGTTAAAGGAAGTTTTTTCAAAAAAAGGACTTGATGCCATCTCATCTAGAATAAGGAAGTGGATAATTTCTTTGCAAGAGTTTGATTTTGACGTAGATTATATTCCAGGTGCCATCAATCACTCTGCGGATTGTCTATCACGGTTGGTAGACTGAAAAGGATTTGACATGGACGAGGGTTGTCTGTTGGATGATGATGTGAATGTCTGTGAGGTTACGCTAGGTGCGATCGATGAGACTGAATGGAAAACGGAACTTGCAAAAGATCAAGAAATTAAAACTGTTATTGATTTACTGGAGTCAGGCAAGAATAAATTGCTGGGTAAATCTTGGCTATCAGTCAGTGACGAGTTATCTGTGATGGATGGCCTGCTTGTCCGTGGGACTAGACTTATTCCACCAAGTGGTGTTCGTACTAAACTTCTCAACCTTGCGCACGTTGGTCACTTAGGTATTGTAAAAACAAAGGAATACTTAAGAATGCAATTCTGGTGGCCAGGGATGGACAAGGAAGTTGAAAGGATGGTTCGTGATTGCATGGAGTGTTGTGCCAGTGACAAGATTTTAAAAACAAGGCAGTTACCCATGGTGTGTAGAGAATTACCTAAACATCCCTGGGATGAGATTGCTATCGATATTGTGGGTCCACTGCATGGAGTGAGTGATACTCCCTATTTAATTGTTGTCCTGGATCTGTACTCAAGATGGGTTGAAGTGAATTCCAGCAGAGGTGAGCAGCAGGACTCAGGCAGGTCCAGTTGGTGCTGGTCAGCTAGGTAGTTGAAGGGGAGGCCTCTGGAGTTTGTTGTGTCTCTGTAGCTCACACAGGGGGCCACCAACGATCCATTGCAAGTCAATCTGGTGGCCCTGAATTCAAGGGAGCAGGTCCAGTCTTCCTTCCTTAGGCAGCAGGGCAGTCCTTCTAGCAACAGAGCAGTCCTTCTGAGTCTTCCACAGGACCAGAAATTATCTGATTTGGGGGCTGAGAGTGCCACCTTATATCCCCAGTTCCAGATTGTGGGTGGGGGAAGCCCCCTTTGCTTCCCCTTGCTGCTGCCTGAGCTTGGATCCAAACTGTCTAGGCGGACAACAGCAAGGGAAGGCCTGCAGTCAGGTTCCTTTGTCTGGGCTAGAGGAAAAGCTCTTTGAAGTGTAAGTGGGGCTCGGGACAGCTCCGCACCCAGCCATACTGTCAGGAAGGCCCATCTTGTCCACACCTAAGTCCTTTTTGTCCCCATGCCTGAAAGGAATCAACAACCCCTTACAGGAGAGATGGCCACAGTCAAGTCACCCTGGCTACTGGCAGAAAGGCACTGGTGACTTGGGCACAAAAATGCCAACTTTCTAAAAGTGGCATTTTCAGAAATGTAACTTAAAAAGGGTTTCAAGTTACAATTTAAAAGAGTCGAAGTAGAATTTCTCTACTTGCTCCCAATCTAAAGTCAGCACCTATTAAATGTAATAAGGCAACCTAGTGTTAGTCTATGGGAGATATAGGCCTTACAACAGTGAGAAACATCTTTCTTCATTGCCAGGACATGTACAACTTAAACCCTACTTTATAAACATCATGCACCCTGTCCGAGGAGCTGTTAGGGCCTACCTTAGGGGTGGCTTATAAGTATTAAAAAGGTAGGTTTAGGCCTGGCAAACAGTTTTTTTGCCAGGTCAAAGTGACATTTTAAAACTGCACTACAGGCTGTAGTGGCAGGCCTCAGACAAGTTTTAAAGTGCTACTTTAGTGAGTAGCATAATGTGTGCTGCGGGCCCACTAGTAGCATTTAATGTACAGGCCCTTGGTACCTGTAGTGCCATTTACTAGGGATTTACAAGTAAATTAAATGGGCCGATTAGTTCTAAAAGCAACAAAACCTAATTCAGTAAACAGGAGGGGTAAAGGCAAAATGTTTGGGAGATTAACACTCAATGGTGTTAGATCTAACAGCTGTGTGATAACTTTTCATTATAAACAGATTACACTTACGGCATCTGACATAACTTTCCCCAGTGAACTGATAAGGCCTCTACCATTTACCAATGGCTTGAGACAATATATGACCAATCCTATGGAAGTGTGCAGAAGCTGCCAACCTTCAGGCATGCATTTATATAATTACAAATATGTACAAAATTAGAGTTGGCAAAACAATATACAGCCCTTCTAAATAGGGCCTAACAAGAATCATCACAGTGAAGTTCTACTCCCAGGGTTTGTCAGAGTGGGTGATGAAAACCCTAATTCATGTCTACTATGATAGTTGGTCTGCAAACTGTAAGATAATGTGATAACAGTCCAATGTTGGAGGCATACTGAATTTACCTTATGCTTTTATAATTATTTTTCTTAATAAACAGGCCATGCCTATGGCATCAGGCATTACACTGCCCTTCACACCAATCAAGCCTATTGCTGTTATCACTGGCTTCTCTCCATAACCAACTCTGGCCTACTGTACTGGACATAAGCTTTCCCACAAGGCAGCCCTCATGCAAACAGTCATAAAATTGCCACTGTATACAAAATTATAATTGGCAAAGCAGATTAGTATAAGTAATCAGTGTTTAATTAGTAAAAAAGTGAGTGCAAGGGCCCTTCTAAAGAGGCCACTTCAGCCTGCACCATCCATTGCCCCTGCCAGCACTGCCAATGACAATTCCAACACAACTGCTAACGATCACACTTCTACAAGTGTGACAATTCAGACTATTCCAGACCACTCAAAGCTATATGAACGGAATGGGCGGCAGGTATTATTCATTTTTAATATATATTGACTTATTAAACACTGTTGTTGTGCATATATCAAAATTAGACAGACAGCGCCACCATGAGGTGGACTATTATCAGTGTCGGTGTTGAGACGTAAGAGCTGGTGCCAAGCACCAGAAACCCCTGGTTCATATTAAGCACTGATATTTTCTCTCCTAACAGGGCTTATCAAGGAATCCATAGTGCAAATTTTTGATACTCATGATTTGTCAGAGGGAGGTAATCAACACCAAACCACATGCCAATTAAGGTAATCTATAGGATTCCACGAAACAAAAAACCTGTCTGTAATAACAATCCACCTTTAAGTGCCTATTGACTTTAATATATGCTTTTCACAAGATATATGTCATGCCTACTGCCTCTATAATAAACAGTCAGGCATATATCATTGGCTTGTCACCATACCCAAATTAAGCCCATTGCAGTGAGCATAAGCTTTCCACAAGGCAACCATCCAGCATGCAGTCAAAAAAGTACAAGTGTAAACAAAATTACAGTTGGCAAAGCAAAATACTGTCTCTTTTAAAAGAGCCTAATAAGGATTGCTGTGGTGCATATCTTCTACCCGCCCAGTTTGTTCAGGTAGTTCACCAACACCAAAACCCTTGCCTACTGCAGCAATCTGTGAAATCCTATATAACAAAGTACCTGGCTACATGCTTTAGCACAGTGCAGTAACAATCCATTCTTAAAAGCCTATTGTCTTTACCGCATGCTTTTCACAATAGTAGGTGAGGTCTATTGGCTTTGTCATAATGTTTCATAATAAAAAAGATCAAACCTATAAAATCTGTCATGCTTTTCCCAATCAACTGATGCAGCCTTTCTGCTTTAACATTGGATTTACATTTTACCCAACACTGACTGTGTTATGTTATGTTATGAGGATTTGTAGAGCGCATGGCTACCCGAAGGCCTCCCAGCGCTAGGCATGAGACACAGAGAAGCGAGAGAAGAGGAAGTTATTTGCACTCATTGATGAACCAGGTTTTCAGTTTTTTTCTGAAGGATGATTCTGTTGCTATGAATCGCATCTCTCGTGGAAGTGAGTTCCATAGCTTGGATGCCAGGTGGGAAAAGGCTCTTCCCCCCCATCTAGCCCTTTTTATTCTGGTAGTTTTTAACAGGCGCTCGGAGCCTGACCTCAGGCTTCTATTGGGGAGGTATAGGCCTACCAGATTTCTGATCTTACTGGGCCCTTTGTTGTTTATGGCTCTATGGGTCAGGCATAGTGCTTTAAACTTGATTCTTGCCTCAATCGGGAGCCAATGTAGCTGTCTACGATGCTTGTTCACTGATTCCTGCATTGGGATCTGACACAGAAGTCTGGCCGCTGCATTCTGGACTAGCTGTAACTTGTTGATGACATATTTAGGAGCACCCAGAAGGAGCGAGTTACCATAGTCCAGGCGTGACGTAACCAGGGAATGTATGACTGTTTTCCTTAGCAGTATAGGGATTAGGTCAAGGATCTTGCAGAGCATTCTTAACAACCCAAAGCAAGTGCCTGCCACCTTCCTTGCTTGGGTCTCCATGGTGAGCTCCTTATCCATCCAGAAGCTGAGATTCTTAATGGCAGTGCTCGGGACTGGAGTGATCCCTAGGCTGCATGGCCAGCTGGCTAGAGGCCTTGGTACCCCTGCGTTACCGAGGACCATCAGTTCGGTTTTGCCACCGCTTAATTTCAGACAGCTCCCTGTCATCCATTTAACCACTTGTTCAAGACAAGGCGCCAGCTGGCTTGTTCCCCATTGGTCCTGGAGCCAAGTGACACCATCAGCTGGGTGTCGTCAGTGTATGAGATCACGGAGATGCCATATCCTTGTACTATGTCCGCCAATGGGCGCATGTAGATATTAAACAACGTGGGACTTAACGATGAGCCCTGTGGCACACCACAAGTCAGAGGCTTAATATCAGAGAAGAGGTTGGCTTCCATATCCTGGAAGGACCTCTCCTCCAGGAAGGACCCCAACCAATCCAGGGCTTTGCCCTGGATACTGATTTCACGGAGTCTGTTAGCCAGCAAGCCATAGTCGACCGTATCGAATGCTGCGCTTAGGTCTAGGAGTAGTATCACAGCTGCTCCACCTTGACCAAGGGTCATTTTAAGTTCTTCGGACACCGCTAACAAGGCGGATTTAGTACTGTGCTGAGGGCGGAACCCCATCTGTGTAGGGTGTAACCGAAGGTGATCTTCCAAGAATTGTGACAATATTCTGTTAACATGTTTCTCCAAAATTTTACTATTAAATGGGAGAAGTGATATTGGTCGGAAGTTCTCTGGCAGAGCAGCATCCAGGCTTGTTTTTTTTAGCAAAGGTTATATTATTGCCTGCTTCCATACAGTAGGGACTCTACCTGTCTGTAGGGAGAGGTTTAGCATGTCAAGAATTGATGGCAGAAGGGCCTCAATGGCTTTTACAAGAATCTGGGGGGGGGGGGCCGGGATCTAGGGAGGAGCCTGATCGAATTTTCCTCATGAGTAATTGTACCGTCTGTTTGTCCAGATCGGGAAAATGGGTTAATGCAGGGGTAACCCCCACCAATTGATCTGTTTCATGGCCTCTAGAGATGTTCAGTTCCGCATGAAGGGAACTATAAATGTCTATAACCTTTTTGTGAAAATAGGTGGCCAGTGTGTTGCATTTCTCCTATGAGGCCTGATGATGGGGGGGTGTTTTGTGTGATCGTGGTTAAGGATTTTACCACTCTTTGGAAGAGTTCTGAGCCTGTGCGATCTTATCCTCAATAAACCCTGCCTGCACCTCTTTAATTTTGGTATGATAGGTTCTGATCGCTAATTTATATTTAGTTTTGAGTTGGGGATCATAGATCTTTCTCCATTCCCTTTCCAGCTTTTTACACCCTTTCTTCAATAATGCTAGCTGAGCATTAAACCAGGGTGCCTTTTTGTTGATATTAGTTAGTTTAGGATTCATTTTGGGTCCCGCTTTCTCCAGAGACTGAAGAATCTAAGTGCACATGAACTGGCAGCCATCATGCATACAATTATAAAATTACAAATATGTAGAAAAATACAGCTTGCATAACAATATGCAACCCCTCTCAACAGGGTCCATCAAAAATCATCACAATAAAACCCACCCACAGTTTGTCAGAGTGGGTGGCCAATGTTAAAACCCTTGCCTATTACAGTTACCTGTGAGACTCCATACAGCAAAATACGTATCTGTAGGGTTTAATATTAAGTAATGACAATTCTCATTAAATGCAACTTTATCAACTTTGACATATGCACAATAAATATGTCAGTCTTAGTGCCTTGATCTTAACATTTCATATTAAACAGATCAGGACCATAGCCCTGATCATTGGCTTGCCATCCTAAGCAACTCAGTCCTGCAACATTGAGCATGAACATTGCCACAAGACAAAAAGTGTAATATATGCAGGGTTTTTAGTGGAAGCACACAAATTCAGCCTGTTGGACTTGGCCCTCTCTGCGGGGTCATTCCCAAACGGTGTTTTCTGAATCGTTTTTTTTGTTGGCTTTAGTACTGTGTACACTTGACAACTGCTAAAGTGCTTGTGCTAACTCCAAAAAAACAGGGCAAAAGTTGCCTACACCTGATTGGCACATTTAATTTGCTTATAAATTCCTAGTAAAGTGGTACAACACGTAGCCAGGGCCTGTAAATGAAATGTTCCTATTGTGCCACCCACTTAAGTAGCCTTTAAAATCATGTTGTAGGCCTGCCGTTGCTGCCTGCATGTAGTTTTAAACTGCCAACTCGACTTGGCAAAATCAACCTTTTGCCAAGCCTAAAACTCCTTTTTTAATGCATGTACATCACCCCTACGGTAGGCTTTAATTAGCCTATAGCGAAGGGTGCATTTTATTTAAAAGGTTGAACACGTACATTTTAGTTTTACATGTCCTGATAGTGAAAAACCCATAAATGTGTTTTTCACTACTGTAAGGCCTACCTCTCCTATAGGATAATATTGGGTTACCTTATTATATTTAATAAGTAATAACGTTTGTTCAGCAGCAGGTAGAAATGCCATGTTTGGTGTCTAAGGAATTGTAATATAAAACTCTCTTTAATCATAAAGTCAGATTTTAAGTCACAATTCTGTAAGTGCCACTTTTAGAAAGTTTGCATTTTTGTCCAAGACATTTGGTGCCTGCAGACTGTTTCCTGGGTCACATGATAAGGTGTTGGTGACAGTTGGCCTTTGTGTATTCCTTCCAGACAGCCTCACAATCGAGGGACTGAGTGTTGGAAGGATGGGCCATCCTAGCAGGATGAGGGCGAGGAGCTCTGCACAAAACCACTTGCACTTCAATAATACTGCGTCAGCTCACACACAAAGGGACCAGGGCAGGGAAGCAGGAAATTTCAGACACTTCTTTGGGCGGAAAACAACAGAAGTTGCTCCCACTTCAAAGCTGGCACCAAGTATACAAATATACAAATAGGACCCTCAGACCTAGTCTTCAATACACTCCCGGACCCGGGGATACTACAGAAGAAGGACTGCCAGGCTGACTGAGAAGGAAGATTGGACCTGCCCCATTAATTCCAGGCTATCTGAGGTGACTCCAAGGGTCAGCTGAATGACCTCCTTTTCTGAGCTACAGGGACATAACAACCTCCAGAGGAACCCCTGCAACTGCCCAGCTGACCTGCTGCACTGGACCTGCCTTAGCCCTTCTGGCCTTTGCAAGACTAAGTCCCTGATCCCCAAGAGATGCCTCTCCAGGTCCTGGGTCCATTCGCGGCGAGATCTTGCCGCCCGCATTGACCACCAACGGGAAGCTCCAGTGGACTCTTCACGCTACAGTGACCACCAGTGATGACCGGCAACGTGAAATCTGCACTTCACGCTAGAGCATCAACAGCCCACAGTGACCACCAATGCTAAGCTCCAGCAATGACTGTTCTCGATGCCTGACAGGATCGTTGCTCTACAGCAATGACTGTCCGTGACGCCTGATCTGCTCTTCATGCTACAGCGATGACCATTCATGTCACTCTCCTTGCTCCTCGTGGCCTCGTTAACCCACAAACTGAATTCTTCACGCTGGACACTGAGAAGATAACATTTACAGGGGGACTAACCTGGTCCCTGTATCCAGCCTGCACTCCACCATGGTCGACATGAAATTATGACTTTCCTTCACACTAGCACAACCAGATGAGAGCGAGTGGCACTTTGTTCTTTTAGGAGATATACTTACCTAAAGATTTAAAATTGCATCTCTTCGGTTCTACTGATTTGACTTTTGTCAGCTTGGTGTCAAACAATTTATTCAATTTTACTCTATTGTTCTGAATTGAGGTGTGAGGTTTATTGTGTTCCAACTGACAACCACAATGCACCACTCTAGAAAAAAAATGTAGCAGCAGAATCTGAAAACAATTTCACCTCACAGGACTCCCTTCAGCCATGGACACCCTTTGGCCAGTGCACCCTCCATCTGCAACCCCAAACCCAACACCCCGATGGTCTGTTCTCTCTTTCTGGAAAAAAGCATTCATTTATTTTTTTATTTTTATTTTTTTATTGGCATTCCATAAATCATACATATGACACAAATACATCTTGATGGTTGTGAGTACAGTCAATAGTAATATCTGCAGTACATATAATACACTTGTGGGAGAGCGAAGCATCAAATTTACAGCATATCGTATTCATGTAGCTTGTGCATCAACATAACCATAATTTGCGTTCGTCTTAGACATTATCTCTACGAGTGCTAGAAGGGCATTTGCATAACCTGCGGTATCTATTATACGTCAGTGGGAGGTGCGGGAGGGCTGCGGGCGCTCTGCTCAGTCGCCCGCAGCCATGTGAGAAACGGGTCCCATATGTCTTTTGGTCTAGATGCGGTGGGCATCATCTCCCAAAAGGCAGTGAGTTGTTCCTGGCAGAATGTGACATCAAGGATCCCGTCTTTAAGCAAGGGAGGTTGCGGCCTACCCCACTTCTTGGCAATTCTGCGTTTGGCTCGCAGCAGCAGCAGCATAGCCATTAATCTGCGAATCTCCACCAGGGCGTCCATGACGTTTCCCAGGAGCCCTACTATAGCCCTGGGTTCTATATGTGTCATGAGTATTTCATTAATTGTCTGAAAAACCCCTTTCCAGTATACCGCTATTTGTGGGCAGTCCCAAGCCAAATGTAAGAAGGTCGCTTGGTCTTAGAAGCATCTCCAACAATCCGCATTGGATCTAGCGCCCATGCGAAACAGCTGTGCAGGTGTTCTGTAGTATTGGTTTAGAAATATGAAGTGAATTAGTCTGCGTTTATAGTTTGGGGATAGTTGCTCGAGCTGTGCACAGCAGAAGCGCCATTGCTCTTCTGTTATCGATGGCTGTATCTCAGTGTTCCATTGTTCCCTGCGTTGTGGCGTGCATACAGGACTGTACGTTTGCATGAATGTGTAAATCCTAGTTATAAGCTTGCGCGCCGAGGGAGTAGTAAGTATGTGTTCCAAAGCTTGCAGTACTGGGGGAGAGTTGGGGAACGTACTGTGTCGTTGATGGCAAGTGGCGCGCAATTGGTAGTATAGCAGGATAACCGAAAAATTGGGGGGGGTGTCAGTGGGCTCCAGCGGTCCTATAAACCCGTCTTCCTGATATAGATCTGCGTAACAGGTGATACCAGGTCGTCGTGCTCTGTCAATTGCGCCTTTGTCATCTAGTGGAGGCATTTGTGGATTTTTAGCCAAGGGGATGGAGGGTGCGTAAAGTGTTTCCATATGAGCTCTCTCACACAAGCCCTTCCAGGCCCATCTCAGCGTTTCTGTGGTGTCAATAGTATGGCGAGGGCGCTTGTGTGGCCGGTACAGTGCTACATTTAAAGGTGTGGGTGCTACTATGTCTAGTTCGACCTCCACGTGGAGCTGAAAAGGGATCGGGTGTGTCCAATAATATAGGAATTGTGCTTGTGCACAGTAAGCGTAAAGAGGGAAGTCCGGCGCGCCCAGGCCTCCCTGAGCTTGTGGAAGTGTGAGCGTCTCCCAGGCAATCCTGGCCTGACCCCCAGCCCACACCAGAGAAATCATCAGCGAGCGCATAGTACTGAAGAATGTCTGGGTGAGTATGAGTGGTACGTTCACAAATATATATAAGAATTTGGGGAGGACCACCATTTTAGCGATCGCTATTCGTCCCGCTAGAGACAGCAGCAGTGTGGACCAAATTCGAATCTTGCCCTCGAGCCATGTTATGGCGCGTCCTAGGTTCATATTCCAGAGTTCCTGGGTGTCCCTACTCAGCCAGATCGCCAAGTATTTGACAGGGCCATCCGCCTAGTGGAGCGGGTAGTCAAGCTCAAAGGGGGTGGCGCTATCTGTCGGCGGGAACAGTGTGGATTTCTTCCAGTTGATTTGGATGCCTGACATACCGCCAAAGTGTGTAATTTCACACAGTGTTGGGAGCAAGTTAACCTGGGGGTCGTTAATGTATAAGGTAATATCATCCGCGTACTGTGATATTATGATCCCTCAGGTAGAGAACCCCAAACCCCTGCTCGTGTGATGTTGCCTCAGCCGTGCCGCAAGTGGTTCCATCGTGATCGTGAAGAGTAAGGGGGATAGAGGGCAACCCTGACGTGTTCCACGGGTAATGGTGAATCCATTATATATTTGACCGTTAACACACAGACGCGCCGTGGGGTCGGCATATAACAGTTTTATTTGTTGAATAAACAGCGGGCTGAAGCCCAGTCTAGCCAACACCGCAAACATAAATGGCCACTCCAAGGAGTCAAATGCCTTAGTGGTGCCTAGTAGAGCCGCCACTGCGGGATATTGAGGGTCTAGGTAGTGTAGTATCGCGAAGAAGGTTCGCAAGTTGTGTGCAGTCGACCTCCCCGGAATGAACCCCGACTGGTCTGGTCTGGCTTTAAGCGGCAAGAGCGACTGGACTCTATTTGCCAGTAGCTTTGCGTATATTTTATTAACCGTGTTAATTAGGGAAAGTGGACGATATGAGTCGCAAGATGTTGGGTCCTTATCTGGCTTAAGTAATAATAATATACTTGCTTCCCGAAGTGTAGGGGGGAATCTGCCGCTTTCATGGGATTCCTGATACATATCCAATAGGTAGAGTGCCAGGATCGATGCGTAACAGTTATAAAGAGGCTGGAAGCCCGTCCAGCCCGGGGGCCTTGTCAGGTGGTAGACTGTTAATAATTTGGATTATGTCTTCCCCAGTATATGGTTCATCCAAATAAGTTCTGTGCGCTCTCCCCAACCACAATAGCTCGATTGACTCTAAATATGATTTCACGTGTTCGGGCAGGTCAGTGTGTTGTGATGTGTATAGATCTGAATAGAACTTCGTGAGATGGCTCATTATCTCCTGTGGGCCTCTAATGGTCTGCTGCGTCTCGTCCCTCAGTTCTGTAATGTAGTTTATGGTGCGGGGGGCTTTAGTAGTGATGCTAGCGTTTTCCAGGGCCTGTCGCCCTCCCCGTATCTATGGGCCTGGGCATGTTTGCCCAGATAGTGAACCTCTCTCTGCGCCTCTTCTGCATAGTGATCTAGTTTACATCTGATCTGGGGCAAGAGCTCAGGGTTATTGGATTGAAAGTATTCAGTTTCAAGTGTTTTGATTTGCGATTCTAGGTTTTGCACTGTTGGCCTTAGTGCTTTGAGGACTCCCGCTTGCCTAGCTATGCATCTACCGCGGATAACCACCTTGAATGCCTCCCATAATGATGACGGGGATGACACTCAGCCCTCGTTATGTGAAAAGTACTCAAGCATATCGCTTCTTATTTCCTCTTTGAACGCAGCATCCATTAGTGCCCTGGGCGGGAGTTTCCATGTAAATGCCCGTGCAGGTGTAGATGCAATAAATAAGTGAAGCAAGCAAGGTGCATGGACTGAAAGGGTTCTAGAGAGATGTTTGACATCTGTGGTCCATGTGGCTGCGTCCCTGGACAGAAGCCAGAAGTCAATGCGTGACCAGGCTAAGTGTTGTGTCATGACGCATGTACCCTCTGTTGTGTCCAGGTGCCATTGTCTCCAAATGTCTACTAATCCTCCCTCGTGAATTATTGTGTTCAATGCAGTAGTAGCATTGGGGTGCAGTCTGCGAGATGCGCCTCTTCAATCGATGGAGTCGTTTAGGATTGCATTGAAGTCGCCCCCCCATACTATTGTTGCGCACCCAGTTTGAACTATTTTCCCCCAAAGCTCGTTGAAAAATTCAGGTGTGTCCAAGTTGGGGCCATAAACTGCAACCAGCACCACCCGCACAGCTCCCAACATGCCCTCTGTCACTACGTACCGGCCCTCTGGGTCAGACAGTGTTTTTATTCGGGTCCAGTGTATGCCCCTGCGGATAAGGATCGCCGTGCCTCTCGCATAGTTGGAGTATGTTGCTAAGGGCACGTCGCCCCAGTACCTGTGTTGAAGCCTATTGCTGGACGTGTTCGGGAGATGCGTTTCTTGAAGAAAACATATGTCTATTTTATGTCTGATCAGATATGCTTGCACGAGTCTGACCTTCCGGTCATCATTAGGCCCGCGTATGTTCCATGTGAGACAGTTATACATGGTCATACTATAGGTGTGTGCTTATACGGGTTATGATGGTAATGTCGTGTTTCGCCCTCTCACGTTTCTCTGTCTCCCAGAGCCAACCGAGGCCTGCCTTGTTGTGTACCGCGTCTCGCTTGTGCCATCATTGGTGTGATGTAAATGATCTGGCTGTGCTCGTTGCTGCCTTTTCCTTCTGAATTACAAACTCCCTTCCCCTTGAGCCCCCCCACCCACTCCAGCCCCCTAAATAGGTTGAGACTGAAAAACCCACCCAAAAAAACAACTTAACATAACAATTAAAGCGAAACGTAAATATCAAATCAAGATAATTGAACATGAGGGAGTTCTCCCCAGGGGCGTGGAGGCACCGGCACGCAGCCAGTTGGGAAACCGGGTGGCCAAGTGCTGTGGTAGATAGATGCTGTACATACATATATAATGCACAGTATGGAAAAGCCCCGCACCCAGGGATATGGGGCGTGGCTGTTGCGGTGTTGCGGAAGTGATCCTGGCGCACCTAGTTGCACAACTATTGCGGACTTACATACATTTTCAAGAGTCAATCATTATCACTTAGGCCATGGTCCGTAGTCTGCTTTCTGTTGGACCCCGATGCTGGCCTCCTAGTTCCCCCAATGTGTTTAGCATACTTCAAGGCCGATTTAGCATCTGTAAAAAAGTGTGTGTTGTTGTCATGAGTGATCTTTAGCTTGGCGGGATACAGTAGAGCGTACGTTATACCAGCCTGTTGTAACACCCGCTTGGCCTGAATGAATTCACAGCGCGCCGTCTGGACCCCAGGAGTGAAGTCCGGATAGAAGGATATGTTATTTCCATTATGGGAGATCGGGCCGCGCTCTCTAGCGCCTCTTAGAATAGCATCTCTGTCCCTGTAGTTCAAGATTTTGGGCAGAATCAGTCTGGGGGTGGCGCCCACAGGGGGTCTAGGTCCGAGCGAGCGATGAGCACGCTCGACAATGAACATTGAAGATAACTCTGTGCCAAAAATGTCTTTGAGCAGTTCTTCCACGAATAGTTCCATTTTTCCAGTGGCCGTGGTTTCAGGAATTCCTACAATAGGTATATTGTTACTACGGGAACGCGCCTCCAAATCGTCATTCTTTGCCTTGATAACTGTAAGCACCTTCTCCATATTGAGCAGGTGTTCCTTCGTGTCAATTTGGAATTCATGTGTCTCCTCGTGACGGTTTTCAAGTTGATCCAGCCGCTGTTCATGCGTGTCTACCTGCTTTTTGACCTTGTCGAGTTGGGTAGTGAGAACATCTACTTTGGAATCGATGTTTTTGAGGCTGGATATCATTTCTAGCAACAGGCTGCGTAGGTCATCGTTACCACCGCCTGCTTCTTCTGGTGTCGTCTGTTCATGCTCTGTATCTGGGTCGGTTTCCAGCTGGCGGGTGTGCCGTTTGTTCTCAAATGTCAATTTAGTCTGCTTTGCGTCGTTCTTCCCCATTATGTGTATCCAGTGAGCTATTTGTTTTTATGTTTGTTTGTCTGTCGAAGGGGGGGAGTGCAGCCACCACCAGTCTCACACTTCGCGGGGCAACGCTACGTGCTTCACTAATTTTCTCGGGGGTACACACTGTTTTCTTTGTCCGGTAAGTATATTGTGGCGTTCAGGAGGCAGCCACCCGCTTAATGCAGTACCATGTGCTCGAAGTGGAGAGTGACCAGCAGAAGCCAGCAGCACGAGGGCCCCACCACATGCAGCAAGCAGGACGACGAGGCCGCAGTCGCCACCACCGCCACCTACAATGCGCACAGTTGTGTGTCGCAGTGCAATCCTTTAGTGTGTCAGGGCCAATGCATTGGTTCCGTACACACTCCAGTCGCCAGTGGTCATGGGCGGTGTGAGTCCAAAGCGCAGAGTCGCGGGCCTTTGGGCACCGCTACCCCCCCTCACCGGTCCCTCCTTTCAGTGTGCCTGCATCCAGCTCAGGGCAACGCGTTGTCCCCCCGAATGGTGTCAATGACAGTCACTAGATACCAGGTTTTATCAGGGCCTCGCTGTACAGCCCCAGCGGCCGGTCCTCGGGCCCTCGGTTCCCACGTGGGCCACACTTCATCCAGAGGCCTGGGAGGGTCGCGAGTTCACCGCCGTCGAACACTGCCACCGCGGGCTCGTATTCTGGCTTTACTGCTTGTCCTCCAGCCGCGGTCTGTATTGAGGAGGCACCCAACAGTCCAGCAGCATCCCTCGGCACGGCGCAGGCTCACAGTACGCCCGGGCCCATCTGAAGCAAACTCGAGGCCAATCACAGGGGGGGGGCCCACCGGCCGCCGACCCACAACCCCGCCTCCTTACTTGTTGGTGGCTTCTAGTCCAGTCGGGGGAGCCCCGCATGCACCTCTGACTCTTCTGTGTTGCCGGCAGTGCCTTGCGCCGCCCTCCGGGCGAGCCGATAACTCGAGCGGCGGGACTCTGGCCTATGCGCTGGACACGCCCAGGCTTGCTCCGTCGCAGCGCGCCACAGCCGGATTGGGATCACCAACTCGATTTTTTGGGGCGTACCAGGACCCTAGTCGTCGTCCACTACGCGCGGTGCCTTAATTCGCCAGTTTACTCCACGTATGCAGCAGGATAATAGACGGATTTTGTCTCGGCCGGCAGAGCCCTCTCAACGAGCAGCCATCTTGCTGCTCGGTGAGACCACGCCCAGAAAATAGCATTTCTAATGACAAATCTGTGAAAAACCAAAAACCAGGAAACTAAACAAACATAGAAGTAGGACTGCCATTGTGCATTAGGCGAAGGACATAATAGAACTTTGGTGCCTGTGCTCCTCAACGTAGACAGCGAGGCACTGAGAGGAAGTTAAATGCAACTTTTACAGATAGACGCATTTGGGTCAGCTAAATTGCTTCCTGCTTGGGGCTGATAACTAATTCTGCCCTGAATGACATGAAGATTTGCCTCCCTCTATATTCAGCCAAACCCGCTCTGAAAACCAGAACATGTTATGAACATACTGTAATTTGCCCAGGCAGATGGTGAAAAATAGAGCTGTCTCAGCATATCCGGGATGCCTGGTCACCCTAAATGAAAAAGACTACGAAGAACATGGCTGCAGTGATGTGATTGTGGGCTGGCACTATAGATTTAGTTATCAGATGAACACATTTCTCCAAGCATGCAGTACTTCTCGTCAGTACTTTAGCATAACAACCTACTGCATTCAGGGAGTTGTACCCTTTGCTCATTTGAGTTCAATCAATTGAACTAACCCACCTGTTAGACCTGTCAGGCTTAGAGTGGTCGTCCCCCAAACATTTTGCCTACTTACCTCCAAATTTGCTGAAATATCGTTTTTGTTGTCCTTAGGGCTCTGTGCACTTTACCACTGCTATAGTGCTTGTGCTCACTCCTCACAGCATGGTTTTATTGGCTTATACCTGATTGACATATTTAGCTTACTGATAAGTCCCTTGTAGAGTGGCATACCATATACCCAGGGCCTGTAAATTAAATGCTACCAGTAGGCCTGCAGCACTTATTGTGCCACCCACTTAAGTAGCACTGTAAAACATGTCCCAGGCCTTCCATTACAGCCTGAGTGCAGCTTTAAGCTGCCATGTCAACTTGGCATTTAAACCCCCTTGCCAAGCTTTAAACTCCCTTTTTATTACATATAAGTCCCCCCGAAGGTCGGTCCTAGGTAGCCCGAATGGGTGGGTGCTGTGTAATTAATCATTTGGACATGTACTTTTAAGTTTTACATGTCCTGGTAGTGAAAACTCCTAAATTCGTCTTTCACTACGGTAAGGCCTATCCCTCCCGTAGAATACCATTGGGGATTCCTTATTGCATTTAATAAGCTGTAATTCCTAATTGTGAGAAGGTAGATATGTCATGTTTGGTATACCCATGAAATTGTAATGATAGACCCTCTTTAATGGTAAAGTCGGATTTTTATTACAATTTAGAAAATGCCACTTTTAGAATGTTGTAAACCAAAAGGCGCGTGTTTAACGCGCCCATCAGTCGCACTGCGACATAAAGGATCCGATCCTGGCTGTAAACAGGTTAACTTATTTTTCTACTCTTTTTCTTTGAAGTCCAAATAGTAAACCAATCAGTTATTCACTTTCCAAACGTAAATCCAATCAATTATAATCACAACGAGGACAGCGTGACGCCACTATAATTCTTTATTTCATTTGATGTTTCCACAGCCTTCTGCGTGCCCATCCGGGCTTTCACATTGACTTGTAATAGTAAACGATTCATCCTGGCTAGCCTTGCGTGACTTTACCCAATGCATTTCGGGCCTGTATGGCCCTTCGTCAGGGATAGCTGAAATGATAGTAACAAAGACAACTAAACATCAGTTCTAAAAATGAAGTGATGCTAACAATGTGCATGCATATGCTATTCACTCGCCCTCTCACTGAACCCCCCCATCAACCTATGCTGCCATTCCCAAGCAAAACAAAACTGAAAATAGTATTTCCACCTACCCACTCCTAAACTCTCAACCAAGATAAACCGTGCATAAAACTATTAAGTCAACCCCTCCCGTTCAGTGCCCCAAATACCCTTGAAAACTAAGTGAAAAAACAAGATCAAAATAAACATCCCTCCCGCGTCTCCTCTCAGAACCTGTGTCCCTCTGTTTAACTATCCCTCCCATACTGAAGCAAACAATCCAAATACCTTCACAGCCACGGTCGAGACGCGGGAGGGATGTTTATTTTGATCTTTTTTTTTCACTTAGTTTTCAAGGGTATTTGGGGCACTGAACGGGAGGGGTAGGTGGAAATACTATTTTCAGGCCCGAAATGCATTGGGTAAAGTCACGCAAGGCTAGCCATGATGAATCGTTTACTATTACAACTCAATGTGAAAGTCCGGATGGGCACGCAGAAGGCTGTGGAAACATCAAATTAAATAAAGAATTATAGTGGCGTCACGCTGTCATCGTTGTGATTATAATTGAGTGGATTTACGTTTGGAAAGTGAATAACTGATTGGTTTACTATTTGTACTTCAAAGAAAAAGAGTAGAAAAATAAGTTAACCTGTTTATAGCCAGGATCGGATCCTTTATGTCGCAGTGCGACTGATGGGCGCGTTAAACACGCGCCTTTTGGTTTACTTTACAAAGAGCCGTGATTCTTGGGATTGATCACGGAATCAGTTCGCACGCAATACAAATTGAAATTACAGAATCACACATTTTGAAACAGTTTAAGGGAAGGAGTGCACCCTGCTTTCATGTACTTTCCACTTTTAGAATGTTGGCATTTTCCTGCCCTTAGCCCTTTGTGCCTGGGTCACATGACTGGGTGTAGCTGACAGTTGGACTTTGTGAATTCCACCTAGACAATCACACAATAGATAGATTCAGTGTGCCTCAATGGGCCATTTGCTGGCAGGATGGGAGGCGAAGCTCAGCACATCCCTACTTACACCTGGTTGGCCTGTGCTCTGCATTCACACAAAGGGCCTAACAACCCTATATTGTCACTGCAGCCAGCTTCCAGCCAGGTAAAGAGGAGTCAGGGAATTCATGCACTTCAGAGAACATTTCCAGAAGCTTCTCCCACCTTTCAGAAGAAGGACACCTGGGTATAAAAGTAGGACCTTTAGACCCTCTCTTCAGTTTACTACTGGACCTGTGGTAAGACTCTCAGAGGACCGCCTGCTGCTGTGACCTGCTGTGGACTCTGCCAAACTGCTGCTGTACCTGAAAGGACTGCTTTGCTGCATGGAGCTTGCCTTGAACCCTCAAAGGACAGCCCTGCGGTTGAGCCCTACATCTTCATCTGCACCCAGGACTACCAGAAGTGACTCCAAGGGCTAGTTCCCTGGCCTCCGGTTAAGAGTCACAGGGACATAAAAGGCCCCCGCCATCTTGAACCTGCACCTGGACCCAGCCTGAGTGAGTCCTGAACCCCCAAGAGGTGTCCCACCAGACCTTGACCCTTGGTTATAGTGCTAAAGGTGCCAAGATGGCCAATTCCCAAAACTGAGGACAGACAAGTTTAGGCCAAAAACAGTTTTGAGAATCAGGAGGAGACCGGGACCAACCTACTTGCCTCTCCGCCTGAGGTGCATTGCTGGTCAGATTGACCTGTGGCTTCTCCCGCTACGCTCTTCTCCACAGCACCAAATCCTTTCCAGCGGTCCCTCGCCAAAGGGGTATCTGACCTTGTGGAACTGTCTTCGGCTACAGCCATCTGCCTCATCCCGCTGGAGATTTTCGACTTCCATTCAGGATGCTTAATCCGAACATAGGAATCTTTACATCTGCTTCAACCCAAGACCACCGATGACGACTGTCCCACCTCTGACCTCCTTAGACACCTCCTGCAGCCTTGCCCGCTGAACGTTACCTTTTCACAACATTTTCTTCAAGCTCTGACTGGGCTCAATTTACTTCTTGCATCCGGACTTCGCTCCATCGCGGTTGTCATTAGCTTTCGCTTTTGACCTAGTCACATGCAACTAGCTATCCACAGTTGCAGTGGCGGCTCGCCGAGGGAGTGGTGTGGGGGGGAGGGCAGGGCGGGGGCGGTAGTGAACTCGGACATACGAAGGACACAACTCAGAGGGAGTTCTGTCCGTCGTAAGTCTGAGTCCACTATCCCCTCCACCCTGCCCCTCCCCTGCCACGCCCCACCACCCCGCACCACTCCTTCGGCGAGCCGCCAATGCACAGTTGGCACATTGACCATTTAGGCGCAAGTTGTCACTAAACACTTTTAAAATTCATAACTCTGGTTCTACTGATTTTTGTTGTTTTAGTCTCACATAACTTATTAAACTTTTCTCTATTTTTCTAAACTGGTTTGAGATTTTCCTAGTGTTCTGTTTTTACTTTATTACTGTTTGTGTGCTGCAAAAATACTTTACACATTGTCTCTAAGTTAAGCCTGACTGCTTTTTGTGTCAAGCTATCCAGGGTTAAGCACAGGTTAATTTAGAGATTTTTTGTAGTTCACCCTGCAAGAGCTTGTGGCTGTTGCTTGACCAGGGCTCACACCCCAGCCAAACAACAACCCAATCTCTCACAACACCTGAAAACAAAGATTTGAAAATAAATACACTGGAACTGAATCACTGCATCCTTAGTGACGTAGAGTCACCTGCAAACATTTTACTCGCGAGACTGAGGTGAACGCTGGGTGGTAGGAAATTCATGCTGGTGCGGTGATCCCACACAGAAATGTGAGAAAATTTAGGGTTTTTTTGTTAGCTAAATCTGAGGTTTGCAGGGTATTCTGGGTAGGAAAACATTGGGAGATCCATGCAAGCCACACCTCCTTGGACTCACCCAGGTGTCTAGTTTTCAGAAATGTCTGGGTTTGGTAGGTTTCCCTAGATGGACGCTGAGCCCAGGAATAAAAACAAAGGTGCCCGCCTTGCTAAACCATGTCGTTTTGTGATCGATAATTCTGATGTCTCCACAAAATGTTTTGGGCCCTTCTCTGTCACGGCTATTTGACCTACCCACACAAGTGAGGTAGCATTTTTATCAGGAGATCTGGGGGAATGCTGGGATGTAGGAAATTGGTGTTGGCCTGGTGATCCTATAACTTTCCCATCCAGAAATGTGAGGACAATATGTTTTTTTAAGCTAAATGTGAGGTTTGCAGGGGATTCTGGGTAGGAAAACGTTAGGAGATCCATGCAAGCCACACCTCGCTGGACTCCCCCGGGTGTCTAGTTTTTAGTAATGTCTGGGTTTGGTAGGTTTCCCTAGATTCCCGCCAAGCCCGGGACCAAAAATGCAGGTGACTCCCTCACAAAAACAAGTAATCAATAATTTTGAAGTCTCCACAGTATGTTTTGGGCCATTTCCTGTCACAGGCACTAGGTCTACCCATACAAGTGAGGTACCATTTTCATTGAAAGACTTGGGGAAATACTGGGTGGGTGGAAGTTTGTGGCTTCCCACAGATTCCAGAACTTTCCATCACAGAAATATGAGGAAAAAGTGTTTTGTTTGACAAAGTTTGAGGTTTGCAAGGGGTTCTGGGTAACAGAACCTGGTGGGAGCTACACAAGTCACCCCATCTTGGATTCCCCTGGGTGTATAGTTTTCAAAAATTTACAGTTTTGCTAGGATTCTCTAGGTGCCGGCTGAGCTAGGGTCCAAAATTCACAGGTAGGCACAATTCAAAAAAAGGTTGGTTATCACTGGAAAAATGTGATGTGTCCATTTTGCGTTTTCGGCTGTTTCCTGTCAAGGGCACTAGTCCTTCTCACACAAGTGAGGTGCCAGTTTTATCGAGAGACCTGGGGGAATGCTGGGTGGGTGGAAGTTTGTGGCTCTCCACAGATTCCAGAACTTTCCATCACAGAAATGTGAGGAAAATGTGGTTTGTTTTGGCAAAGTTTGAGGTTTGCAAGGGATTCTGGGTAACAGAACCTGGTAGGAGCCACACAAGTCAGCCCATCCTCGATTCCCCCTGGTGTATAGTTTTAAAAAATGTACAGTTTTGCTAGGATTCCCTAGGTGCCGGCTGAGCTAGGGTCCAAAATTCACAGCTAGGCACATTGCGAAAAAAAGGGTCGGTTTTCACTGAAAAAATGTGATGTGTCCATATTGTGTTTTGGGCTGTTTCCTGTCACGGGCACTAGTCCTTCCCACACAAGTGAGGTGCCAGTTTTATCGAGAGACCTGGGGGAATGCTGGGTGGGTGGAAGTTTGTGGCTCTCCACAGATTCCAGAACTTTCCATCACAGAAATGTGAGGAAAATGTAGTTTTTATTGGCGAAAATTGAGGTTTGCAAGGGATACTGGGTAACAGAACCTGGTGAGAGGCACACAAATCACACCATCCTGCATTTTCTGGGTGTCTAGTATTAAAAAATTTACAGGTTTGCTAGGATTCCCTAGGTGCCGGCTGAGCTAGGGTCCAAAAGCCACAGCTAGGCACATTGCGAAAAAGGGGTCAGTTTTCACTGGAAACATTTGATGTGTTCACATTGCATTTTGGGCCGTTTCCTGTCACGGGCACTAGGCTACCCCCACAAGTGAGGCACGATTTTTATCGGCAGACATGGGGGAAAGCTGGGTGGGTGGAATTTTGTAGCTCCCCACAGATTCCAGAATTTTCCATCACAGAAATATATGGAAAGTTGTTTTTTTTTACACTGTTTGAGGTTTGCAAGGGATTCTGGGTAATTGAACCTGGTAAAAGCCACACAAGTCACCCCATCCTGGATTCCTCACACAAGTGAGGTACCATTTTTATCGGGAAACTTAGGGGAACACAGAATAGTAGAACATGTGTTATTACCAATTGACTTTTTATGCATTTCTGTCTTCCAAATGTAAGACAATGTGTAAAGAAGAAGTAATTTTGATAAAAAGCTCTCTAATTCACATGCTAGTATGGGTACGAATATGGGACGTTAGTTCGCATGCCTTTACAACGCATGCCATTACAACGCGGTCGTTACAACAATCGCGTTATTACATCGCATACCTTTACAGCACAAGTCGGAACGACGACTTGCTGTAGGGAGCGCTGGATGTTGAAATAATATAATTTACTATTCCAACTCCAGTCTGTGCAACAGTAGGGAAGGGGTTGGATTTTAAATCCAACACCTTCTGCCCCCTACAACGCAAGTTGTTGTTCCGACTTGCATTGTAATGGTATGCGATGTAACAACGCGGTTGTTGTATCGACCGCGTTGTAATGGCATGCGCTGTCTAGCATGCGTGGTAAACGCTGTTTACCATGGGTACCCACAAATTTGGAGAAGTGCAAATAACCACTGCTTCTGAACTCCATATTTTGTTCCCATTGCGGAAATACATGGGTTTACTTGATATCTATTTTCCACTCTTTATATTTTACCAAATGAATTGCTGTGTACCCTAGACACAATGAAAAACCTTTGCAACGTCCAGCCCAGTTATTGGCTCTGGGTACCTCGGGTTCTTGATTAACCTGCAAGTCCTATTTATACTTGCAACCATAAAAGTCCAGCAGGTGTAACGGTATATTGCTTTCAAAAATCTGTCATGTTGAGAAGAAGTAACAGGTGAAAACGTAGGCATAAATGGCTGTTTTTTTCAACTCAATTTCAATATTTTTTCATTTCAACAGTTTTTTTCTATAGGAGATCCTTGAAGGAGCTACACAAATGACCCCGTGCTGAAGTCAGAATGTAGTTTACTTTCCAGAAATGTATAGCTTTCTGGTATCCATTATTGGTTTCATACCCATTTCTACCACTTACTGGAAGAAGGTTGAAAGCACAAAAAAAGGAAAAATAGGCTATGTCCCAGTAAAATGGCAAAACTGTGTGAAAAAATGTGGCTTTCTGACAAACGTCTGCTTGTTCCTGAAAGCTGGGAAGATGGTGATTGTAGCACAGCAAACCCTTCTTTGATACCATTTGCAGGGAAAAAACAAGATGCTTTCTTCAGCACCATTTTTTCCCTATTTTTCCCCCAAAACCCCTAAAATGTAGCTGTATTTTGGCTATTTTCTCAGGTCCCTCTGGAAGAATCCACAAACCCTGGGTACCTTTAGAATCCTCAGGATGTTGGAAGAAAAGGAAGCAAATTTGGCATGGATACCTTAAGTGAACAAAAAGTTACAGGGGCCTAAGGGAGAACTACCCTAAATAGCCAAAAAAAGGCTTAGCACAGGGGGGGAAAGGCCTAGCAGCAAAGGGGTTAAAGCACTAATATGACATCTTCCTGAAAATGCAGTTCACTTTGTTTGACTGTTCATGTTATTGCCCTATAACAGACGTGTCCTGCTGCTTCTCAGTTGACCTTGGAAAAGAAAAGGTTTTCAAATAATTGAACAATCGGCACGCGAGCGCTGCTCGGTGTAAATCTTCTGCAGACCGATGATAAAAGATAAAGAAATACAAGCATTGGGGGCAGTTAACGCCCCCAAGTCAATGGAAACAACCTGACCATATTTCGCAGCTTCCAAACAGTTATAGCGATTTGTAGTCTGAAAGAAAATATGTTTGATTTCATGCAGGGCGCACGCTGTGACTGAAGTCAGGGCTGGCTTTTTTTCTCGGAATGGAATACAAGACTTAATATCTAGCAGCGGTTTCTCCATTTCTTAAGTTCCGGCCACAAAGTTCCAGACAAACTGTGACAATCTTAATGAAATCATCAAAAGTCATTTATGCGACAAGATGCGTCAAATATCTGGGGTACCGCGCAGACAACCGGAACATGATTTAGCTGTAAAATGGGAGCACCCAGACATGAAATGTTTGCATTAACTGCAGGTGGATTTTGTGAGTGAGAACGGACTACT
The DNA here is from genome assembly GCA_963921515.1 of Calotriton arnoldi. Taxonomy (NCBI): domain Eukaryota; kingdom Metazoa; phylum Chordata; class Amphibia; order Caudata; family Salamandridae; genus Calotriton; species Calotriton arnoldi. The sequence goes on along the minus strand of CAWUFW010007153.1, from coordinate 951,538 downwards.
GCACCTGGTCATGCGTCACCATGGATTAGGCCCTAGCTCCAATACGTAAGAGCAACAAATCACAATGAGTGGGTGTTTTTCTTTTTTTTTAGCTAAAACCGGGCAAAAATAGATTGGTACTTTCAAAAAGAGCTGTCTGACGTGAAGATGTATTGAAAACCATCTACAGTACATTGTTAGGCTTCCTGTCAGCCTCACGTGAAGCTTATGTTTCTGACGCTAGTGCTATGCATAATGCGCTGCATTAAAATGTGTAAGCATGAATAGACAGCAAGAATAACACACTGATGACATGATGTCGAAGGAATTGCATCTCTTAATTCGTATTGTTGCTGCTTCATTTCAATGTCATTTCCAGCTGTTGCCAACGTCAAAGCGCCGTCTTTTGTTGGTAATCACAATTTAAAGTGTTGTTTCTATTTTTTAACTTGCATTTTTGCATATTTTATGCATAGGCACATTAAGTCATGAATACATTAACATGAGCCTTCCCTGTTGTATTCCAGCAGAGCTAAGCACAAAATACGTTTATCCTTTCTGATTTAACACTGCATGACAGTATCAAAAACTGTGTAAAACTAGCATAACACGTATGAACTGCCCATATATTCCAAGCATGTCTCTCAGATTTGCAAAGTGGTATTACATGTAGGTAGCAAATCAATGGAGACATGTAATGACCATTAGGACCTAACAGCAGAATTCAAACAATGATCCTATTTTGTTGGGGCCCAATCCCAGTTACATGTACTTGTCAAAAATGACTTACCAATTATAAACTTTTAAACCTGGAACTATCTTCATGTTTATTCAGTTGTTCTTTGATCAAATGGCAGAGTGCCCTATATTTCACAGTACAGCGTAATAAATAGGAAAATCAAGGCAGATGCCTAGTTCTTCGGTCCTCAAGTAGGTCAGAAAGACCTCCTCTATAAGGTCCCTATGAAGGTTAGGACCAGAGTTTAATCCAGAAAATCAGGGGTTTAATACCAAGCTTTAACAAAATTGGATAACTTGTTGTCGACTGACCTAAAGATCATTTTAGAGTCAAGTAGGGCCTGCCATACGTTCTTTTACATTGTGTCAAACTTATAGGGCAGTTGTTCGAGGATTGCTATTTTCCTTTGAGCGTTTGTTCTTACAGAAAAAAATATTGTGCTTAGGAGAAACATCATACATGGCGTCTGACCTTGAAAGAGTCAGTGCCTTCAAAGGAGCCAACACAGTGGCAACTCCACTCACCACACAGACAGACAGGGACCGCATGAAGTAATTAAACATGAGAAAGGAGAGAGTAGCCCTTTGGGGGACCCAGATAGAGAGCCTCAAGGTGATGATTCGGAGCAACCTATGTAACTCAGCAGCATACGACTGTGGAAAAATTAAATGATCCATGTCAAAGCTATGCCGCTGATTTCAAACCAGACCCTCAGTCTCAGCAGCAGAAAGTCATGATCAAAGGAATGCTAGGCCAAAGACAGATGTAAAAAATCCAAGGCTGCCTGCTGCCCTTCTTTTGGTGAGGTGAAGAGCTTCTCCCTGTTTTCACCCACAGCTGTTTCTGTTACCTTCAAAAACAGGAAGCTTAACTGGAGGTCATGAACCAGCTAATTTAGTTCTCTATAATCTGGTATTTGATTCATTACGACTCTTTCTGGAATTGTGCTAGAGTATTGTAGGTTAAGAATTGGATGATAGTTGGGAAGAAGTGGATTTCTTTCGAAGTAAAGAAACTATTACATGTCATATTGCAGCCCTTGTGCAAGCAGGTGTTTGTGCAGGGGCCACAATTTGCCAGGCCACTCATATTGAGGGCCTTAGTTTCTGTGACATCTTGACTGATAAAGGATTCCTTGAAACATAAGAACATGCATAGAAATTGAATTTCCAGTTGTGTAGTATTGTTGAAGATTTGTGACCTCTCCAAAGTCCTCCATTCCCAACCTTCCATACTTCAACTTAGAAGGTGTAGAATGGTACAGGGTTGAACAGTCTCTCCCACACTTTTATATTAGCAAACAGTAAAGCTGAGCATCACCAGTCTGGGATGATCCGTGAGGAGATGGGTACAGTGGTAGCTGATTCAAGCAAAGGCACTAATTGGCCATAAGCACCAATCGTAGTAGAGGACTCACAAGAGATAGCAAATAAACCTGTCTGTAGCATGTCATCTCACACGCATGGCAATAATGCAGTCAGAACACTGATGTGGAAGTGTTACCGATCAAGGGATGAAAAAGAGATGGCATGCTATTGTGCCTATTCTGCTCCCACTCCTCAACACCAAAATGGGCTTGTCCAATACAATAGGAAGCAACACCTGTGGCCCCCATCCATGTCTAGACCTATTTTTATGGTCATACAGTTATATATTTAGGACACAGAAGGGGTTAAGCATAAAGTGCAGTCTGTAGTTTTTCCAAAACTCCATTATTGTGGAGAATGAAAATTGTCACATAAATTTACCCTCATAATAATGTACAAATGTGTTTTAACGTTAATGTAGGAAAGTTGTGTCAATTTAGTGGTTAGAGAAAAATGCACTCTTTATTAGACGTATCACATAGAAAATGCTGTTTGTTTTTGCAGGAAGCTCCCATTTTTATTGTTCTTTCACAACTAGTCCTCAAAATGTTACTTATTCTTTACTGTCCCTTTAATAATAATCAATGGGTTTCTTTTATGCTGTCTTTAATGTTATAATTGAACTGCAAAACTTGACATCTTCATGAAATATGCTGTGTGCCGCAAAAAGTATATCATTTCACCTCACACCATATGATTTCATCGTATTTAGATCGTTTTCTATACCACATGCTTATAATGAACAACATTTAAATAAAAGAAAATGCTTGCTTTCGCTCTGATTTCCATGATCTAACCAGGGCTTGCTAGATATTAATGTTTCATTTCATAGAGCAGCCCATTGTTACACAATGGGACACTGGACGACTGACAGAATAGGCTTGCTAAAGGTTCTCATGAGAACCTTCCTAGATGTAGCTTTTGTAATATTTTGTAGCCGCCTTTCAAACAACATGTTGAAATGAACGTTTACGGTGGAAATCGAGGACGAAGGCTACAGACGATCAGAAGATCCTCTCCCATTGGTCGTGGATGAGTCAACAGTTCAAGTTTGCAATATGTTTTGTGCTTTTCTATATATAGTATGTGTTCCTAACTATAGAGGCAAGGCATTCCATGCACACATTCCCTGCCTGCACCATAGCACTTTACTGTGCTAATCTTGCCCACGATTGCTGTAAGCTACTGCTAACAGTGATTTTCCATTATTTTTCTTACCTTGGTGAGGAGACCTTCGATCTCTATGCTGATCATAGCTACTGCTGTGATTACTTTCTTCTTCTACCTATCTTAATAGTTGTTACGGCAGCTGTTAGGGAACTCGGCTGAGTTTCCAAAACTACTCTTTATCGGAGTTCGACCTCCCATAGCTATTAACCTTTTTCTAAATTTTGCTTGCTCTTTTCCAAAAGAACTCTTTATGTGTTCTTGCTGGAAAGGTTAGGTCCTTTTAGATTAAGATAGGGACCAATTTCCTTTATGGAACACACTGCTATTTTAAATACTGTCTCTAATAACAATTTTGTTTATATATCTGTAAACAGACTTATCTGTCTAACCTGAATAAAAGAGCAAAAAATACAAACTAATTTCTTTAAAGAGAAATAAAACTTTTAAAACTTCATCAAACCTCTCATCATTGACTGAATATTAAATGCTGTAATTTGATGATAATTTTAGTAATGTATTCAGGTTGTGCTTCATTCTAACATGGTGACAAAGATTCGTTGGCCAAGAGAAGAAATTTGCATAGAAATTGGAGTTCCACTTTGTACGTCTTAAAGTGGAGCTGGTTATAATATTTTCAAGAGATTTCGGCGCACGCAAATCTGGTAGAAGGGGATAGGTTTAACATCCTGAATGGAGCTATAAAACACTACCAAAAGATATTATTGTAAAAATTCCCGATTCCTGAATCCAATGTCCAGAATTTGAAGATCCAGCAAAGAGGTTAAAAGCGATTTTCTGGGTGCATGTCACTGTGGAAACTGTGGTGCGCAGCAAGAGTACATTGTCTTTACCCTTAACTCGTTTTAAACCCTGGGCGCAGTATGAGTACACATTTAATGAAATTGTCATCCACTGACATTAAAGTATGGATCTTTACCCATTGAAATTTTTAGCAGCAAATGGCATATGAAGGGCGTAGTTGATCCGTGTCCTGCATGCCACAGGGGTTCTGAATCACTTACCCATGCATTTTTTTTTTTGCCCCTTGTTTCACCATCTCCAAGTGAAGTGGATTGTGCCCCTTTGTAGAAACCTTGGCACTATAAAGTATCAGGAGGCGTTCAGATTGCTGCAAGCAGGCACAAGTAGAGTATTAGTCTTAGGTTTGGCCAAATTCTTAATGGCCATGTGGATGAGACACTTAAAACGTCTATAACAGTATCATTCACTCCGATAGTCCACTACATGCTGTGGAATTTGATATTCTTTTGGATTTGAATGTCAATCTTTGAGGGAACCCAGGAACGGAGGTTTGTATAAACCCTCCCCCCCATGAAAGTGTTCGCTCCCTGTACTGAACACTAGTGGTCGTTCCCTAGGCATCCTTCCCCTATTTGGTTTGTATAGTGGATGTATCAATATTAGTTACTGGATTTCACTCTTTTCTTGAGGCATGTATATTTACCCTATTTTGCAACCAGTATACAGTCTGTATTTTATTTTGGTTCACAGGGTCCTCTGTATTGGCTGATAGAGTCTATGCTGTGCTGCTCATTTTCCCAGATTCCGCTTTCTTAATGCTGCTATTAAGATGTTTCTTTCAATAACCATCTCTATTTCATATCCCAAACTTGTTAGGGGCTTTCTATTATATAATAGCTGCCTTCCTTTGGATTTTCAAGCATGTTTTTTAAATTTTATGCACTTTTGAATATTTGTGATGTTTGTGCTGTACTTTTATGATCCTAGTGATTGAAATAAAGTTTTTGATGATTATGATGAAAATGTTCAAGAGATTTCCGCACTCGCATTATCTACCTATACTTTATGTTAAACGTCTCAAGGGTGCATTTCAACAGATTTTACTATGAAATAAGCATCACATAATTCAAGAAAAATGTGTGTATGCACACCTACACGTGCATAAGCTGTCCAACCACTGTTAATCGTCTAATCTCACCTTCTCCCTCCTCACCGAAATACCTAAATCACCTCCTCAATTTTTCAGGTAACTGCATTCCAAAATATCTCCAATCGCTATTCCAAATCATTTTCCCTCAACTCCCCATTGTCTGGGTACGGCTATCCAGCTTTATATCCAAATCCTTCGTCCAAATCTTTCGAACTGTAGGTTCAAATGTACTCACATGGCAAAGTAAGGCGTCACATCAAACCTATGTTAAACTTTCAGCGTTTGGCAATATTTCGATCGCACCTCTCTTCAATATAGGTTGCACCAATAAATTAAAAACTTGAGGAGAAAATCTTTCAACCACCCCACTGCCTCATACTGAGAGTCCTCTCCTAGTGACTGAGGGCCTGATTTCGAGTAGCATGGCTCTGCAGGGTGCAAACTCTACACCCTTAAACACTCGTGCAATGTACAAAAAAAAAATCAGTGCCATTAACTCTTACTCTTCTCGTCCAATTTTTTCGCCTTTCCACTCACTTAGTCTCTGGCTGACTTCTTTCTTTAGATGCAGCTTTTCACAGCTTTGGGGTTACACTAGAAGAGACATAGATAAGCACATGCCATTCCCAATTGCTCTGATTTGATCATGTGTTATTAATACAAAGCATTGTGTTTTCAAGTTTACCTCTTATTTTCATGATTGCTCGTGCAGCGCTAGTAATACCTACATACATTAATTCAATGGGGGTTTGTGATTCTCAATCAAAACTTTCTATATTCTGCTCTCTAAGAAGACTAGATATGGGGCTGACACGTGAGAGATCATTTAATATTTTGGGGTGTCCAAACAATGCACCTCGACCTGCGCTTTCTTAAAAACACATTGGCAGAGTTTAATGTACTCCTTTTCCCTTTTAACAAATATATGGCTTTCCACCCTCAAAGTTTGCGCCGGCAAAGTTTACAGGTACGTCCTGCGCCTCGCTTAAAACATTTTCCTGTCACTCAAAGTTAAGGCATTCTCCTCTGCCGGTGTTTATGTACATGTAAAAAAACACATTTCACATAATCATCAAATCTGTCAAGTACTGGAATCATATTCCCTTATAATCCGCTATGAAAAACATCTGCCTCCGAGTGGATGCTCTCGGCGAGCCAAAGAAACACCAGTGTCCTTCAGTCACCCGGAGATATAATTAAATGAAAAAATTTACCTTTTTCTTTGTAACATTTTCCTAGTGCTTTATGAAAATGAGCTCATGAATTTGGGATTTATTCTAAATATTTCCCCTGCAGTAAGGAATAATAAGTCCAAGGACATATTTGGGTCAGCAAATTTACAATTATTAATTCAGTACATACCACTGAGCACAGATAGGGTAGTTGCCATGCCGATAAACTCTTTCGCCTAGGTTCGTGTTCGCCTCATGGGGCTGGTTCATGCACAGATTTGTCTGTTGTATTTGAATTGGGATAGGGTAAAAGGTGTTGGAGGCATTTCATTGTATTGTGCAAAATGTAGGTATTGAAATACGGCTGGCAACAAAGAAGAACGCATATGTACAATGTACTCATAGCATCATGCACTGTGCAAATTACCTTCAATTAATTAAATCCCGCTGGCACTTTATACAGCTGACAAACTGAAATAACACAATTTACTGTTAACAAATTACAGTGAAGCTGAGACAAACCTTTGATGTGATTCACTCAGTCTCTTTACTCAGTATGTATGTGGGTTATATTAAATGAGCCTTCCAGTGTAGGGAAAAAAACACAGTTCTCTTTACCCAGTTCTGCACTGCTAACATTGCTATCACCAGTAATAGGCATTATAGAAACATGCTGCTTTGTTTGATGGCATCTGCTGAGAGTTTGGGATATACTGTGATACCATTCACTGGATGGCCCTTTTAATGTATGGACCGTGGTTCATCCTAATTCTAGGCCAACATTTTTATGGTAGGAACTCACTATGAGGCGGGCAAATTGCGACATGTGACATAAATAGATGTCTTCTCAACATGTGCCAGAGAGCATTCCAGGACCGTTAAAACTTATCGATTTCTGACATAATTTCAAGAAGTATTGGAATGACTAATAAAAATAAAGCCAGGAATTTAGTAGTAATTTGGAGAATTTTGTGCACTGCTTGTGCACCATAGCACTATTATGGAGCTTCACATAGAACTCACAGGTCTACTTAAAACATCATACCTTAAAGAAGTGTTCACCTTATAGAAGTAGATTCACTATGCTTCCATCTTTCCTATTAACCAAATCACTATTGAGGGAATCCACTAGCTGGTTGAGATGTTTATCTCAAACCATTCGATTTGTCCCAACTCTTCCAGAGAGGGAATCCTTCTTATTTGTTAAATGGACCCTCACCAACTAGAAGGATCTAGTGGCATGCTTCATCATCAAGTCATCACCCAGATAACTATTGTGTTTGAATGGGCTCAACCTTCTAGTGAAGGGAGCTATTATCTAAGGTAATTAGTGGTGAGATATAAAATAAATTTTATTAAAATAGCCTCAAGCTCCCTCTTCTCGATTTAATATGCTGCAGGATGCCCAGGCAAGACTAAAAACACAGTTGATGCTAATCGGTAATAGAATAGTGTTAGGGTCTACATGCTTCAGACACTTTTCACAGCCCAATGGGTCTTGTGGCTTTTCTCAGGACCAAAATACCAGATCACAAACTTATTTCTCGGGATATTTACCCTTTCATAATTCCTCTTGGGGTATTACTGCTGCTTTGGTCACTACAATGAGTTGGACAAACATATACATTCATGCACGCCAGACTTACACACCAAAAAGGTTAATTGGCCCATTCATTCTCTAATTCCTGGGCATTTGTAGCCCCATATGTTATTTAAGGCGGGTGGACCCTGTAGTCACACATTCTTCAAGGGATAATGCTCATTCCTAAACCTAGTTTCTCTTTCAAAACCAAAAATGCAGAACATCAACAACTCAGACTGGGCAGAAAACTAGGGACAGTACTGAACACTTATTTTTGAAGTGAGAAAATAAAACATAAAAATTCAAAAAAGTTAGTAAAGGTGGGTGTTTCCTAAAAGTGAGAAGGAAGCATTATGTTCTGATGTTCATACACAGAGAGTTCCAAGCATAGGGTAGCAAAAGTGAATGAGTATTTCTGGGCAAGTGAAGCTTGAAACTTAGGTACTTCAAACTATCCTCTTCGTGAATCAGCTGGATATGTATGTGGGATTATTCTAGTGTGCATTTCAGTAAATCAGGCAACATAACTTTAATTTAAACCTCGCAATTAATTATTGGTAGCCGATTCAGTTCACAAGGTATAGGAGCGATAAGCTGCTTTTATTTAATAATTGATACGTAAGGTTACCGAGTAAAGTATGGCTTCAGTTGACGTGAGAGAAGCATGTGGAGCATGGGTAGGGTAGAATTTGTGAAGTACAGCATGGAGACGACGAGATGTACTGTTGTTTTTAAGTGATCTGAGGAGAGTAGGTGCTCAAACATTTTAAGAAAATGTAGGTAAAAGGTACCAGACTCAGCCGCCTGATTAATATCGAGGAGAAGAGCAAGAGTTGAATCTAAGGGAAGTCCCAGGGATTTCACAGTAGGAGAGAAAGCAATATAGAAGCCTTCGATTTTCAGTATATCCAGTAATGAAAGATCAAAGTTATTTCTATGTTTGGAAGTGATGAGTAGGAATTCTATTTTCCGTGGTTTGAGAGCTCTAGGAAATCTATCGCATTCCAAGTTCTATGGGGCCTATTAGCAATAACCGGCGATAATTATCGCTAAGCGCAGTTAGCGCTTGGATAATTATCGCCGGCTATCGCAGGTTTCTATCGCGGAGATAGCGTGCTATCAGCAACGCTTATCTCCTAAGCGATAGAAACCCTGGAGAACAGTGTGAATATCGTTTGAAAACAAGCGATATTCACACTGTGACCAGTGTTAGCTAGGTGATAGGGCGAGGGGGATTTAGCCATGTAATCCACCTCCCATTGGATTACTTGGCTAAATCAGGTCTGGATATAACTAAACAAAGAGAGAGAGAGGGAACTTCTTTGTCTCCACTCTTATTCCCCAGGGATATATGAAAAAACAACAGAAGAGTGAGTCCAGGATATCAGGGCTATAAACAGGGATCACTCATGTTCTTATAAAGGGTCCTCACTCGCCAACCTGGTTGGTGACATGCTTCATCATAGGACCCCCACCGGAGAAGCCGAATACCTCTCCAGTGTGCTTCAACGCCTGATTACAGCGGAGCAGGATTTATGAGTGTTGAGTGCAAGTGATAGTGCAGTGAGTGATGTTAAAATAATCTTTACTACTCCTAAAATTTTTTTTTAATAATAGGGTAGTAAGACTAAATTAAAAAATGTGTGATGGACATTATGACTGAATAAATTGATCAGCCATATCCAAAGTTAAAAACATTAGGTCGACATGTTTCAGCCTCTATATGCCAGTTGCGAAGCTTTCCTCAGGACCAGGGACCATGGAGGTATACACTCTCTAAGGTGCACCCTGACCTATGGCCACGTAAAGAACCGGATTACTCACGGTTCGAAAAAATCATGCCTTCAGCACTTCTGAATGCGCAATTACCTCTGTAAGAAGAAAAGAACATTGAAAAACACATACACAAGACATGACAAATATGCATATTTTGCCTGGTGCATAGTCCAAAAATTCAAGCGATCCTCTGTAATCGCAAATGCCCTTAAAAAGTGACTGCTTAAATTGCTTCCGTCATATACAATTAAGATCGACGGTGGCGAATGCGTCAGAAATAACTCTAGTTAAACCACCTATTCAGATGTCCATCACACATTTTTTTATTTAGTCTTACTACCCTATTATTAAAAATTTTTTTTAGGAGTAGTAAAGATTATTTTAACATCACTCACTGCACTATCACTTGCACTCAACACTCATAAATCCTGCTCCGCTGTAATCAGGCGTTGAAGCACACTGGAGAGGTATTCGGCTTCTCCGGTGGGGGTCCTATGATGAAGCATGTCACCAACCAGGTTGGCGAGTGAGGACCCTTTATAAGAACATGAGTGATCCCTGTTTATAGCCCTGATATCCTGGACTCACTCTTCTGTTGTTTTTTCATAAATCAGGTCTGGACCAGGCGTTAACAAACCAGCGCTAAACGTGTTTAGCGCTGGTTCGTTAATCACCTCCCCTGCCTCGCTAATAGGCGATAGCGAGCTTAGCGACTGTTTCCAGTCGCTTTTAGGTTGGGAACGCCTACTTTGCATGCCATTAGCGATAAATATCGCTGGCATGCAAAGCGGCACCCAACCCGGTCGCTATCGCCTAGAAGTTGTCGCTAACAGCAGTTAGCGACAGCTTGCTAATAGGGCGTTAGAATTATCGCCGCTTTAGCGGGAAAAAGTCCCGCTAAAGCGGCGATAGAGCCCTTGATAATATGCCCCTATGTTTTTGAAGCCAGGTGTGCTGAGTGAGAGTTTATTTGTTGGTTGATGCATTTTGGTAGAGGATGAACAGAGAAGAGACCAAGGTCAATCCCTGGGGACATCACAAGACCTTTTGAGAGATGAACTTCTAAAATCTTCAGTACTTGGTGTTCGTTGTGAGGATAGAGGAAAATCAGCTCAGGATCTGTTCACAGAACGTCATGCAGTGTTCCAGGGTTCAGATAATCTACCACAAATAACTGCATCAAAAGCCACCCTGAGGTCTAGTATAATATATGAACAGTCTCCTGCATCCAAAATGCAAAGCGCATCAACCCGAACTTTAATCAGTTTTGCTGTATCTATGATGCATCCCAAAGGTAAGTCAGATTGGCAGTCCACAAGCAGATGCTCCCTAGAAGTGGTGGTGTGTGCTTGATAAGCATCACATCTTTGAATGGATTTCCACAACAATGGCATAGCTGACAATGGTGAAAGATGGATGACAGGTGTGGATTTAGACTGAGCTTTTTGAGAATAGGCTATATTTATAGACATTTAGAAAGTTAGGAAAGATTAATTGGGTAAAGATACATTTATCAAGGAACCCTGTAGAAATATGCAGATGTTAAGGTTATCTTTAAAGATGTTAGCTGAGAGGCAATACAAAATTGAAATGAAACACCCTAGGATACCAGCGAGAAAACCCCCTAAGAATGGTTATCAGCATTACAAATTCCAATGCAGATAAAAACCAATGACAGACCACTGCTATAGCGACAGGACAGATGATAGAGGGCTGCATGTAGAAAATGAATACAAGTTGGATGATAGAATATTTAGATTTTCAAAGAGCTACATAAATAATGAAACCCCTGGATTGTGAAATTTGGTATATATAGTTAAGCATAGATTTACTATTCGAAACGCCACATCCACTTACCATGTCAATATAGTGGTAGTCAATATTCTGGGTTAAATATCTTTGTAGGCATGTATTTGTATTTATATAGTGCAAATCTAGCTGTGAAGCAACAAAGTGCTGTACATTATTTTGAGGGTTAGAAGACGATCTACAAAATCGTATACATCAAGTGGGTGTACATTTTACACGTGTTACATTTCACATTTTTGCACACAGGGAGATTACATGATTTGCCCAGAATCAAACAATGCTGAGTCAACTGTTGAGGCCTGGCTTCAAACCTAGGTCTCCAGGTTCAAAAGGTAGCAGCTCTTGCTGCAAAGCCACATAACCTGCCTAGGTTGATGGGAAAAACTCAATGTGATAAACGAATGACCTAGATATGAGGTCATAGGAGTCCACAAGCAAGAAGAACAGATCCTTAGGAGCACACATCTTAGCCCTGTTTTTGTTCTCTCGTAAGTTAAAATACCACTGTATCCTTATTGTCTATCAGTAAGAGCTGTGGTGTCAAGACCGCAGGCTGCAAGGGTGGGGCGGAAAGGTCAATTCTTTTAACTATTCGGTGTCTTTGTGGTTGAACTGTCATATACTAGCAAACTGTCACTTATTTGCAATGCAGGGGAAGAAGGTGGGGTTGCAAGGGAAGCAGACAGCTTAAATCATGTGCCATTATTAACCATGTGATAGCTGTCGTTTTATATTCGATAACAATAATGTCCAATGAAATGTCCTCATTCTTGTTGCTTTTTTGCCATTGCAGAACATAAACCTACTTATTTTCCTAACTTTTGGCATTATTATCTTCCTTCAACTACTTAACTATTCTTAAATTAATTATTCTAAAATTAACTAAGTTAAAGGTTCTTTGTTCAGAGAACTCCCACCTGCATGCCTCAAAACCCGCAGTTCGTCAATTGCACACATCAGGCGGACCCACAAATCGCCACATATACTCGAATAGGAGTCCCATGTTTGAGTTCTGTCACTTCCATTTATTCCTTAGAACCAACACTTACTGCTCACTAACACTCTGCGCACACTATCATTAAATGAGGGGGGATAGTTCGGCGAAAGAAGGGTACCAAATGTGCACACAGGATTGGTTAAGCTAACTTGACTTGAAGTCACAGTGGGCACAGACAATTTACAGCCTTCAGGTTGTACGCTAGCCCCTTACTTCTACTGAAGCCACACCACGGGGACACACTCTCAACACCCCTTTACTGAAGTTGCCCACAATCAGTAAAGCTGCAACCTGAAGATGCACCCTGAAAGTACACATGCACGACCCCTGCGGAGTTTCATATTGACACCACAAAGTACACGAAATGAAATGCATTAGAACATTGACCTTAGGAGCGATCTGGAGGAAAATCTCTTACTCTATTTGCCACCATGGCGTTTGCATCGAGGATTGCTCGCTCATCTGTCGCCCCGATGCTTCAGCTCCAACTTTAAGTTCCTCTAAACCAAAATCAGCAGTGCCTCCAAATTCGTCGAAGAGAAGACCGTTTTCTGCTTCTGAGTACATTTCAGGAGCCTCGTGGAATCAGCATGAAGCATTTAATAAGCATCGATGATCGTTCGGAGTATCCAGCAACAAAGTTCCGATAAGCTCACTTAATTTCACAAATGGTTGCTTTCTTATACATTTTCAAAGGAATACATATTACCATACATAGCCAATAAGTGGCAAATCCTGTTGATATATTTCATAGCACCTGACATTCTTGCTGTGGTCTTCTCCCAAACGTTTTACCTTCAGCCCTCTTGTTTTCTGAATCTCGTTTTTGTTGGGACTAGCACTCTGTACACTTTACCACTACTGAACTGTGTGCTAAAGTGCTTGTGCTTTCTCCCTAAAATATGGTAAAATTGGCCTGCACCTGATTGGCACATTCAATTTACCTGCAAGTAGTATATGGTACTACATGGTCCCCAGGACCCATAAGTTAAATGTTAGTAGTGGGTCTGCAGCATTCATTGTGCCACCCCGAAAGTAGCACTTTAAACCATGTCTCAGGCCTACCATTGCAGCCTATAGTGCAGTTTTAAACTGACAACTTGACCTGTCCAATAAACCTTTTTCTAGGCATAAACCTTCCTTTTAATACCTATAAGTCACCCTTAAGGCAGGCCTTAAACAGCTCATAGGGCAGGATGCAGTGTATTTAAAAAGTAGGACATGTGTTTTAACCCCTTATATGCTGAGCCTCCCCCCATAGTGCTCAGCCGATTTTTGGCTATTTGAGGTAGATTGCACTTAGGGCTCCATAAAATGTTTTCCACATATAGTATCCAGGCCAAATTTGTGTCTTTTTTTCCAACATCCTGGGGATTCTAAAAGTACCCAGGGTTTGTAGATTCCCCTGGAAGGGACGGAGAAAATAGGCAAAATATAGCCAAATTTTGAGTTTTTTATGGAAAAAATAGAAAAAAGTGCTCAGGATAAAAGTGGTGTCTGTTTTTTTTCTCCTAAAAATGGCATCAACAAATGGTTTGCTGTGCTAAAGTCACCTTCTTCCCAGCTTTCAGGAAAATGCAGAGCTGAATAAAAAAACAAGGGGCTTATTTACAATTCCCTTGCGCTGCCAGTACATCACTTTCTATATGGGAAAAAGTGACGTAACTGCGGCCCAATGGGATTGTAAATAAGCCTCCAAATGTTTTACCACAGTTTTGGCATTTTTCACACAGGTAGCCCATTTTTTCGATATTTTGTGCTCTCACCCTACTTCCAGGTTGTGGTGGATTCCAGTGTGAAACCCATGGGTGATCCAGAAAAACTATAGATTTTGAAAAGTAGACAAAACTCCGAATTCAGCAAGGAGTCATATGTGTAGATCCCTCAAGGTTTTCCCAAAGAAACTAACTGTTAAAAAAATGAAATATTGAAAATGAGTAGGAAAAAAATGCAATTTGTGACAAAGGTGTCATCTCATCTGTAACTTTTTGTCACAATGGCCGATTTACAAAAGCAATATACCATTACGTCTGCTAGGCCCTTCTGGCTGTGGGTGTATATAGAGTTTGTAGTTTTCCAAGAACCAATGTACCCAGAGCCAACAATTGAGTTGCACCATACAATGGTTTTTCATTGTGTACCGAGTATAGACTAAGGGCCTGATTATGAGTTTGGTGGTGTGGGAGCGGGCTGCCACGCCACTGACCCACTCCCACACCACCAAACCTCACCGCCGCCCGCCCGCCAGATTACGGGTTAGCTCATGATCTGGTGGACGGTCCTATGGCATTCCCACAGCAGTGCCTATTAAAAAGGCACTGCAATGGGAGCGCCAAAGCCCGTTCCTGCACAGCATGGACTGTAAAGTCCATGCCGTGCATGCAGACAGGGGGGCACACCATTTGCCCCCCTGCATGCATCCCATGGCACTGAGGGAACAGGGGGCCCCTTAGGGCCCCCTATGTTTCCTCACCACCACCCTTGTCATGGCAGGCTCACCGCCATGAAATGGGTGGATGTGAGGAAGCTTGTAATATGCTTGGCAGTTTTGCCGCGGCACCATCAGCATATTGCAGCCCTCAGACCGCTGCGCCACCACCAGGGATCGTGGATCCCTGGTGTTGCGGTGGTCCTATTGCGGTCCAACCACTGGTGCGGTGGTCCACGACCGCCACCTCACTTCCATCGCAAGTTTGGTGACCCTATGTAATCGGGCCCTAATTCATATTTCATATGGTAAAATATGTAGAGTGAAAAATGAGTATCAAGGAAACCTATGTATTTCGGAAATGGGCACAAGATATTGAGTTTAGGAGCAGTGGTTATTTGTACATCTCTGAATTTGTGGGTACCCGTAATAGCATATGATTTAGAGAGTATTTTTCAAAATGTTTTCTTTCTTACAGACTGTGGATTTTGGGCCCTATCTTAGTCGGCACCTAGGGAAACCTAGCAAACCTGTATATTTTTTAAATCTAGACACCTAGGGGAATTCAGGATGGATGCCTTGCGTGGCTCTCTCCAGATTATTTTTCCCAGAATCCCCTGTAAACCTCAAACATTGACTAAAAAAACAAATTTTCCTCACATTCCTCTGATGGAAATTTCTGGAATCTGAGAGAAGGCATAAATTTCCTCGCACACAGAATTTCCCTAAGTCTTCTTATAAAAATGTACTCCATTTGTGTGGGTTGGCCTAGTGCCCGAGACAGGAATCGGCCCAAAATGCAACATGGATACATCACATTTTTCCACTCATATCTGACCAGTTTTTTGCTGCTCCACTTGTGTGGCTGAGCCTAGTGCCTGTGATAGGAACAGATCAAACCAAGGTCAATGGAAGCCCTTGCGCGGTGACTCCTTTTAGTCATTCTGCTTCTGACCAACACACATAATCCAGGATTCTACACATCATACAGTCATCTGTTTTGTATAATCGTTTCCATAGTCCTTCATACTAAAACCATCACAGGCAAGAGGCAGTAGTGAAAATCATCTCTCATTGGGTACTTGTTGGTATCAGAATTGCAGTTTGGTTGATGTAAGCTCTGTTGCACCTATGGGGCAGCAATCATTGTGCCACCCTCCTAAACAGCACTGTAAAACATGTCTCAAGCCTGCCACTGCAGCCTGTATGTACAGTTATAAACTGCCATTTCGACCTGTCTAAATAAACCTTTCACCAGGCCTAAACCTTCCTTTTTAATACTTATAAGTCACCGGTAAGATAGGCCCTAATACTCAAAGGGCAGGGTGCATTGTATTTAAAAAGTAGAAAAGTAAAAAGTAAGAAATTTGACTTAGGTTTCGCATGTCCTGGCAGTGAAAAACGACTAAAGGTGTTTTTCACTGTTTTAAGGCCTATCTCTCCCATTGACTAACACTGGGTTACCTTATTACATTTAATAAGTGCTAAAGTCACATTGGGAGCAGATAGAGATATGCTGTTTACACTCAAATTAATTGTAACTTGAAATCCTCTTCAATGGTAAAGTCGGATTTTAAGTCACGATTCTGAAAATGCCACAATTAGAAAGTTGGCATTTTTTTGTCCCAACCATTTGTGCCTTCTGCCAGTGTCCAGGGTCCATGGCTTGGCTGTTGGGGTTGGTGTATTGCTTCCAAACAGTAACATGAAGGGGGCTTAGGTGTGGACAGGATGGCCCATCCTGGCAAGATGACTGGGGAGGAGTTGGGCCCTTCCTCACTTACACTCCAAAGGGCTTTGACTCCTGCACTAAAAAGAAATATGATACCAGGCCTGCACTGCCTTTTGTCACCCCCACACAGTTTGGAGCCTTGACAGGGGAAGGGGTAGAACTTCCCAGAGCCAGATGTGGAGGCAGGGCATGGATTCCCTCCATACAAGACTGGCACCAGGTATAAATATTGGACCTCCAGAGAAACTCTTCAGAGCACTCCTGGACCTGTGTAAGTTACAGAAGAAGGACTGTGCTGCTTCCAGAGAACTGCCCTGCTGCTTGAAGCACTGCAGAGCTGTCTGAGAAGGAAGACTGGACCTGCTTGCCTTCATCCCAGCTAACCAGATTGAATCCACCAGTCAGTTGACTGACCTCCTGTGTGAGCTACACGGATACAACAAGCTTCAGAGGCTTCCCTGCAGGTGCCCAGCTGACTAGCTTCAACTGGACCTGCCTGGACCAGCAACTTAACCTGCCTGAGCCTGCTGGCCTCTGCTGGAGTGAATCCCTGCTCTTCGCATCGACAGCAACCACCAGTGATGACCAGCAATGCAAGACCCGCACTTCGTGCTATGGCAACTACAGCCAGCAATGACCTCCAACACGCAGCTACAGCAATGACTGTCCACAATACCAGCCCAGCTCTTCGCACTACAGTGACAACCTCCCGAAATACCTGGCCTGCTCTTCACGCTACAGTGACAACAGTCTGCAACAATCAGACTCTTCCTCATGTCCTGCTCCTCCGTGAACAAAACTCTTTGCGCCAAACTCAGAAGGTAATTCTTTAGCTGGACCACCTTGGTCCCTGTATCCGACCAGCTCTTCATCATGGTCAGCCTGAACTTGTGACTTTCGCCCGTGTAGTACGACCTGATGACTGCGAGTAGTAGCGCTTTCTGCACTTAGAAGCTATTTTAACTAAAAACCTTGAAATTGCATTTCTCCGTTTGTACTGATTGGATTTTTGTTCTTCTGGTGTCACTTAATTTATAAAAATTTACTCTAATTTACTAAAAGTTGTTTGGGTTTTTTTCTTGTAGTTTGTTTTCACGTTATTACTGTTTGTGCTCTGCATAAATACTCTATACACCATCTCTAAGTTAAGCCTGAATGCTTTTGTGCCAAGCTATCAGAGGGGTAAGCACAGGTTAATTTAGCGACTTTTGTGGTTCACCCTGACAAGGATTGTGGTTGTTGCCTGAGTAGGATTTCCACCTCCTTAACCAATAACCCAATGTCTTACAAGCCACAATCTACTCCAGACAAACTTTGGAGTAAGCCACACAACACACATGTGCACTCACAGGTAGTGCAAGGGAACCAAATAGAAAACAATGGAGTCAGGGAATAACACAATCAACACAAATGAAAAAATACCCCCTCAAAAATCAGAAACCCAAACGGAGCAGATTTATTTTATGTACACAACTACAGAGATATCACTACATTTAAAAAATAATCACAACAGAAACACCCACAAACATTAAATATGGAAAGAAAATAATCACTTCAGAACTATACATATCACTGCTATGCTACATTCCTATTTAACAGACGTGTCAATGCAAAGAGGTGAGGGGATCAACAATCATGGGTCTCCGCACCCACCATCAGGTGATACTCATCACACCATCAACCAATCAAACAAGCCGTAGCTGTATAAGAAGGCAAGCAACTGCCAAAATAATTTTTAGGTCTGACATTAGCCAAGAACATTTGATTTACTAAAATGATATACATAATATATTCACAAATAAGGGGTTCCAGCCATCCCTCTTCATACATTGACCTAGTGTTGGGTCATGCAAATTTCTTTTCCACTCACTACAGCATACAGCATATAGCTCTTGGTGATCCCACTTCAGCAATTAGGTAATTTCACAGGAAGAATTCAGATTTTTCACAAGGAGCACATCTCCACACAAGGTAGCTTCCTTCAATGCCAAGGACTGCTATGCAATGTGTGCTTTTTGAGATGAAAAAAGATTTTGCTGTTAGCCATTTATTTATATTGGCAAGAGCCCAACAGCTCCCCTAAAATACATTTTTACAAAATCACGCCAAAATAACAAACATTGGCAAGTCGAAAAAGGTGGCAGCTAATGCCTGACCTATTGGTTTTGCCAATGCTTGTTTCATTTTGGCTGTGAATTTCTATACCACCTTGCCCTTCATTTTTGAAGGGCAATTATGTGAGAAGGAGAGGAAGAATAAACAGTTGGAGGATCACTATCTTTGGTATGTCCGGTGATGTAGAGCCTGCAAGATACTGTCTCTTTCTACATGTAATCCTTGACATGGTTGCAGAGGTGCAGCAAGAGAGTACTTCACCAACAGCCCACTTCCATGCCATCCCTGCCCATGTCAAAAATACTCTCTGCACTCAACTTCTTGGCCACTGGATCGTAGCAGAGGACCACTTGGCACATGGGGTCATCTATAATGCAAGCTAATTCCAGTGCATGTGTCAGGTACTGAGAAGCATCACCAGACAAGTGAACCAGCATATCACCATGCCACAGACACTGGTGGCAAGGTAGCAGGTGGTGAGAGAATTCTACTCCATTTCCCATGTCCTTCAGGTGCCACTGATAGCATCCATGTGGCACTTCATCCAGCCAGCCATGGAGAACAACATTTCTGCAACAGAGACTGCTGGTACTCCATCAATGAATTATAGGCCGCCTTTCCTGGGTGCACACACAACAGCTTTCTAATAGTTCACCATTGTAAGTTAGTTGATTGTTGAGGATTTTGAGGACAAGTGGCCACTAGGTTTGCTTACTTAACTTACTCTCTGACTGTATGTGTACATGAGGAAAGGTTTAACAAAGATATTCACTCATAATTCCACCCCATAGCAATATGAACACGAGAGTAACAATAACTTCATACATGTATGGAATATATGCAGCATTCTCAAGTTTAGAATTTTTAAAACAAGATCATGGGCCAGATTTACTAAAGTTTCACACAACGCAACACAGCCAGTGAACTTGCTACGCTGCGTTGTGTTTTCACTTGCGTTGTGTTTTTACATATTATTTTCAAAGATATGGTGCACTTCTGCCCCCTTCTTGCACTGTTCTGCCTAGCCCCAATGCAGGCACCCTTGTGCAATGGTACAAGGTTGCCTGTGTTACAGGCAGAATTGTTTTTGTGCATCAAGGGATACCTTTCTGCACAAAAAATCCTATGAGTCAATTTCCTCTGTCCATGTGTGATTTGGAATGCATCACACATAGAAGAATTCTCACAAGAAGAAATACAAATATCTTTCCTCGTTATGCCATCGTCAGGAGGTGCATCATTTGGCACAATTCCAGGTTAACTGATTTTAGTAAATCTGGTATTGTGTCAAATGCCATGGGTGCATTCATGGGAAAGCCCGTGCTCCATCCATGGAACACCAATCACTAACGCAAGGTGGCGAAAATTGCCCCATTTCGTTGCTTTGTTCATATCACTTAAGGACTTGCATTGACTTGTGTTCACTTGCGTGACACAAGGACAATGTAAGTCCTTTAGTGAATGTGGGCCCAGATGTCTTTGTTGCAGCTAGTGCTAGGTATAGCATGTCTCCCCGATTTCTCACCCATTTTCAATGTCCAACCTCTTAGCCTCAATAGAGATAGAATAAAGAATATATACATATGTGAGCCATCATTGAGTGCACGTTTGGCACCTCAAGTCATGCTTCACATGCGTTGATCATATGGGGAGTGATCCAGTACTCCCTAGATGTTGTGTGCAAGATCACTACAAACCTTTGTGACTACAGCACCATGTGATGTGGCTTACATGTAGATCTTACATAGGGGTGGGCGGACCTTGCAGAGTTTCACTCCATGGAATTCCGTGAAGGTAAATAAAAACTTTGTGAGATTCTGCAGAGTTCCGTCCACCCCACCATTCATATCAACCGTTATTAAAATCAGCTGTCACCTCGCTCACACTCTCTCTGCCCTGGAACGCCAGACGCAACCAACATTTTGCTGCCCGGCAGGTGCTCCTGTGAGTGTGTGTATGTGTGGTCATGAACACACAGAAGTGTGACGGTCATTGTTCTGTCTTGCCGGGGCATTTGATCTCCGGCAGCGAGGGCGGCCCAGCAGGATGTCCGATTCACTGTCCTGCCTGCCACGCCAAGGCCCAAGAAGGCCTTCGCAGGCGTAAATCGGCAATTCATACTATTTCTTTTCTCTACAACGGCTTCAGATTTTTTTAAGCATCACAAGAACATGCCTCCTTAAACTACAACAACCCAGAAATTGTGTTATAAAACCACAAAACAAAAATCGATACCTCTGCTAGAGTGGAGGTAATAAAATATATTGAGTCCACACACGGACATTTATGTGATTCGCAATATTATTATGCTCCAATCAGTTCCTTTTGCAGATTAAAGGTTAACGATGAAGACAGCACGTGCGGTCCCTTATCAGGTGTGGTAAGTTTTAGTTTCAAAAATGTATTTTCCATTTGTATTCCCTGTGCTGCGCATAAGGGTTGAAAACCCAGCATTACAGGATCAATGCTGCACATATTTATTTGCTATCTCAGCTTGAGCTGCTCTGACTAGAAATTACAAATTCGTAACAGTTTTCTACATGTTGAAATGTAAAAGATTTTTCTGTCACGTGGCCTCCACCACCACAAATGCTCCTCTGAGTCCTCCCTCCTATCTCACTCAAACGAACGTGATGCAGTGATGAGGAGGCAGACTGTCACAGGCTAGAGGGAGGGCACACAGCTGAATGGCATTTGCCCCGCACAGCTTAAACGAGGAGAAGAGCGGGTTCTGCCCCGAAAGGCATATGCACAGTGGAGTTGTTGCCAGGCACCATTCTGTTTTCGATGTCATGCGCTCTGTGACAGGGCGTGGTCAGGCTCATGCGCTTGCATGTTGTTCTGGTGACGGTTGTTTGTCTCGCACTGCCCTTGTGATACACGCACTCTCATCACTGTGCTTGGACCGGAGAAGATACCAAGAGTCACAGTGCTGATTAATTAATTCTGCTGGCGGAGAAAAGCAGTGGAATTTATTAATTACAAGAGTAATGCAGAATTTCCACTGGTGGAATAAAAAATTCCTCCCACCCCAATCTTACACCTCAACTACAGCCCCATACAAGGTCCCTCAACTACAGCCAGGAGGTCTGCATCTCAAGGTGCATCATCAACAAGTGGTCTCACATTTCACCTCAGATGCTTGCTTGGTTGCTGCATCTCTTTGGGTGGAGATTATTGAGTCAATGATGAAATGTGGACTATGACGATGGAGCTATTTTCTGATTTAAATCATATATGCAGTGTAATGTAAATCTATTACAATTCAGATGAAAATGTGATATACAGAGCTGTGTGCCGAATTCACAAAGAGCCTCCACAGCAATGGCAGAGGCACTGCAGTCGTGGCGGATTCTCCGCACTCGTTGCGTAATCTTCGCACTGCAGTTCACATTGCGGAGATTCTCCCATGAGTGAGGAGACTCCCCCATGACTGCAGAGCCTCCGCCATGACTGTGGAGGCTCTATGTGAATCGGGCCCTGTATTTTTCTAGCCTATGCCAAACCAAGCCTCAACTAGGCCTCGACTCTATCTTAAATTAGTATGGCTGCTGTTTCATAATATTCATGGTGGATTCATATTTCACATAGACACTGCATGCAGCAAAATGTGCAATGTTTGTTTTGTAATGACATACTGTTCTTGAAGAGCTCTGGAGGAAGCCTTTAGGTACTTTTCAAGTCTCTTCCTTCTTGCTCACTATAGGTCATTTATCTATGAGTCTTTTCATTGTTCTGACATCTCCGATGACATTAAATCAGAAGGGGCTCATGATTATTCATTTAGGGGGATTTACCACCAACCAGGAGGCGCAGCCGACCATAGAGGGAGGGCATCTAACCCCCGTGGGCGGCAGACAAAAGGCACGGCTGCAGCAGGGTGAGAGAGCGCGCAAAGGAAAGGGTCAGCGAATGACTAAGGAAGTTTGGGTTCAAAGGGCCCAATCAAGAAAGAGGAAAAGACACACAATTGATGGACGGAATGCAGAATAAATCAAAACATTCATCCCCAGTCAAGAGATCTGGGTTAAATCCATCATTCTTTTGCTCACCATGCCACACCAGATTAGTTTGGCCATATGCAAAACAGTCTTGACCCTGTGCCTCATGGGAACATTCCATCCCGAAATGCCGAATCAGGTCCTCCCTGGATTGGAAACAGGCATCCTAGGACCGCTTTTGGGGTTTCACACCTCATCAGCCAGGATAGCTTGAATCCAGTGGCACAGTGAGTTCGGGACCCACGTCTGGGCATTTCCGGTGCACTTAGGGCGAGAAAGCAAAAGACACACAATTTATTTTGCAATCAAGAAAGAGGGGCGTGATCATAAGCATGGCCTAAATGGTGATCGGGACAAGCAGTCCCCCAGCTTTGTCGCCGGAGGAAATTGATCCCACCCACCCACACCAGAGGATATGGGCATCACAGCCGCAGTGTGATTAGGGGGGTGGGGAGTCATGAGGTTTAACAACAAATATCTTCACATCAGGACGTAAAAAAGCAATTAGCCGAACAAGGTCCTTGGGATGCCTTATGGCAGGAACTCTTGAGACAAGTGCAAGTGCCCAGACCAGGTCCTTGGTATGCATCATGGCAGGGATACATGAGGGCAGACAAAAAGGTAGGAAATGGTCAGTGCTGGGCGGACACAGCACTTGCAGCCCAGGCATGGTCACGGGGCCATGAATGCCAGACATTCAGTAGCAAGTTGAAGCAATCAAAGCCACAACCTGCTGTACCAAGTAAGTGACAGAAGTAGAGCTACCACTCTCAATTTTAGGGTGCTCCAATTTGGTGAAGATGCCGATCCTCCCAAAATTTATGTTCATCTTTGATGCGATCCCGCTGAACTTTAACTCCAATGTTTTAAAATCTTTGCAAGGGGACATATCAAGTTTTATTTGGCCTAATAAAGGGGTGAGGATAGCTTGGAATAAATTAAGGAAGTGGCATTGCCGGCTCAGATTTCCATTTTTATTGCTGGGCTTTTCAGCTAAAGTATATTAGATCTCTCTTTGGCAAAGCAGCGTATTTTTCCACATTCCATCTAGCCATGATGAACAATGTACCATTCGGTGGTGACAGTTTCCTTTTTAAATTTGGCCATCCAAAATGTTTTAAGAAAATCAAATTAAAGACCATGAGAGCGGCCAGTGAGCTCTGGTACCAGATTCGGAAAATTTGGAAGATTCCTTACAATAGCTCTGTTGCCGCGATCTGGAACTCTCCCGGGACCCCAAAATGTCTACAGGACAAGCTGATCATGCCTCTGCAGGAAGCAGGAATAAATAAATGGGGTCAGTTACTATCGAACAACAAATTAGTCGCATGGGATCTCCTTGACAATGTCACGAACCATAAAATCTCAAGGTTCAAATATTATCAACTACTGAGTTGGGTGCGAGGACTTGGTAAAGATGGGGAAGGCGATGAAAAATGCAAAAGTAAGCTACTGAGGCCTCTTTGTCAGTGTAAGGAGGTGGCCCAGTGGTACTGGACTCTGATAAAGGAAGACTCGCCATCATCGTCAATGGATGAGTCCTGGAGGAGTGACCTGCCTTCGACTGATATCACACACTTACGGCAAGTATCGATGCACACTTTATGGTCAGTTGTTGAAGCTGCTCCTTTAAGAAGAAATCATCTTTTTACAGTACACAGAGCATATTGGACTCCTAAAAGGCTGTCAAAGATGAGAGGCGAAGGAACCAAATGCTGTCCAAAGTGTGCTGCCGTAAACACCGACGACATTCATATGTTTTGGCAGTGTCCTCAGATCCAGGGCTTCTGGAATGATGTCGGTAAGATGATTTTCGAAAATTTGGGAAGAGAGATTGAGCTAAACTTAGCCTTAGTCATTTTCGGGATCCAGCCTGGGGAGCGGCCATGAACTAAATTGACAATCCAGTCAGAAAAACTGTTATTTGTTTTTATATTAATGGCAAGAAGAGAGATATGTTTGAAATGGATCTCCTCCTTACCCCCAATATTCTTGGACTGGATTAACTCTGTTAAAAGAGTTAACAGGCTGGATCGGGGATGTCTGTCAGAAAAAAGAGCTAGGTTCTGGGTAGCTTGGGAGGAATGGGCTGAAGAAACCATTTAGATATTGCATGGTCCAATGATTATGTAATAAGTATTACCTCGACTGGTTGGAGGAGTTATCCTCCAGGTCGTTGTTCCTTCCTCAGCCTGTCTGGTTGTCTTGAGGTCGGCTTTAGGGTGACCACCGAAGGGGCCAGATAATCTCATTTTGGTGTGTCCCTTGCCCGCTCTACCCACTCCTGTGCCTATACCTCGCAAAGACGAAATTACTTATTGATGAATAAGGACTAAGAAAAAAAAAAGGAGAGCTATCACTGCAGTTGGGACCGATTTATGACCTTAAAGAGACATCATGACTGTTAGGATGCTGAATGGCAGGATTAGGCAAGTTATGGTTATTAATATGAAATAAAGTATAGGATGTACACTGTATAATCTGTTATGAAAATGCCTTACTTTGTAGTCCAAGATAAGCCAGAAATGTGCATGTTGATGACCAATGCCATCATGACAAGTGTGTACCAACTACTTATGATGTGAATAAACTGTGGCCGTTCTAACACCACAAAAGGTCTTGGTGTACATAATTGATGGGAAAGAAGGAATGGCTGGAGGGCCAGTGAGATGCTCATGCTTGCACATCTAGGGGGGTAGTGCTAGGATGGTGGTATTATATGACATTTTATAATGCTGAACTGTGATTTGACAATGTATTGACTATATTTGAAATGTTGTTTGCAAACATATCTTTAGGTAAATTTGGCCTCATCTATTCTTGAGGAAAACGCTATCCCCAGCCCCTTATTGGACACTATGACTATCATGCAGGTTATCTGAGAGATAGTGCTTACAATAACACCATCCGCATATGCCATCCTGAGACACCATTTTTGCACCACCATGATGCCATACCCAAACTTGTTCTTGTAAATGTTATATGCATCTGCGTACACTGCATATTCTCTCAATTATTCATCTACATAATCCATCTGACAAATACATACATCTTTGACCCTCACTTGAGACTTCTCCTTTAATCAGGGCACACCAGATGCAGTGTATGAAGAAATACATCTAACATGTAGGAGCACACTCTCACACCTTACCTAACACATGCTACACATATTTTTTCCCAGTGTGTAATTTCACTGAAATGTGTTATATTACCCCACTAGGGTGCTATACATGACCCCAGACATGTAGTCCCCTGAACTTTCTCCTTTTTCTTTTTCCCTAGTTTCTTTGCCTAGGCAGCATAGATCTACAGAGCAGAGGTGAATTTCTTCACCTTCACTACATATGTGGAACAACGTAGAGGTTAAAGAGTTTTCCACCAACTGCGACAAATAAGAAGTCACACAGCAGAAGTGAAAGTATGGCCATTCCAAAGTCATCCCTGGACCTCAGCACAATGCTCTTCCATCTTGCTGCTGCATCTCTCGATAAAGCCCCCAAACTGGCTGAGGAGCAGCAGCAGAGTGTGGCCAACTTTTGCCCACAGGAAATTGAGATCAGTGCAGAGGGGGACCGCCAAATCCCCCTTTGGCTACATGGGGGCCTACAGAATCAACTGAGCAACACAGCACGCCTGGCAATCCAGGCAGATATCGCCAGGTATTGCAGTTCAGTGGATGTTCACACTCATCGAGCCAGGTAGTGCAGGAAGCACTGGGAAGACTTCCCGCCCTGGGCAATGATAAAGTATGTGCCGGTGGTGTCCTCCTAGCCACATATATGCTTCCCGGCGTTATCCCCAGTTATCCCAGATGCATATACTATATGTATGCAGACACAAACACAGTGTAATATGCTAAGTCTCACCACTGTAGCTTGTGGGGAGAGGCCTTAACTTAAAAGAGGCGAAGTCTTATGTGACGCTCCCCCCTCGACCATGGTGGTTGTAGTATATCATCAAAAAACACAAACATTTACTGAAAAAAGCGTTAAGGCTAAATTGCATTTTCTTCTGCCGACCCAGAGCAGATTAACATTTATTTAAAAAAACTGACAATTTATGTAAAGTTATAGTTATGAAAAATCCCCCCATAAAACTGAAATTGGCCAGTTATATTTAGTTACACAACACAGCACACACACCCTCCATAAACTGTTCACGACCTGTGCACAACCTCTTGAACGTTCATTTCCCACAGCACACAACTTTCTGCTGTGCATAGCAGAAATTGACCACAGGAGCTGCAACCGACTTCCTGTGTTTCCAACCCCCAAAGTCATGACCTTTGGCATGCACAGTTGGAGATAAAGTTTGTGCACTACATTGATATGCACATTTTACAGCTATTTCATGTTTTGTACTATAGGTACTGTTAACAGTCGTGTCAATCCTAACTCACATTTCATTTTAGTTTTTTTCAGGAAATGTCATCGGTTTTAAAGGTTTACAGCTCTTATAATGGTGTAGAAGGGTGCCGAGCAGCTGTCAGCTATCTTGGGCCTCGTCACACTACTATTTTGTAAAGTGAAGGTGGTGGGGGACAGCTTGTAGTTGGCCTAATATCCTATCTGTAATTGTAAACTGGGCTCCTTGACACCTTCATGGGCCCCTTAGTGTCACAAAACAGAGGAGACAGATGCTTGAGCAGCCTTCATCTACACTCTGGGGCAGATGACGTCTTATCCAACACCACTTTTGCTTTTTAAAGTTTTGTATTGAAGGCACTGTTAACATTTCTGCCAGTCCTAACTTATATTTAATTTTAGTTTTTAAGGGAATGTCATTGTATTTAAATGTTTACAGCTCTTATAATGGTGTAGAAGGGTGCCGAGCAGCTGTAAGCTATATTGGGTCTCTTCACACTACTATTTTCTAGAGTGAAGGTGTTGGGGGACAGCTTGTAGCTTGCCTGGTATCCTATCTGTAATTGTAAACTGGGCTCCTTGGCAACTATCACCTTCCTGGGCCCCGTTAGAGTCACAAAACAGAGGAGAAGGAGCTGGAGCAGCCTTCATCTACACTCTGGGGCAGCTGACATCTTACACAACACCACTTTTGCTATTGGGAAGAGGGTAATGGGGCACCTGGCCTTAGCTTGCCAGCCTACCCCAAGAGCATGGGCAGCGACTTTTTTCAATACACCTGCCTTGTTTAAGCCTGCAAGTGGTTTATGTCCACCCCCACCTTGCCCATGGACCGGGACTGCTAGATTTGATTCCCATCTCAGCCTTGCTCATGGACATGGGTGGTGTGTTTTATGCTCTGCCTTGCCCAAGGATGGGAGGGATTATTTTTTTCACCCTGCCTTGAACACATGTGGGGGGGGGCTCCCACATCGGATTTTTCACCGCCCTTATCTTGCAAAAGGGTGGAGCTAGTGTTTTAGTCCTCTGTTTTTACCAACAGCAATGATGTAAATATTTTTTGCCATCTATGCTTTGCCCAAAGACGGGGTTGGTGTGTCATAGCCCAACAGTATCTGCCCAAGGATGCTTGGGAAGATTTATTTCACAATCTTCTACTTCCCCATGAGTTTGAGTTCATGTCATTTACCCCCAATCTTCTCCAAGGACAGGGACGCTTGCTTATCCCCTTGCCACCTGCAACCTTGCCAAGATATAGCAGCTGGAAGCAGAGAGGAGGGAAGATGGCAAGTACCAGAAGGCCGACAAGTGCATAACATGGACAGCGGGGATAACATAACCTGCCATGACATTGACAAAATAAATGATAGCCAGTACCTGATGCCACCACAATGCTAAGAGAAAAGGTGGCCTGTACTTGTTGCAGTAAGAACATACATTTTCCAGTGGTTAACTACGCATGCTTGTAAAGTCTGAAACTGCTCACTGATAAACCTACTTGTTTATGCCTGTAATTTTCCGAGTCATCCACCTTGTGCATGGTGAGCCCACCATCATTGACTTTCTAGTATATACTGGGGCAAATTTTTGACTTTTTGGAAGCTGCACCTGTTTGAAGCAGACTTAAACTTGTGGGGACCTCACAAGTTTGTCAGATTGTCGAGTCCAGCCTCGAAGTTGTGTGACTGGTGCTTCCTGGAGACGTTTAACACAGTAAAAGTCACTCCAAAAAATCTGATGCAGGTACACTTGGTGGCCCTTTTGACCTTACTGAAGATTAGTCTTCCTTGAAGCCTTGTTCATAGACTCTACACCAGCTGCTGCACACATACATTATGTAAAACCCTGCTACTAGTCATTCAGTTTCTATAAATAGTGGCACTAAAAAGGTTTACTCACAGCTAACCTAGGCCGACCCTCTGTGGGCTGTATTGAGTTTAAATTAGGACATATTGTGTTTAGATGGTTTTATGGTGTTAGGGGCAGGTTATTTGACTTTTCTGAGTCTGGTTTTCTGCACTACTGTCAATTAAGAGTTGAGTGCAAACCGCACTTACTCAAAGTTCAGCGCTCGTGTTTGCAACTGTCTTTTAGTTGGTGGCAAACATGAGAGTAAAACCTCAAAAATACAGCAGTGAGCAGCACAAAATAGGTGGAAATGCTTTCTGTCCTAAATATTCCCCTTTTTTTGCCACAAGTGCGTGGCACAACGGCACAGCTAAAAACCTCATTGGATTGTAAATGCTGAAGCTTTTTAGAATCTGTTTTTACACCAGACTCGTGATTAGTCACTTAGGGGCATATTTACAAGCCCCTTGCGCCACTTTTGCGCCGCCGTTGCGTCACGCATGTGACGCAGCGGCAACACAAACCATGTGCCGCGTTGCGCTATATTTAC
The DNA here is from genome assembly GCA_963921515.1 of Calotriton arnoldi. Classification (NCBI taxonomy): domain Eukaryota; kingdom Metazoa; phylum Chordata; class Amphibia; order Caudata; family Salamandridae; genus Calotriton; species Calotriton arnoldi. Next base: position 921,997 of record CAWUFW010007153.1, on the reverse strand, counting down.
AACGTGACGCATCTAGGGAGATGCGTCACGTAGTAAACCCCCGCGCCACATGAAACCTGCGTCAGGTTTCATGTGGGCGTACCGGCGCAAGGGGGGGCGTTCCGGCGCAGGAACGCCTCGGAAAAGTGACGTAGTTAAATCTACAAGATTTGACGCAGTCACTTTTCCGACGCTGGTGCGTCAAATCCTTACGCCTGCTTCAAGCAGGCGTAAGGATTGACGCACCATGTTAGGGATAGGGAAGGTTGGAACAGTGCTGGAGTTGCGTCGCGCTTGCGACACAACTTCAGCACTGCGCCAAGCTTCCGCCGGCAGATGCGTCACGCATCTGCTTATCCTTGCGCCACGATGCGCCGCATTGTAAATGCGGCGCATCGGACGTGGCGCAAGGGTAAACTTGCGTGACGCATTTTCCCTGGCGCATCCCTGCTGATATGCAGGGATGCGCCAGGGAACGTAAATATGCCCCTTAATGGCTATGTCAAGAGAGAAAATGGAGCAAGTTGTAAAGTCACTAAAAACTACTGAACCAGCCTTGATTCAGGAGCCCAATAAAACACACAGCCACACAGATAGTCACACTGGGCTGGAAGACCCGAGCGACCTCCGCCCGTTTATTTAAGCTCTCTGGCCACGCCTGGCCAGAGAGTGATACAATGTGTGGGGGCCCTTCGGGGCCAGGGGTTCAGGGGTCATTAGTCCTGCGGCAGCTAGACCGCTAAATCCCATTCCAAGTCAGTGTTCAAAACAAACTAAACAATTTTAACACACACAGTCTGCAAGCCTTTGGCTCGGTCCTGGATTAGGTCTCAGATTGTATTTGCGCTGGCGATCTCCTTGACTTTTCGTCGGACTGCCAGACGACGGGGTCTTCGAGGTGATGCTTTGTTCAGCCAGTTGGGTTGGAGGCAGATCGGCTCCGGCTTGATCTTCCTTCGGGCACGGGGGCAGACCACTGCTCGCTGTCTCTCCACCCTCCGCCATTCCAGGAGACATCATCTCAGCATCTGACCCTTGCACTCTCTTGAACCAAGAGAGGTTTCTGGTGATTGTCTCTTCTCCTCGTATGGCTGTGAGGGCAGTTCCATTGAGCCTCAGCACGGTCCACATCCCAGGTTCATACGCTGTGCGGCATTTCCCACCACTGCGGCGATTCCGTACTAGGACCATACATCCTGGTGCGATGATGCGCGCCTTCACTCTTCTTCGCCCACTGGCCCTTTCATTATATGCCATTAGCCGAGCTTGGGTATTGACAGGGTCGTACAGTTCAGAGACCCAGTTGTCCGCCATGGGGATGGTGTCTCGACAGGGTCCAGCTAGCATCAAGGACCAGGGCGACCTCTGAGTCGTGCAGTGCGGGGTGCTACGATATTCCCGTAGGAACCTTTGAAGCACCACTTCAGGATCGGACTGCTCTGCCACTGCTATTAGGTCGCATGAAGCGTTCAGCTTCGCCATTGGCCTGCGGCCATTGTGGAGTGATGCGATAGTGGTGGACTCCAAGCAGTGCTAACAGATTTTTTAACTCCCCCCCCTTGAAACGTGGGCCCGTTGTCAGTCTTAATTACGTGCGGTAACCCAAAGAGTGCAAATGTCTTTTCCAAGACGGGTTGTAGGTGGGCGAAAGATGTAGACGATATTACTTCAACTATCGGGTACTTCATGTAGCTGTCGATCAGGACTGCGGTCATCCGCCTGTCTGGAAAACTCCCAAAGTCCAGGCTCACCCATGACCACGGGGATGGCGCGGGGTCTTCTGTTATTATGGGCACAGGGGCCTCCTGGTTGCTAGTGAGTTGGCAGGGTCTGCAGTTCCTCACCAATGTGTCCACGGCTGCCTCAAGGCCAGGGAACCACACTTTTTCTCTCATCCTCAACTTCATCCTCATGGTCCCTTGGTGTCCTTCATGGGCTAGTATCGTGGCTCGCTCCTGGAGACTTGCGGGGATGACAATCCGGGAGCCTCTTAGTACTATACCATCTGCAGCGGCGCTCAGTTCGTCGCGTACCTTCCAGAGGTTTCCTAGCCGGGCTCTGTCCGACTCGTTCCATCCGTTGGCGCCGTGAAGGAAGTCTACCCAGGAACCCTTCTGCAGGGAGTTCATCACTCTCTGGAGCACCGCGTCGGTGCGGGTCTCCGCCTTGATTTCCTCTATGGTGAGGGCTCGCGGACATGCCCATTGGGACAGCATGTTGATGTATTCTTCAGTTCACAGCTCCTGTTCATTAGTTTCTTCTGCTGTGTCTGGTGGGTGCCGTGACAGGAAGTCTGCAGGGTTCTTTGCCCCAGGATGATATACTAGTTCCATTTGATAGTGTTGTAGTTTATTGCCCAGAGCTCGATTCTTGGTGGCAGGTGTGGTGCAGTGCCTCTAAACAATGAGATCAGTGGCTTGTGGTCGGTCACCTCTCTGAAGGGATGCCCGCTGGCGTATAAGTGGAAGTGGTTGCAGGCCCACTTAATCGCGAGTGCCTCTCTTTCAACTTTGGAATAGCCGGCTTCCAACGGTGTGAGGGCCTTGCTCGCGAACGCAAGTGGAGCCCATTTTCCTGGCTATGTCTCTTGGGTTAGGAGCGCTCCAAGCCCGACGGGGCTGGCATCCACCACAAGTTCTGTCATCCGGGTAGTGTCGAAGTACGCCATGGTGGTTTTCCCCAGGAGTGCAGATTTGATCTTCTGGAAGGCTTCTTCTTCTTTCTCCCACTTCCAGGTGGCATCTTTTTTTGTCAGAGTGCGCAGTGGTTCAGCTATTGTGGCCACGTTTGGTATGAACCGCCCGCCGTAGGTGGCCATTCCTAAGAAGCTTTGGGTCTCTGATGCTGTCGTCCGGGCTGGGGCTTGCTGTACGGCCTGTGACTTCCGGGGATCCACCTTGACTCCGTCTTGGCTGACCACGTAGCCAAAGAATTCAATGGATTTTTGAAAGAACTGACATTTGTCCCGGTGAAGGGTTACTCTATGTTCGGCGAGACGTTGGAGAGTGGCTCGGAGGTGACGATGATGGCCCTCTATGGTTTCGGAGTGTATAAAAATGTTGTCACTGACATTTAGTTCCCCTTGGAGTCCTGACAGCACTTCTTGGTCAGCATTCTGGAATATCTCCGCAGCCGAGGAGATTCCAAAGTTCAGCCTCTTGTAGCAGCGCAGTCCCAAGTGGGTCGAGAAGGTTGTGATGTACCGGCTCTCCTCTGCTAGCCTCAACTTGTGGTATCCTGCCTTGAGGTCTAGCTTGGAGAACCAGCGGGACCCATTTAGATCAGCCAGGATGTCGTTGACCGTTGGCGTCAGGTGCCTTTCCCGCTTGATCGCCTGGTTGGGTAGGCGCATGTGGATGTATAGCCTGATTTTTCCTGGCTGCTTCAGCTTCTCTGCTATCACCATGGGGGAAACACATGGTGTTGGCCCAGTAACTTTCTCTATGACCCCTTGCTGTTCGAGCTTGCACATTTCTTGCTCGACAAGCGGTCGGAGATGGAAGGGTATGCGTCGGTGCCGCAAGGCGACCGGTTTTACTGCCTTGTCGATGTGTAATATTATCGGTGGCCTCTTCATACTCCCAAGTCCTTTGAAGAGTTGTGGGAATAGTTCTAACACATCATCGGTCTGCAGGGTTCTGACTGCATTGGCAAATGTGACCAGGCCGAGGTCTTCCGCTGTATGACTCCCCACTAGAATGCCCGCTTCTCTGTCCACCACGTGGAACGTCGTGGTGATTTCGTGGCTTTCTGATTTGACCTGCACAGTTATCTTACCCTTGAGGGATAGCGGTGTCTGACTGCCATATGTGAAGATTCTTACATGCAACGGGGTCAATACGGGTCTCGGATTTAGCCACTTGTACTGTTGACACCCCATCACATTTACAGATGCTCCCGTGTAGATCAGCGCCGTGACTTGTAATCCGGCGATTTCGAGGGCGCACGGGGATTGTGGGCGCCACTTCTGCTTGAGGTCACTGGCAAAAGAGATGAGGTAGCATTCACCTTCCTCTTCCGTGGATGAATCCTCTAGGTAATGCCTTTGCCGCGCCTGTGTTTTGAGCGCTTTCAGGTTTTCGGAATCTCCAAATGACAAGTTCTTTTTCTGCTTTTGACGGTGGTCTTCTTCCGTGAGTTCCTCGGTTCCGTGGTCCTCCTCTGCACACACTCGCGAAATGGTTGGGGGTGCCACACTTGGAGCACGTCCGTCCTTGTGCGGGGCATTCGTCTTGATAATGCTCTTCCCTTCCGCAGTATCCGCAGTGCGACCCTTGCGTGTTCTTGTTTGGCCACCGCCCACGGGTGCCTCTGTTCTGTGTACGCATTGCGTCTGCTCTTTCAGTCTTGATCGCCACTGGCTTCTCCGCTTGTTGGGTGATCGCGACGTCCATCGCTGTCGCCCTGGCATCCGATAGGTCATGCGACTGTGCCATGATAAGGATGTCTTCGAGAGTGATTCCTGGCTGTCGCAGAATGAGGGTCCGAAGGTTCTTATTTCGGCAGTCTTAGATGACTTGGGCTCTTACCTCCTAATTCTGGCCGTCATCCGTGCATGTGCTGGCCAGCTCTCTTAGTCGCACGTGGAACGCGTCTATTGACACCCCCTCCCTCTGGCGTGCTTGTCGGAGCTTGAATCGTTCCTAATCAGGGTTTAGTTGAGGATCAAAGTGTGCGTTCAGGACCCTGACCGCTGCGTCATAATCGTTGGGTGCTCCGGTATTTGGTAGGTGAGCAAACAACTTGTATATCTCCTCCCCCGTGAAGTGCAACAGTAGAGACCTCTTGACTGCACCATCTGTTTCACGTGTCGCTGTAAAGTAGTTGTTTAGCCTGCCGATCCAGACAGTCCATCTGGGGGGTGCGGTGGCTGGATCTATCAGCTCGCTGAATGGGGGCAGCGCGTTAATCTGGGAGTGCTGTGACATAGGTTGCACTGTTTGTTGTATCGGTGGTACGTTTTGTGGAGCCACCTGTGCTGCTGGATCTGACATGGTTATGCACTGGGTGTGCTTGACGTCGTTATGGTCAGCTGTCCACTTGTAGATCTCAGCTTTCCACTATTGTTGCCTCTCTTGGTTGTATCTTTTATCTTTATGTCCCCTTTTTCCTTTTTTTTCTCTATTCTCTGGTGCCTGCTTTGTATGCACCGACAGATGCCCAGTCTTTACTTTGCCCTCCTTTGCCTGGGGCGTAGTTGTGGCCTCCTATGCTTGGCAGGCAGACGTGCCGATGCCGGAGAGCGGTGCGCACTGCCACATGTGTGCCGATTGTGAACCAGGCTGCAGCGCGTTGTCAGGCAGATTTCAGGCTGGGGCCAAGGAGCACATGCGCGCATTGCCCTGGAGCGCTCACGAGGCCTGGTGCACAAGGGCCTCCGTGTGGACGCTGTGGAAGGGATGATGGCTGCGGCAGAGGTGCGGGCGTTGGTGGGGTCGCGGTACCTTGCCTGTTGCTGCCACGTGGGGGTGGCGTAGTCCCGGTGAGGCTCGCCTTTCAGACACTGCACCATGTCGACCGGAACAGCGGCGTGCACTTGGCGGACCTGTCGGCGGTGATGGTGCCCCTTCGCTGCTGCATCGTCCTTCTCTGGAGATACTGGACGGAGGTGAGGAGGCAGTATCGGGTGGGTAGCAGAACCACGAGGGACGCCCACCCTCGTCGCCAGTGTAAAGTGGCTACAAAGTACAGAGCCAGCCTTGATTCAGGATCCCAATAAAACACACAGCCACACAGATAGTCACACTGGGCCGAAAGTCCCGAGCGACCTCCGCCTGTTTATTTAAGCTCTCTGGCCACGCCTGGCCAGAGAGTGATACAATGTGTGGGGGCCCTCCCTGGCCAGGGGTTCAGGGGTCATTAGTCCTGCGGCAGCTAGACCGCTACACAAATGACTCAAATTTAAGGGTGTGCAAAGTTGCTAAGCTTTTTCTTACAGCTTCCTCGATGTTCAATGAAAACTTTTAAAATGTCAGGAGATTGTGAAGTTTTACAATTTTCCTCATAATTATTTCAAAATTGTGACTTTTGGGACAATTCATGTCACACAAGGTAAAACTCTGCATTCATTTGCTATTGTACACAAAATACAATCTAACTTACTTAAAAGGGTCACAAATCCAAAAAGGAATGCAGAACAAAAGACACAAACCTTGCAAATACAGCATAGCCACAGTGAGTTTGTTTTTAATGGCTGGGGGCACTGAAGATCATCACCGTTCAAAGTGAAGCAAGTAAAAATTAAATACATGGGAACACAAAGTTTGCTTAGACAAGAAAGCTGTGCTACAGTGACATTTTTTTCATAAATAGCTTTCTTGAAAATGATCTGTTTTCTAGCAGATGGCACTTGGGCTCAAAGTGCTCAGCTGTTAATATTAGTTTTCAATCTTCTGCGAGAATGTGCAAGCACCCTGCTGAAAGGAAAAACTCAACGTTAAAACAAAGGCTCGTATGCAATTGAAATGACAAAGCGAGGCGGACTACACCTGCTGCAAGTGCCACAGCTGTGCCCGAGTTAGCAGTGCAAGCAAATTGAAGAACTGTGAAGACTATGAAGAAAGAGTGGCTATGAAATGAGAAATAAACACACATTTAAAGCACAAAACATTTGGGGGCATATTATCAAGCGGCAGCGATAATTATCGCTGCCGCGCTTAGGGTGAGATTTCTTATTGCTGGAAATTATCGCCATGCTAGCGCTGTATTAACAACGCATAGCGCAATGGTGATAATTATTCCAGCGATAGCGGTGTTTTCCATGGAACATCGCTGGTTTTCCAGCGATGTTCCATGGAACACGGCGATAACCTTGCTGATACGACCCTGTGGTCGTATCAGCATAATCCACCTCCCATGCAAAGTATGCCTAACACTGGATTTTAGCAGACGTTAAAATCCAGCGTTAATGGCCGGTTAGCGCGATTTTGTTTATCGCTACGCCGGCCGGGGCATTGTTGTAAATATCGCGAAGCTGCCTTCGCGATATTTACCCATGTAGCATACTGAGGCAAGCCTACTTTGCATCTGATTAACGTTGAGATGCAAAGCGGGTGCTAACTCACGGATTCACGCGCTAGCGTGTCCTTGCTAATATTGCGATAAAATTATCGCCGCTTTTCGGCCGAAAACGGACGCTAAAGCGGCGATAATTTTATCTCCCCCTCTTGTTAATATGCCCCAAAGTGACTGAGAAGGAGGGTACATAGAAAAATCAGAGCGCTGCACAAAGGGGATACGTTGATAGTTTAAGGTTTTACCGAGAACAGGTGAAATATGTGGATATTAAAATTAATGCAGTTGCAAAGCACCTCACATTTAAGAGACTCCAAGGGCCATTTATAAGGTGGCAAATGCGGGGCATCCTCCAAAAAAACATAATGTGCCACATCTACCAACCTTGTGATTCATTCACATCTTGTAGAGTTGGAGGAATCAAAGGGTTTTTCCCGGCACCCTTGTGGTTCCCTATAATAACCAACTATCACAGTCACCGGCGCCGCAGATGCACCAGGTCACAGTGGCAGGAGCGCCACCCTAGTTAGAGCAGGGCAAGCATCCCTCATTTTTCCTGCCAAGGTTTACAAAGAAAAAGCATGGCAGATCTGAGGAGGGAAAATTCACAAAGATCACAATGCACAGGGAGAAAATTTCCGGTGCGGAAGGGCCATTTTTTTATTTAACAAAATGAAAGCTCTTCTTTAGTGACTTGCTTCTAAAAAAAAAGCAAATCCTGAAAAAAATATGGCGATCCGCTCAGAAATAGCAGTGGCAAAAGTGCATCCACCGTATGGGTGAATGCACTTTAGTCACAGACATCACCGCCAGGCAGGCAAGGCTCTTCCATTATGAAGAACAGTCTCATAATAGGGATGTAAGGGTCAGGGCCTCGGCTGATCTGGTGAGCATCCAGACAGGGTATAAATGACCCTTTTAATTTCTGAGTGCTGGAGGCATATTAAGAATTGAAACGTCACACTGACTGTCCTACAATGCACCGGAATCCCCTTCTCAAGGTTGCCAACCAGGCCATCAGCCTATGAGCCCAATATCTTTCCCTGCTCTCACGGTTTCCATCAGCAAAGCCCTTGCAGTCACATAGTGTATTCTGGAATCAATAGCAATAAGTAGCTGACCTAAGAGTTACTAAATGCTTCTTGCTGAAAGGAAAGGTTAATGCATCACCCTTATCTCCATCTTTGAGACCCCTCCCCAACTTCCTTTAGGTACTCTCAACCAGTTTCATACCTGCAGTCTCCTAGTCTCCACCATCATCTCCCCACACGACTCTCGTGTGGCACACCTCAAACTGTCGTACGTTTGTCCTGTTCCTTTCACAGTTTATATGTTTTAGACATTAAAAATGGCTAATACAATCCAATGTTCAATCCACTGTGTATGTTCCCTCCAATTCCTCCCTACAGGTGCCTGAGGACCACCTAGTTATCCGTATGTCAAATGCAAATTACCACTTTTTAGTTACCTGTACTTATTATGCATATTTGATGGATCTCTTTTTTTGCACAACATATTCTATCTCCAATATATTATTTGTGTACAAATTCTGTGTCAACAACTAGAACATATTCAATGTACACTGCTATGAAGCTTCTGGTTTGATTGGCACTTAATTTAATTGCAAATAACTAACTATCTAAACAAATAAAGAATACATAAAAGTGTGTGCTGTTGTTGAGCTCAGCCATGGGAACTCTGTGTTTATCAGAAGAGCTGCCACTTGAATATACCTTCTCACAACTCTCTGTCTGGACAACACCATGCAGAGGTTCCATCAGCAATGTTGTTTTGGGACACTGACTACAGGCTGGCCATAAGAGCACAAACAGAACTCCCCCACTATATCAAGGCTTTTACATCAGGAATAGGTACGTTTTATTATATTTACATATATAATGGTACAAGGCATAAACATAGGGAAGAAGGTTAGGACATACAAATATAACTTTTTTTAGAACATTGGAATGTTGGGAGCTCCATTGAAGACAATGGAGTGCTCCGTGCTTCTACGGGCCGGTAAAGGCCCGCAGAGCAACATTCCAACGTTTTACAAAGGCCTCTCGGAGCTCGAGGGGATTTAAATCCCCGCGAGCTTCGAGAAGCCTTTGTTTTATTTGTTAGAACATTCTGCCCTCTAGTGGCAGAATGTTCTAATAGCCTTATAGCCCTTCGTAGCAGGGCTATACCTGCTATTAAAGTCCCGGTCCCTTGTTAAAGTCCCTCGCCTTCGGCTCGGGCCTTTAACGCGGGAGCGGGCCTTATAAGGCTATAATAAAACGAATGGAATATTATAATTTCAATTTCATTAATAACTAAAATTAGTACATAAAAATGAACGTGACATAAAAAGTCTATAGATTAAGTAAAAAAGAAATAGAGGACAATTAAAGATTAAGGCAACATATTTATCACCTTAAAAGACAAAAATATTCTCTCTCTGTCTGTCCCTCTCTCTCTCTCTCTGCCCTCTCTCTCTCTCGTTAGGATTCCAAGGGATAGGAATTCCTCTGATGTTTGATTGGTAATAACTTTGCCTCAGTTTGACATATTTCCACAAAACCTTTCAGACCTATTCCTTTTTCTACATTGCCTGCTGATCAACGGTTTCGTGGTGATTGTTTAAATGGGTGTAAAGAAAAAAGGGGTCCCAAAACAAGTTTATCCACCAATGCATTTTACACAGACTTTTAAACAGACATAGCGCCAAAATGGCTTAACAGTTTTTGATGAAATTTTGTAGGAATATAGATTTTATAGATTATGGTGTGGTCTAAATTGGTTCAGTAGTTTTTAAGTTCTAAGTGACAAAAACGTAGTGATATTTCGGGCCACAGTATACAGGGGTACTTTCGCAGTATACCCCGGTACCTGACAATTACAAAAAACAATGATTGGTTAATAAAAGCCCTTGCAAAAGGAAAAGGCAGTCATATTGTTTAGACTGCACTTTGCGATTGTTCTGTGTTTTAATGTAAAATATAGGTTATAACTGTTAATTTCAAGTGAGGAAGGAATGAGGCAGTTTAGCAAACTCTGGAGAGGTAGGAAAAAGTTGTTTTATTGATTAGTAAACTTTAAAAAATGTTTATGAAGTACTGTGGTACTATTGTAAATGCATCTAGGAAGTGTTGCGGTACTTAATGAAATGCAAAAAAAAACCTTATATATGGTCAAATTAAATTAGACACTATATAGGTTGGCTCTTAAAAGAGTCTTTGTTTTTTTCAACTAAACATATTTAAATATTTTTGTGATGCCAAGTTTTCAGGTTTGTAAGGAAAATATGGTTTCCATAGTTTGTAAGACTGGACAGCATCAGGACCATACAGTGCTACATTGGAATAATTGATATACAACTGAAAAATGGGAGACATTTGATGATCTCGGAGGAATGCAGAGACTGCCTTGTTCATGTATTTGAGTCTTTTTAAACTTATCAGCATTTACAGTAGACAACTTCAACTTTTGTCTCTGACAAATGTTGGAGAAGACAAAAAGCGTGTTCGGAAACATAAACATTAAGGTGGAGATTGTCTACTTCGTCTCAATTGTCAGTCTAACTCCAGTTGTGTCCTATGTCATTGCCACCATAGTGGATAACCATAAGGTTGGGGTGGGCACATGTAGTAACAGAGGAAAGTAGAGGGAGTAACTGATTCCATCCACACCTCTTTCACCAATCCATGTTGTTCTCTTCCTTGAAAAACCTAAATCCTTCTCTAAATCTGCTTTCTTGGCATTCTCTCTGCCCAAAAAATAAAACAGGGCCAAACACAAACAAACTTGCACATGCACTGACATACAAGAATGAAGAACACATAGGCAGACAAACAAATATATACACATTTAGAGGATTGGCCCTTAGGAAAGTGGATTATATCAATAACTTAATTTTGGAAGGAGGACAATGATTGGCTTAAATGCAATTTGGGCTACAAATGTAGCACAAAATTACCAAAAACCAAAATGAGGTAAGAAAATAGAGTAGTCTGCAGTAATGAAGTTTCACAAGTATTAGAAAGCCATTTGAAACATCCGTTTCTGGTCACGTGACAATGAAAACCAATGGAAAGCTTGATAAGAAATACAATTAAGAAGTTAACCATTATGTAATTGCTTATTAATGCTAAATGAATTATAAACACAGTCCAATACTACTAAATAACACCAACAACCATAGAGACTTTGCTGACTGTTGGAAAGAAATACAGCTGTGTTTCTTTTTCAAAGACATTACTGAGAGATTGAAAATTCTAACTCATCACCTCCATCTATACACACAGCACTCTGCTCTACGACATGCCAGTACACTGTACGTACGTACACTCTGTGCCACTCCACTCAAAGACACTCTACGACATGTCACTCTATGACACGCCACTCCACTTTACTGTATGACATACCACTCCAGGCTATGCCACTACACTCTACACCACTCTGTGCCTCTCCACTCTATGCCACAGTACGACACTCCACTCCACTGAATGATATGCCACTCCACTGCATGACATGCCACACCACTCTGCCACACGCCACTCTACTCCATGACATCCCACTCCACCCTTCCCAACTCCACTCTACACTCCTCAACTGTAGCACACTGTATTACACCCCACTCTATGACATGTCAATCCACTGTACACCAGGCCACTCTACAACACTCTACTCTACTCTATACACCTCCTCTCTATGCCAATCTACTCTACTTTGCAATACTCAACTCCACTCTACAAAATGCTACTCTGCTCCATGACACATTACTCCAATCCATGGAACGCCTTTCCAATCTATGTCACCCCACTCCACTCTACAACACTCTACTCCACTCTATGCCTCTCCAGTCTACAGAACTCTACTCCACTCAACAAGACTTTATGACATTCCATTCTATGACATGCCAATCCACTCTATGACACACCATACTACTCTACGCCATGCCAGTCCACTCCACTCTACAATATGCCACTCCACTCTGTGACATGCCACTTCATTCTACGACACACCACTCTACTCTACGACACCCCACTCTACAACACTCTACTCCACTCTGTGCCCCTCCGCTGTACAGCACTCTACTCCACTGTACAACACTCTACAACATGCCACTCCTCTCAACTCTATGACATGCTACTCCACTCTACGACACTCCCCTCACTACACTCTACAACACTCCACACTACAACACTTCACTCCACTCTACAACACTCCACACCATTCCACTCTACGACACTCCACTCCACTCTATGACACGCCACTCCACTCTGTGACACTCCGCTCTATAACACTGTACTCCCCTCTATGCCCCTACATTCTATGGCACTCTACTTCACTCTAAGGCACCTCACTCTATGAGACACCACTCCTATCTACAACATGTCACTCCAATCTACAACACACCACTCCAGTTTATGACACTCCACTCTACAACACTCTATTCCACTCTATGGACCTCCAGTCTAACGCACTCTACTCCACTCTACGACAATCTATGACATGCCACTCCACTCCGCAACATGCCACTTTAGTCTATGACACGCCACTCCAATTTACGACATAGCACTCCAATCTACAACAAGTCACTCCACTACATGACACTCTCCCCTACAACACTCTACTCCACTCTATGCCCCTACATTCTACGGCACTCTACTCCACTCTATGATATGCCACTCCATTCCACTCTACGATACACCACTCCACTTTATGACACCCCACTCCAATCTATGACACGACACGCCACTCCGCTCCGCTCTATAAAACTTCACTCTACAGCACTCTACTCCTTTCTATGTCCCTCCAGTCTATGGCACTCTACGACACTCTACAAGCCAAATCACTCTACAACAAGCCATTCCACTTCGCTCTACGACACATTCCTCCACTGTACTCTACACTACCCCACTGTATGCCACTCCACCATACAACACTCTACTCACTTTATGCCACTCTATGACACTATACTCAATGACACTCAACGACAGTCCATTCGGTGAGACTCCACTTGACGACACTCCACTCTATGACCCTACACTCAATTTCATGCCAATTCACCCTAAGATAGTGTACTCGACTCTAAATATAATCAGGTATCACTGTAGTAGCGTACTAGAAACTTATCATGTAGTATGAAGGCACCATAAGGCACATGTTTAACTTACCTTGCACTTACCTTTTATCTCTATATTAACTACAATTTTTATTTCTGATACCTGAAAACAATATGATTAATATTGGTACAAATATTTTATTTTTTAGATATTTGGTTAGTTCTGAAAGAACTTTCTTTCTCCTTTTACTTTTTACATTTTTTCTGGAAGTTTTTTTTTCTAAAGTGGACATGACCAACTAACAAAAAACTCTTAACAGAAAACCGGAGGACAGCGAAGGGCAAAAACAACCCACAAAAGATGTTAAGGGGGACATTGATGAGCCATAACAAGTTCCTGGTGTATGGTAAAATCGCTCTCTCTCTTGCAACAATTACAATTTGGCATAGGAGACATTGTGTCATAGTATTGTCAAAGTGCTCTATAGTTTTTCTATTCTGCCTCAACCGATGGGCTGGCACCATGGTACCAGGAGCAGGTACTGATGCTGGAAAAGATTCAGAGGTTGGTGATGGAGGTGGTGCTAGCGCTAAAGAAGTCCAAAGTGCTGCTGGAGGGACAGATGCAGCTGGTGGAGGTCATGCCAATGCAGAAGAAGTTGAAGGTCTTGCAGTAGCCAAAGAACTGGCTGCTATGGATGTTCCTGCTTCAGCCACTTCCAACTCCCTTTGACGCCTTCCTTTGGACCGCACTAGCCTGGTTGAATTGATGCTTCCTCATTACCATTGTATCAAATGAGTACTGTTTGATGTGTCGAAGGGAAATTACCTTCCTGCAAAGGCTGCAGGTTACCATTCTGGCATTGACCTTTATCTCTCCAGCTGGCAAGGAGAATAACTCCCACACAATATAACCCTTGAGCTTCTTTCTTCACTCCACCCCTGTTCCTCCTCCTCAAGCAGGACAAGATCTTGTTGATCAGCCATTATAGTTCACCAAAATCTCAAAGGATGCTTGGAAGGACAAGATTTTCCATCTCGGAAAGAGTACAACCTTCACCATTGAAGATCTCAATGGAAATGTGGAAAAGTGGTGTAAACTTCATGGTTCCTACAATAGACAGAGTGCTAAGCCAATGAAATGCTGTTTTATAAACGTGAAGTATCACAGTACTATCCCAAAAGTATATAGGAAGTACCACAGTACTTATGAAATACAAAAAAATATTATATCTGACAAAATCAGCATACAAATAATATAGGGTGATTCATACAACACCCTTTGTTTTGTTTTTAAAGTAAACATATTTGATAAGTAATACAATTAAGAAGTAACGCATTATGTGATTGGTTAATAACACCTAGGGGCCGATTCCGATCTCGGCCGGTAGTGCTCCGAATCGGATTCGGATTTACCGGATCCGATTCAGAGCCCTGTTTCCCGACCGAATCGTACGCGGGTCCGGCCGAGCGAGTACGATGCGAGCGCACGCGAAATCTCCGACCGACTCGTTCGCAGGACCCGACCGCTCCGACCGACTCGCACGGGGACGACTCGCACCGAGCAATGGAGACGTTCCCCGGCCCTGTAAGTACGATGCGCATCGCGACCGCTCCGACCGACTCGCGCAGTCCGGGTCCAAGGAGCTGTCGGAGCCGCACTTTGGGGGTCCGTGTCGGACCCCCCTGGAAGCGTAGGCGTGCGAGTCGCACACAGGGGTGACACATGGGTCCCCCCTACACGTGCATGTACGGCGCGACCCGCACCGACGCGAACATGCTGTAGGGGGCGCCCTTGTTCGCGTCATGCCCATTGAGTCAATGGGAGCCCGTGTACGCGTCGTACGACTGGCTCCCATTGACTTCAATGGGAGTCCGACCGAATCGAGTCCGATGGCATACGTGCGCATCGTACTCGTTCGGTCGGACTGCTAGGGTCCGATTCGGTCGGAAATCTCTCCGTGTCCGGCTCGGTTGGAGAGATTTCCGGCCCGAATCGGAATTGGCCCCCAAATGTTTTATAAACACATCCCATTACTACTAAAATCCACCAACAACCATAGAGACTCTGCTAACTGTTGGAAAGTAACACCAACTGGGCTATAAACACAGCCAATACTTCTAAATACCAACAACAATCATAGAGACTCTGCTGACTGTTGGGAAGCAAAAGAGCTTTATTTTTTCTTTAAAGAAATAACCAACAAATGTTAAATTATACCTCATCAGCTTCATCATTATATGATTCTACATAAACAGATACATTTATATGTGGATCTGTATGGCTGTTCTAGGAATAATAGCTACTGAAACTCACCTAAGTTGCTCGGTATAAGCTTCTCTTGGGAACATGAATGCTTAACCCCTTCGGTGCTCATGACGGAATGGTTCCGTCATGAGCACCGGTGCTCCTGTGCTCATGACGGAACCATTCCGTCATGAGGACAGGGGCAGGAAATCCCTCTGCTGTAAACAGCAGAGGGATTTCCATTTTTGTTTGATGCCTCGGGAGGTGGGGAAGAGCTTCCCCAACCTCCCTAGGCCCTCCCCTGGTTTTCAAAGTAATGACGATCGCGCGCATGGCGCGCTGTCGTCATTACATTAAAAACAAAACTGAAACTTAGTTTCAGTTTCAGTGTTTCAGTGCTCGTGGGGCTATCTCAGCCCCCCGAGCACCGAAACACTTGGGAGAGGTATCGTTGGAAAGGGGAGAATCTCCCTTCACCCCAGGAGGGCGATCCCCAAGCAGGGAGCCACCCACTAGCACCAGGGAGGGGGGAGCGGCCCCTTGGGCAAGGGCCTTTGCTCCCCCCATTGCGTTTTGGGCACATCAGTCTTTCTGCCCCCCTGGGGGGCAGATGGGGCAGTAGCCCCCAATCTGCCCCCCGGGGGGGCAGAAAGCCCACTAGCGCCAGGGATTTTTTATCCAAAAATTTACTTAGGGTGGGGGCTGCCCAAAACGGGCATGCCAATGCCCCCACCCCCCTCACCAAAATTACGGCCTTTCTGCCCCCCAGGGGGGCAAAAAGCCCAGGGATTTATTTTGGGCAAATAAAATTAGGGTGGGGGCTGCCCAAAACGGGCATGCCAATGCCCCCACCCCTCCCAAAAAAATTACAGTCTTTATGCCCCCCCCTGGGGGGCAGATGGGGGCCGTAGCCCCCAATCTGCCCCCCTGGAGGGGCAGAAAGCCCACTAGCGCCAGGGATTTGTTTTCCGCAACTTTACTTAGGGGGGGGGGCTGCCCAAAACGGGCATGCCAATGCCCCAACCCCCACCCCACCAAAATTACAGCCTTTCTGCCCCCCCGGGGAAGAAAGCCCACTAGAAACCAGGGATTTTTTTTAAATATTCATGTAGGGGTGGGGGCTGCCCAAAATGGGCATGACAATACCCCCCCCGAGAAAGTCCAGTCTTTCTGCCCCCCGGGGGGACAGATGGGGGAAGTGGCCCCTGATCTGCCCCCCGGGGGGGCAGAAAGCCCACTAGGCGCCAGTGATTACGCTGGCTTTTTTTATGCATGGGGTGGGGGCTGACCAGAATGGGCATACCAATGCTCCCACCCCCAAAAAAATAGCCAGTCTTTCTGCCCCCCTTGGGGCCATATCAGGGCAAACTCCCCCCCCCGATTCCCCCCAGGGCGGCAGAAAGCCCACAAGGCACAGACTTATTTTTAGCAATGTGCCTTCCTGTGGATTTTGGGCCCTAGCGCAGCCGGCACATAGGGAAACCTAGCAAACCTGTACATTTTTGACAACTAGACACCATGGGGAATCCAGGATGGGGTGACTTGTGTGCCTCTCACCAGGTTCTGTTACCCATAATCCCTTGTAAACCTCAAACTTTGTAAAAAAAAAACACATTTTCCTCACAATTCTCTTGTGGGAAAGTTCTGGAATCTGCGTGGATCCACAAATTTCCTTCTACACAGCATTTCCCCAGGTCTCCCGATAAAAATGGTACCTCACTCGCGTGGGTGGGTCAAGTACCCGCGACAGGCAAGGGCCCAAAACCTAGTGAGGCGACATCAAAATTACCTATCACAAACCAACCTGGTTTTCAAGGGGGGTCCCACGAGTCTTTGGCCCCGGGCATGGCGCACTGTCGTCATTACATTAAAAACGAAACTGAAACTTAGTTTCAGTTTCAGTGCTCGTGGGGCTATCTCAGCCCCCCGAGCACCGAAACACTTGGGAGAGGTATCGTTGGAAAGTCTCCCCTTTCCAATGGTACCCTTCCCTAGTGGATCCCTGCTTGGGGATCACCCCAGGAGGGCGATCCCCAAGCAGGGATCCACCCACTAGCACCAGGGAGGGGGGAGTGGCCCCTTGGGCAAGGGTCTTTGCTCCCCCCATTGCGTTTTGGGCACATCAGTCTTTCTGCCCCCCTGGGGGGCAGATGGGGCAGTAGCCCCCAATCTGCCCCCCGGGGGGGGCAGAAAGCCCACTAGCGCCAGGGATTTTTTATCCAAAAATTTACTTAGGGTGGGGGCTGCCCAAAACGGGCATGCCAATGCCCCCACCCCCTCCCAAAAAAATTACAGTCTTTATGCCCCCCTGGAGGGGCAGAAAGCCCACTAGCGCCAGGGATTTGTTTTCCGCAACTTTACTTAGGGGGGGGCTGCCCAAAACGGGCATACCAATGCCCCAACCCCCACCCCACCAAAATTACAGCCTTTCTGCCCCCCGGGCAGAAAGCCCACTAGAAACCAGGGATTTTTTTTTTATATTCATGTAGGGGTGGGGGCTGCCCAAAATGGGCATGACAATACCCCCACCCCCGAGAAAGTCCAGTCTTTCTGCCCCCCCAGGGGGGCAGATGGGGGAAGTGGCCTCTGATCTGCCCCCCCCGGGGGGGCAGAAAGCCCACTAGGTGCCAGTGATTACACTGGCTTTTTTCTGCATGGGGGTGGGGGCTGACCAGAATGGCCATACCAATGCTCCCACCCCCAAAAAAACAGCCACACTCTTTCTGCCCCCCTTGGGGCCATATCAGGGCAAACTCCCCCCCCCACCCCGATTTCCTCCCAGGGCGGCAGAAAGCCCACAAGGCACAGACTTATTTTTAGCAATGTGCCTTCCTGTGGATTTTGGGCCCTAGCGCAGCCGGCACATAGGGAAACCTAGCAAACCTGTACATTTTTGAAAACTAGACACCGTGGGGAATCCAGGATGGGGTGACTTGTGTGCCTCTCACCAGGTTCTGTTACCCAGAATCCCTTGCAAACCTCAAACTTTATTAAAAAAAAACACATTTTCCTCACAATTCTCTTGTGGGAAAGTTCTGGAATCTGCGTGGATCCACAAATTTCCTTCTACACAGCATTTCCCCAGGTCTCCCGATAAAAATGGTACCTCACTCGCGTGGGTGGGTCAAGTACCCGTGACAGGCAAGGGCCCAAAACCTAGTGAGGCGACATCAAAATTACCTATCACAAACCAACCTGGTTTTCAAGGGGGGTCCCACGAGTCTTTGGCCCCGGGCTCGGCGGCCAGCTAGGGAAACTTACCAAACCCACACATTTCTGAAAACTAGACACCCGGGGGATTATAGAGAGGTATGGCTTGCGTGGATCCCCCAACTTCTTCTTACCCAGAATCCCCTGCAAACCTCAAATTTAGCTGAAAAAATCACCTTTTCCACACATTTTTGTGTGGGAAAGTTGTGGCATCACCGGGCTGACACAAATTTCCTACCACCCAGCGTTCCCCCAGGTCTCCCGATAAAAATGGTGCCTCACTCGTGTGGGAGGCCCAAGTACCCGCGACAGGCAAGGGCCCAAAACGTATTGAGGCAACATCAAAATTGCCTATCACAAAATGGCCTGGTTTTGCAAAGGGGGTCACCTGGGTTTTTGGCCCCATGCTCGGCGGCCAGCCAGGGAAACCTACCAAACCCACACATTTCTGAAAACTAGACACCCGGGTGATTCCAGGGAGGTATGGCTTGCGTGGATACCCCAACGTTTTCTTACCCAGAATCCCCTGCAAACCTCAAATTTAGCTGAAAAAATCACTTTTTCCACACATTTTTGTGTGGGAAAGTTGTGACAACACCGGGCTGACACAAATTTCCTACCACCCAGCGTTCCCCCAGGTCTTCCGATAAAAATGGTGCCTCACTCGTGTGGGAGGCCCAAGTACCTGCGACAGGCAAGGGCCCAAAACGTATTGAGGTGACATCAAAATTGCCTATCACAAAACGACCTAGTTTTGCAACGGGGGCCACCTGGGTTTTTGGCCCCGTGCTCGGCGGCCAACTAGGGAACTTACCCAACCCACACATTTCTGAAAACTAGACACCCGGGGGATTATAGAGAGGTATGGCTTGCGTGGATCCCCCAACTTTTTCTTACCCAGAATCCCCAGCAAACCTCAAATTTAGCTGAAAAAATCACTTTTTCCACACATTTTTGTGTGGGAAAGTTGGGGCATCACCGGGCTGACACAAATTTCCTACCACCCAGCATTCCCCCAGGTCTCCCAATAAAAATGGTGCCTCACTCATGTGGGAGGCCCAAGTACCCGCGACAGGCAAGGGCCCAAAACGTATTGAGGCGACATCAAAATTGCCTATCTCAAAATGGCCTGGTTTTGCAAGGGGGGGTCACCTGGGTTTTTGGCCCCATGCTCGGCGGCCAGCAAGGGAAACCTACCAAACCCACACATTTCTGAAAACTAGACACCCGAGTGATTCCAGGGAGGTATGGCTTGCGTGGATCCCCCAACATTTTCTTACCCAGAATCCCCTGCAAACCTCAAATTTAGCTGAAAACATCACTTTTTCCACACATTTTTGTGAGGGAAAGTTGTGGCATCACCGGGCTGACACAAATTTCCTACCACCCAGCATTCCCCCAGGTCTCCCGATAAAAATGGTGCCTCACTCGTGTGGGAGGCCCAAGTACCCACGACAGGCAAGGGCCCAAAACGTATTGAGGAGACATCAAAATTGCCTATCAAAAACCGACCTGGTTTTGCAAGGGGGGTCACCTGGGTTTTTGGCCCCGTGCTCGGCGGCCAGCTAGGGAAACCTACCAAACCCACACATTTCTGAAAACTAGACACCCGGGGGATTATAGGGAGGTATGGCTTGCGTGGATCCCCCAACTTTTTCTTACCCAGAATCCCCTGCAAACCTCAAATTTAGCTGAAAAAATCACTTTTTCCACACATTTTTGTGTGGGAAAGTTGCGGCATCACCGGGCTGACACAAATTTCCTACCACCCAGCATTCCCCCAGGTCTCCCGATAAAAATGGTGCCTCACTCATGTGGGAGGCCCAAGTACCCGTGACAGGCAAGGGCCCAAAGAGGCCCAAGTACCCGCGACAGGCAAGGGCCCAAAACGTATTGAGGCGACATCAAAATTGCCTATCAAAAAACGACCTGGTTTTGCAAGGGGGGTCACCTGGGTTTTTGGCCCCGTGCTCGGCGGCCAGCTAGGGAAACCTACCAAACCCACACATTTCTGAAAACTAGACACCCGAGTGATTCCAGGGAGGTATGGCTTGCGTGGATCCCCCAACATTTTCTTACCCAGAATCCCCTGCAAACCTCAAATTTAGCTGAAAAAATCACTTTTTCCACATATTTTTGTGTGGGAAAGTTGTGGCATCACCGGGCTGACACAAATTTCCTACCACCCAGCATTCCCCCAGGTCTCCCGATAAAAATGGTGCCTCACTCATGTGGGAGGCCCAAGTACCCGCGACAGGCAAGGGCCCAAAACGTATTGAGGCGACATCAAAATTGCCTATCAAAAAACGACCTGGTTTTGCAAGGGGGGTCACCTGGGTTTTTGGCCCCATGCTCGGCGGCCAGCAAGGGAAACCTACCAAACCCACACATTTCTGAAAACTAGACACCCGAGTGATTCCAGGGAGGTATGGCTTGCGTGGATCCCCCAACATTTTCTTACCCAGAATCCCCTGCAAACCTCAAATTTAGCTGAAAAAATCACTTTTTCCACATATTTTTGTGTGGGAAAGTTGTGGCATCACCGGGCTGACACAAATTTCCTACCACCCAGCGTTCCCCCAGGTCTTCCGATAAAAATGGTGCCTCACTCGTGTGGGGGGCCCAAGTACTTGCGACAGGCAAGGGCCCAAAACGTATTGAGGCGACATCAAAATTGCCTATCACAAAACGACCTGGTTTTGCAACGGGGGCCACCTGGGTTTTTGGCCCCGTGCTCGGCGGCCAGCTAGGGAAACTTACCAAACCCACACATTTCTGAAAACTAGACACCCGGGGGATTATAGAGAGGTATGGCTTGCGTGGATCCCCCAACTTTTTCTTACCCAGAATCCCCTGCAAACCTCAAATTTAGCTGAAAAAAATCACTTTTTCCACACATTTTTGTGTGGGAAAGTTGTGGCATCACCGGGCTGACACAAATTTCCTACCACCCAGCATTCCCCCAGGTCTCCCGATAAAAATGGTGCCTCACTCGTGTGGGAGGCCCAAGTACCCGCGACAGGCAAGGGCCCAAAACGTATTGAGGAGACATCAAAATTGCCTATCAAAAAACGACCTGGTTTTGCAAGGGGGGTCACCTGGGTTTTTGGCCCCGTGCTCGGCGGCCAGCTAGGGAAACCTACCAAACCCACACATTTCTGAAAACTAGACACCCGGGGGATTATAGGGAGGTATGGCTTGCGTGGATCCCCCAACTTTTTCTTACCCAGAATCCCCTGCAAACCTCAAATTTAGCCGAAAAAATCACTTTTTCCACACATTTTTGTGTGGGAAAGTTGCGGCATCACCAGGCTGACACAAATTTCCTACCACCCAGCATTCCCCCAGGTCTCCCGATAAAAATGGTGCCTCACTCATGTGGGAGGCCCAAGTACCCGCGACAGGCAAGGGCCCAAAACGTATTGAGGCGACATCAAAATTGCCTATCAAAAAACGACCTGGTTTTGCAAGGGGGTCACCTGGGTTTTTGGCCCCGTGCTCGGCGGCCAGCTAGGGAAACCTACCAAACCCACACATTTCTGAAAACTAGACACACGGGCGATTCAGGGAGGTATGGCTTGCGTGGATCCCCCAACTTTTTCTTACCCAGAATCCCCTGCAAACCTCAAATTTAGCTGAAAAAATCACTTTTTCCACACATTTGTGTGTGGGAAAGTTGTGGCATCACCGGGCTGACACAAATTTCCTACCACCCAGCGTTCCCCCAGGTCTTCCAATAAAAATGGTGCCTCACTCATGTGGGAGGCCCAAGTACCCGCGACAGGCAAGGGCCCAAAACTTATTGAGGCGACATCAAAATTGCCTATCAAAAAACGACCTGGTTTTGCAAGGGGGGTCACTTGGGTTTTTGGCCCCGTGCTCGGCGGCCAGCTAGGGAAACCTACCAAACCCACACATTTCTGAAAACTAGACACCCGGGGGATTCCAGGGAGGTATGGCTTGCATGGATCCCCCAACGTTTTCTTACCCAGAATCCCCTGCAAACCTCAAATTTAGCTGAAAAAATCACTTTTTCCACACATTTTTGTGTGGGAAAGTTGTGGCATCACCGGGCTGACACAAATTTCCTACTACCCAGCATTCTACTTTTCCCCCCCACACACTTCTTATCTTTTGATTCTTTCTTTCAATATATATCATTCTCTTTTTAACAAAAACATGTTTAAACAAAAAAAAGAAAAAAGTTTACGAATAAACATGTGTATATAAAATATTGGTTGTTTCAGTTTGAACCTTGATGTTTATTAGGATTGGCACATTTTGTGGACTTTTCTGTTTTAGTTAGTGAAACTTGAGCATCTCACTAGGTTATGGAGATAACTTTGGTTCACACGATATTTCGTTTACGATTTTGCAGTATGATAGGACTCGACAGAATTAGGAGCTGTGCAGATATTGCTCATATATGTATTTTTTAAATATATGTATGGTGTTAATTGTATGTATTTATGTTCTGTGTGTTGTTCTATTCATGTTTCATATATGTAGTTATGTATATTTATGTGATGTGTTGTGTTGTGTCACTTGTTTCAGACCTGAAGAATTTCTATTGTAAAGAACGAAACGCGTTGGCTGATGTCTGACTGTATGTTGTACTATAAGGAATAAAAGAAACATAAAGGACTTCTGTTTTTGAAATTGGACTTCTTCCTGGTGCACCTTCCATTATTTTAGAAATTTCTTATCTGGATTCCAGTGGAGCCCTACTGCGGCGGACTCCGGAAGTGTTGTGCACAGGACTCTTACATTTATCGAACAGGATTTGAGGTGCTGAACTTAGGGTCAGCCGTAGTTGTGGACTTTGTGAAACAAATAAATTTGAGGTTTGCAGGGGATTCTGGGTAAGAAAACGTTGGGGGATCCACGCAAGCCATACCTCCCCGGAATCCCCCAGGTGTCTAGTTTTAAAAAATGTATAGGTTTGCTAGGTTTCCCTAGGTGACGGCAGAGCTAGGGTTCAAAATCTACAGCTAGGCACTTTGCAAAAAAAGGGTCAGTTTTCACTGTGAAAATGTGGTGTGTCCACGTTGCGTTTTGGGCCGTTTCCTTTCGCGGGCACTAGGCCTACCCACACAAGTGAGGTACCATTTTTCTCTGAAGACTTTGGGGAACGCGGGGTGGGTAGAATTTTGTGGATCCACGCAGATTCCAGAACTTTCCACCACAGAAATGTGAGGAAAATGTGTTTTTGTTTTACAAATTTTGAGGTTTGCAAGGGAATCTGGGTAACAGAACCTGGTGAGAGCCAGTCAAGTCACCCCATCCTGGATTCCCCTGTGTGTCTAGTTTTCAAAAATGTACAGGTTTGCTAGGTTTACCTAGGTTCCGGCAGAGCTAGGGTTCAAAATCTACAGCTAGGCACTTTGCAAAAAAAGGGTCAGTTTTCACTGTGAAAATGTGGTGTGTCCACGTTGCGTTTTGGGCCATTTCCTGTAGCGGGCACTAGGCCTACCCACACAAGTGAGGTACCATTTTTCTTGGAAGACTTTGGGGAACGCGGGGTGGGTGGAATTTTGTGGATCCACGCAGAATCCAGAACTTTCCACCACTGAAATGTGAGGAAATTTGTTTTGTTTTTACAAATTTTGAGGTTTGCAAGGGATTCTGGGTAACAGAACCTGGTGAAAGCCACACAAGTCACCCCATCCTGGATTCCCCTGGGTGTCTACTTTTCAAAAATGTATAGGTTTGCTAGGTTTCCCGAGGTGCCGGCAGAGCTAGGGTTCAAAATCTACAGCTAGGCACTTTGCAAAAAAAGGGTCAGTTTTCACTGTAAAAATAAAGTGTGTCCACGTTGCGTTTTGGACCGTTTCCTGTCGCAGGCACTAGGCCTATCCACACAAGTGAGGTACCATTTTTATCGGGAGTCTTAGGGTAACACAGAATTGAAGAGCAACTGTTATTACCTATTGACTTTCGATGCATTTCTGCCTTCCAAATGAAAGACAATGTGTAAAAAAGAAGTCATTTTGAAAAATGACCTATAAGTCTCATGCTAGTATGGGTACTCACAATTTCGGAAATGTGCAAATATCTACTGTTTCTAAACTCTATATTTTGTTCCAATTTCAGAAATACATAGGTGTCTTTCATACCGATTTCTCCATGTATATATTTTCCCAAATTAATTGCTATATACCCGGAACATAATGAAAAACCATTGCAAGACGCTGCTCAGTTATTGGTTCTGGGTTCGTCGGGTTCTTGGTGAACCTACAAGTCCTATATATCCCCACAACCAGAAAGGTCTAGCGGATGTAACGGTATATTGCTTTCAAACATCTGTCATAATTAGAAGAAGTTACAGGTGAAAACGTTGGCACAAATGTCTGTTTTTTTCAACTAATTTTCAATGTTTCCTATATTTAACTGTTAGTTTCTATGAAGAAACCTTGAAGGATCTACACAAATGACCCCTTGCTGAATTCAGAATTGTGTCTACTTTTCTCAAATGTATAGCTTTCCAGGATCCATTATTGCTTTCATACCCATTTCTACCATTAACTGGAAGGAGGTTGAAAGCCCAAAAAATAGCAAAACTGTGTAAAAATGTTTGGTTTTCTGACAAAAGTCTGCTTGTCCCTGAAAGCTGGGAAAATGCTGATTTCAGTACCACAACCCCTTTGTTGATACCATTTGCAGGGAAAAAACCAGACGCTTTCATCTGTAGCCCTTTTTTCCCATTTTTCCAAAATAAAACAAAATTTACCTGTATTTTGGCTAATTTCTGGGTCCCCTCCAGTGGAATCCACAAACCCTGGGTACCTTTAGAATCCCCATGATGTTGGAAAAAAAAGACGCAAATTTGGCGTGGATACCTTATGTGGTCAAAAATTTACAGGGGCATAAGCGCGAACTACCCCAAATAGCCAAAAAAAGGCTTAGCACAGGGGGGGGAAAAGGCCTAGCAGCGGAGGGGTTAAATTGTCTACATTCAAGCACCACAGTTACAAAATTAGAAAGATTTGTATATTTAAGGTGCTTTTGTCTGAAAACATATAAAAAGAAAACCAATCATGGATTTACTTTGTGAAAAAACATTATAAAATCAAACAAATATACAAATCAATGAAAAAAACAAAGGTTAAAGGTTAGTTATAGGAAGGAAAACTTTATTTATTATTCCTGTACAAAACCAACTTATACTACACAAACATTTGAAATTCTAGAGTTACAGTGATAACGTACATTTATAATTTATGCACCACACTAAAATTACTGTAACTTGCGCACCTCCATACACAGTGCTGTCTACTTGCTAGCCACACTATATTAACTATAACCTGGCACTCCACTATGCACAGTGTTCTCACAAATTATGGCATTTGAGATGTTATCAGTGTTGTTATGAATGCTATGATTTCACATGGTGTTAGAAATTGGGTTACTGGTGTACTGGGGTGTGAGCCCTGGTCAAGCAGCAACCACACTCCTAGTCGGGGTAAAAGGCAGGAAAACCCTAAATAACCTGTGCTCACCCTCTGGTACCTTGGCACAGAGCAGTCAGGGTTAACTTAGAGGCAATGTGTAAAGTATTTGTGCAACACATCAAACAGATCCCACACCAGGTTTAGAAAAATAGAGTAGACTTTAATAAATAAAACAAGACCAAAACAACAAAACTGCAATTAGTAGAACTGGAGATTTTGAATTTCAAAGTTTTAGGCTGAAATAGCACCAAAAAGCACAAAGTGCCAACAAGGAATATCTGAACGTGCCAGACCAGGACAAAGTCATAAGTTCAGGCCGACTGCAATGGAGTGCAGTGCAGCTACAGGAACCAGGTTAGGCCCGCTGAACAAAGTACCTTAAATCCTGGTTGCGAAGTGCTGCGTAGATTCGTGTCCAAGGTGCGTCACACAGCAGAGGTGATGCGTCGGTTTCGAGATGCGACAAAGCTGCGGTATGAGGTCTTAATGCATTGACATCAGGGATCCTGTTGACAGGGCTTGCGATGCGAAGTCCAGTGTTGAGGATGCAAGGGGCAGCAGAGGTGGTGCGTCGATTCCAATGAGTTGTGAAGCTGCAATGCGGGGTTTTGGAATCATCGTCGAGGCTGCCGTCGATGAGGGATGCGAGGAGCTTGTGCCTGGAAAAGCGTCATACAGCAGCAGTTCCAGAGGCGATGCGTTGGTCCCAGAAGCGGGAGGTTGTGGCAATGCAAGTCTTTTGTGAAGGGTCCAGTTCATGCAACAACCGTGTTGCATCCGTTCTGCTCGAGGGGTGCACCGCTCAACCAAAGAGATGCGTCGCTTCTGCTTCAGGTCTCAGCAGAGAAGATGCATCAGTTCGGCTGGCAAGCACCTTAAGCCCACTTCTAAGAGTCTCACAGGACATTGGTAGCACCACTTGGTAGGGTAGACTCACAGATGGCAGAGTCCAGGTGCAGGGGTTGGAAGCTTGTTATGTCCCTGATCAGGAGGCCAACCAACTTACCCTTGGAGTCACTCTGGGCTCTGGGGTTAAGTGATGCAGTCCTTCTTACCCAGGCAGGAAAGCAGCAGGCCAGCAGGTCAGCACAGCAAAGCAGGAGTTCAGCAAAGCAGCAGTCCAGCAGAGTGGCACTCCTTCAGCAGCTCAACAGTCCTTATTCATGGTAGACTATCTACAGGTCCATATGTGTACTGTCTCGGTGGTGTCTGATGTCCAGTACTTATACCCAGTGGTGCCTTTGAAGTGGGGGAGACTTCAAAGACATGCCTTTGAATTGCCTTATCAGCCCTAGCTCCTGACTAACTACAGGGGGGGTATGCAGGGCTTTGTGTGTGGACAGGACACGGCCTACTCAGGTGTAAGTGAGGCTTGGTCCAGCTCCACCCTCCAATTCTGTCAGGATAGCCCACTCAGTCACACCCAAACTCCCACTGTGCGTGGCTCTCTAGGTGGAATACATAAAGCCCAACTGCTAACTACACCCAGCCGCGTGATCAGAGACAGGCTGCAGGCACCAAATGGCTAAAGCAAGAAAATGCCAACTTTCCAAAAGTAGCATTTTCATAATTGCAATTTTACAATCCGACTTCACCATAAGTTTGGATTTTGAATTGTGATTCCAGAGACACAAGACTTGAAGGGTTTATCGCTTCCCAATTGGAAATTACACTTAGAAAATGTAATAAGGTAATTCCAATGCTATCCAATGGGAGATATAGGCCTTGCAGCAGTGAAAAACCACTGCGAGTGTTTTTCACTACCAGGACATATAAAACTTAAAAGTACATGTTATGCCTTGTAAATACATTGTAGCCTGTCCTCTGGGTTGACCAGTGTCTACCTCAAGGGTGACTTGTATGTATAAAAAGGGAAGGTTTGGGCCTGGCAAAAAAGGTTCATTTTGTCAGGTCGAACTGGCAGTGTAAACTGCACACACTGGCTCTGCAATGGCAGGCCTAAGACATGGTTAGAGGGGCTACTTAAGTGGGTGGCACAATCAGTGTTGCAGGCCCACTAGTAGCACTTAATTTACAGGCCTTGGGCATATGTTGTGTACTTTACTAGGGGCTTATATGAAAATTAATTATTGGGGATGAGCCAATATTATTATGTTTAGGGGAGAGAGCACAATCACGTTAATGCTTGTTAGCAGTGGTATAGTGCACAGAGTCCTAATACAAGCAAAAATGAGGTAAGAAAAGTGGACAGGCAGGCAAACTGTTAGGAGGAGGCCACCCTAAAACTGTCAGGTCTAACACGTGTGCCCCCAGCTGAAAGTGAAGAAAGATACCCAACCTCTTGGGAGTTTTCTTCACTAAGGCAGAAAAACCTGGAGAGATCATCAGCATTGGTGTGGTCTGACCCCAGAAAGTGTTCCACCTTAAAGTCCATTCCCTGTAGGGAGATGGACCACCTCAAAAGTTTGGGATTTTCACCCTTCATCTGCTTGAGCCATCTGAGGGGTCTGTGGTCTGTGTGAATGAGGAGGCGAGTCCCAAACAGGTATGGTTTCAACTTCTTCAGTGCCCAGACCATAGCAAAAGCTTCTCTCTCAATCACACTCCACCTCTGTTCCAGTGGAAGTACTGCTAATGAAGGCTACCGGTTGGTCTAGGCCCTCTTCATTCAACTTTGCTAAGACTGCCCCCATGCCATGCTCTGGAGTGTCCATCTGCACAATGAATTCTTTGGAGAAATCAGGAGCCTTGAGTACAGGTGTTGTACACCTGGCCTCCCAGAGGGTAACAAAGGCTTTCTGACAGGCCTCTGTCCAGATCACCAATATAGGCTGCTTCTTCACAGTCAGCTCTGTTAAGGGGGCGACAATGGTGCCATATCCCTTGACAAACCTCATGTAGTATCCTGTGAGGCCTAGGATGGCTCTCACCTCTGTTTGAGTTTTGGTGGCTGCCAGGTCATGATGGTCTCAATCATGGCCTTTAGGGGCTGCCCCTTGCCACCAGGAGGCCCAAATACACCACATAACCCTGCCCTATCTGGCACTTAGTGGCCTTGATAGTCAGGCCTGCCTGCCTGCTTCAGGGTCTGAAACACCACCTGGAGGTGGTGCAGGTGTTCCTCCCATCTGGAGCTGAAGACAGTGATGCCATCCAGGTAGATGGAACAGATGGCCTCCTACCCTGCTAAGGCCTTGTTAACCAACCTCTGGAAGGTAGCAGGGGCATTCTTCAAGCCAAAAGGCATCGCCTGAAATTGGAAGTTGCCCTCTGGGGTTGGAAATTAGAAGTTTGTCCACTCAGTCAGAGCGATCTGCCAGTACCCTGATTTCAAATCAAAAGTACTGAGGAACTTGGCAGCGCTCAGCCTGTCGATGAGCTTATCAGCTCAGCAGATGGGGTGGGAGTCCTGATTTATGTCAGTAACTTTCTACTACGACAAGAGATGTTCTGTGTGGCCCAACCTAGATCCCTAACTAAAGGTTGTGCAGTCGAGTTTTTTGTTCACTCGGACTTTTGTCATGAGACAGTGGTTCCACTGTGACAACTTTGTTAACATATCCCTGCTCTTTTAAAGCTTGCAGCCACAGTCTCACTAATGGAACATGCTACATTGCGGATAAAGTATGAGGGTCAAATATACTATTATTTTGATGGTATGAAGGTTGGAGAGCTGTTGCAAAAATGGGAACCTGCAAAATGACCTGTCATTAGATCCAAACTACTATGCTGTCCATCGACCTTTTTTAAGGGAGTTTTTGAGCAGATATAGGATCTATAGTGATGTTCTAATTCCACTTATATGCTCTACTTTAAAGTCATTAGTAGTCTAAAATGAGGGGACAGGTGGTATTGTCTTTCTTATTTTTTTTTCTCTTTCTTGTCGATTTGGGTCTTTGGTCTTAATTTTTTTTTTGATTACATTTTCTATTCCTGGTTTTTTCATTGTGTGTTTTTTTCTTGTGTGTTATTTCAGGATTGGGCCTGGTTTTTTTTCTGGGAGGACGTCATTCCTCATGGCTCCTTGTTGGTCGTATACTTCTTTGCGTCTAGGGGTGTGGGTTTTGGCCCTTGTTTGGGCCCTTTATTTGGGGGGTGGATGTCTATTTGGGTGGGCAGTGTTGGGAGGATTTCTCAGGGGGGGTAGGAAATGGGTCATGATTTTTGCATAGGTGTTTGCATTAAAAGGAGGAGTAAATGCTGGCAGGGATTTTTGGGTAAACAAAAATAATTGGAGGAAAGTATCAGTTTTGCAATCACACATGGAGGTTATTGGTGGAGGTTGGGTTGTTCTTCCGGTTTTTCCCAGGGTGCATCGGCATAGGATGAACTCTGATAATGGCTAGAAATGCTAATAGTCATGACCAACAAATGCACATTCTTTTCTGGACTGTAAATGGTATTAAGTGCCCCACTCATGTAATTAATCAGGGAGGAACTGTTCTATCTGTGCCCGCATTGTGTTTGCTTGCAGGAGACCCATCTCTCCAGGTTTTAAACTTCGTTACTGGATGTCTTGAGTTATAGAGTTCTTTCTACCGCCTGCTTCACTTCCATACGGAGGGGAGTGGCTCTCTTGGTGCAAGGCAAGAGCTGGGTTATGGTGGGGCATAGCTTGGACTCAAATGGCCAGTGACTTATGACGTCCATCCCCCAAGAAAATGTTAAATTTACTTTGTGCATAGTATATAGTCCTAATGAGGACGATCCTACTGTTTTAGCGTTTGTTGGCTGAGCTGCATCAATGGCACGAGCCAGTGATACTTTGTAGTGATTTTAATGTTACTCTTCATTTTGGTTTTGACTCTTCGTGTCTTGGGGCCAGAGTACAGCTCCTAATGTGAAACAGTACCTTAGGGGTGCTCTGAGACAATTAATGGATTCCTATGCACTTATAAATGTATGGCGGAGCTGTCCACCTAAGGAGTCTGGGTTTACCTTTTATTCTGCCCCATATATATCACTTTCATCAATTTACATGTTTTTCGTCAGCCACTCTTTATTATCCCTTCTCAGTGTTCAGTTGAATCCGAGGTTGATATTTGATTATAATTCATTATTTTTATCTCTCTCAGTGGAACGATCCGCTCAGCTTTGCTAACCACGTACTTGGACCTTTCACAGGCAGCTTCTATTTGGCGAGGAGTACATTAATTTTATGGTATATTAGTGGTATGGGATGCACTCAAAGTCTGTTGCAGAGGGTATATCTTAAAATATTCATTGTTTCAAAGAAAGGAGCAGGGCAAGGAAGAGGCTCATATACGGTCTTTTCTCAACTCTATGGAATATCACTTAGCACATAGTGTAATTAATCAGGACTGGGAGACTTTTCCCTTATTTTGGATCAACTCACAATTGCTCAGGTCACTCTCAGAGAGAGACTTCGGGACAGATCAATTAAGAAGATCCGAACTAAGCAAATAACTGCTTTTAAAAATAATGAAGAGATGGGGCAAATACTTTCCTCTCGGGTCTTAGAACCTGTATGAATATTATCCAGACAATTCTCATTGATAAGGGCCAGCGGGTCAATGATCAATCACTCACCACGAAGAAGTCTGTAGGTTTTATCAGGAGGATGGGATTGCCTCTATAGACATTACCATCCAATTTATCAGTAAGCATTATCATCGCGAGCTGACTTGGCTACAGTGGTCTAGTCTGGAGGACCCAATCACTCGAAGTTGAGACTGCAGTAAGTCAACAAGCTTTATGCAGTCTTTTTACAGGTTCTCGCACCTCTTCTTTGCCATTTTTTCAGTTCTTTTGAATTTCTCAGACAGTTGCCTGAACCTTGGTCATAGACCAACATTGTTATCTTTCCGAAGAAGGGGAAAGACACCATGTTGTGTGGGTCATATCAACAGATCTCATTGATCAACGTTGATTCAAAAATCTACATTCAGATTTTGGCCAATAAATTTTCTTCTGTAATCTCGGGTCAGGTTGATGAGAACCATCATGGGTTTATACCGGGACGAGACACCACCACCTATGTTAATACAGCCATCAGTGCTTTGGAAGTTGGGTCAGTCATTGGGGACACGGTCGAATCATAATGCTTGACACAGAAAAAGCGTTCGACCAGGTGTCCTGGGTGCTTCTTTAGGCAATTATTGGTACCTCTAGATTTGGTCCTTGGTTTATCAATCGGGGTCAGCAACTATATAATGGCTTGAAGGCTAGGGTTCTGTGTTTTGGTACTCACTTGAACCATAGAATGATCACCAGGGGCACCCGGCAGGGGTGTCTCCTCTCACCCCAGCTGTTTGCGCTGCACATCAAGCCCTACATCCAAGCTTTGAGAATGGACATAGGATATTTGTCTGCTGGAAATACATTGGTTAGAGCTTAAGGTTCTAGCCTATGTGGATGATGGGACCATTCTGACCTCTACCCAGGTTACTGTACTGACGACAATAGATACAATTACAAGCAAATATGGTTCTGTTTCGGGGTATAAACTTAACATCGACAAGATTCAGGTCTTGGCTTATGTTTCTGCTCCGTGACAAGACAGGCATTGGGTATGCTCAGCAACATATCTTGGTGTTGAGTTGTCATTAAAAATGGAAGAGATAATTGAGCTTAATTATGGTCAAATTTTCATGATAACGGTGAGAACTTAAATGACAGGAATAAATTACAACTGGGGATAATTGAGAGGTGTAACCTTATTAAAATGATCATCTTTCCTCGCTGGCTTTACCTTTTTAGGTGTATACCTCCTTATCTTTCTAAAGCTTTTTTTTATATTGAGGGTACTTGGCAGAAATTTATTTAGCATTAGCGGAAACCTAGGTCCAATATACAGTTTCTCCATCTACCACGTGAGAGTTGGGGTCTCTCCTTACCCGGCTTGTGGTTTTATTACCTGGCTACTTTTATGTCTCAATTAATCAAGTTTCTTGGTAGGGAGTTGTGGTTCCTGGGGCGTATGTTTCCAGAGTATCTATTGTGGGGTGAGTCTATCATGCCCGCAGTGGCATCAATACAATTTACTTTAAAGGGACTAGGTCTAAGACGCTGAGAGTTTATCATCCTATCTTAAAAAGATACTGCCGGATATCACTCTCTACAATACTTATACATACGTGGGCTATAATGCCAATTTACCTCAGTAAGTTTTTTGGCATGTTAGAAAGGTTCTCACCTTCTCGCATTGGGGAAATTATTTGAGGGTGGTATTCTCTCTTATGAGACCTTGCAGCAAAGGTTTTACCTCCCCTGTGCCGGATTATTTTGGTATTTACAGCTTCAACATATTTTAGGTATTGTAAAATCGGAAGACGTTTGCTGTTCCCAGAGCAGCTTTCTGGACTACCTGATGAAAGGTCCTCTTCAGGGGAGTATTAGTCTGGCCTATAAAATGATTTCTTCAGCTGAGGTTGGCACAGGAAAGATTCCTTTCAACTTGGGACAGATAAGTGGTATCGGCACCTTGGGATAAAGATAACCGTAGACGATATCAGGTATATTAATTGACTTGCAAAGTGTTTCAAAGGTCTTGAGGGTTAAATCTCATAATTTTCTCTAGTTTATGCCCTATCAACTGCATATTATGAAGGTCAGACAAGATGCAAAATGCTTTTGATGTTGGCCCGAGCGACCAGATACAGTTCATATCTTTGCCTCTTGCCCATCAATCAAGTTTTACTGGGAGTCAATCATGTAGAAACTTAACCTGATTTTTCAGGTCAATGTGGCTGGGGATCCTAAGTTAACAGTATTAGGACATTCCCCAGCAATTCCTTCATATTTAGTAGGGATATATTTTTTTGCAACGCCTCTGTTAAGATTAGTGCTAGCTCGGCACGTGCTGCTCAAGGAGGCCCCAAATCCTATGCTATGGTGGCATGAATTTATGAACACCGGCTCTCTTGAAATGTCCTTAACAATAATGACGGGCGCAGGGCTAGACTAAGGAGAATCTGGGACCCTTTGAGGGGGATGTTGAGCTGTTTTCAGATAGATCAGTGCTGGTCATGACTAATTGCCATCACTAAAATCTCCCTGTTTGTTCTGTAAGAGTTTGATGATCAGGTGCACCCTGTATTCTTCATTGTTTTGCTATGGTACTTTATCCGCTGGTCTGAGCGTTCTTTTCTCTATTGGATTTTATGTTTTTTTCGTCTCAGCGAGATTTGGTTTAGTTTGATATGTATCTCATCTGTTGAATTAAATTCACTCGAAAATAAAAAGAAAGAAAAGTAGAATGGTAGTAACCCTCCACTATGTAAACTGTAAAGGAAACTTGCACACTCATTGGATGATGGCAACAATGGTTTCATCAATGATGTTGTCAATTATGTAATTTAAGATTTCATCAGTTATGTCATAAATTATGTCATAGAACATGTCGTGAGTGAGGTTATATGTGAGGTCATAAGCAGTGCATGGCATGGCTAAGGCAGGTTATAATTAGTGCTGCTAATTATAACTGCTGACTTTGTGTGTTTTTTACTTCAGAATGTAAATGTTGTCAGTGAGCAATTCACCTAACTATAACGTTACTATAACCTTTGTTTTTTTTAGTTAATATATATTAACAAACATATATATATATATATATATATATATATATATATATATATATATATATATATATATATATATATATATATATATATATATATATATATATTATCTACTGGCGGTCGGCAGTAGATAGTTATAGTTAGGACCACGTTTCCATAGGAAAAGCATTTTTTGATGTGCTTATAACTTTGGCGTCGTGTGACGAATCTTTACGAAATTTTCCAAAAGTTCCTCTTTT
The DNA here is from genome assembly GCA_963921515.1 of Calotriton arnoldi. Classification (NCBI taxonomy): domain Eukaryota; kingdom Metazoa; phylum Chordata; class Amphibia; order Caudata; family Salamandridae; genus Calotriton; species Calotriton arnoldi. Next base: position 887,306 of record CAWUFW010007153.1, on the reverse strand, counting down.
CAGGTCAGCTCCTATCCTAAAAGTTTGGGGGATTCGTCAAGGGGGGCTAAGAAAAAGGGGGTCCCAAAACGTGTTTTCTCCATGCAATTTCCATAGGAAACTTTAGACAAGGCTACAGGTCAAACTGCTGAACGGAATTACGCCAAATTTGGCAGGGAGATAGGTCTTGGGGTAAATCCGTTCAGTAGTTTTTGAGAAATATCAAATTTCCAGCTATCGATATTTGAGAATTCTGACATCTGATTGGCTGAGGCATTACGAGCACGAGCTTGCGGCGTATTGGCTGCGAACTGTTGAAACTAGGAAGTGTTGGCAGCCATTTTGTTATTTACAACTCTCCCTCTACAAGGCATCAGGTCCGTAGTTCTACCTCTGCGAGGCAACACTAAAAATATACCGCAGCTCTGTCTGTGCGAGATAACCCTTTCACGGTCCCTCTCCCCACATCACCAGCTTGCGGCTATGCCTTTAGAAGCCAGTCCGTCGGCTCGCAGCTGTGCGACTGCGAGCTGTCAGCCATTTTGTGACTCAGTCCGTCAGCTCGCATCTCTCCCTCTAAAAGGCATCGGATCCGTAATTCTACCTCTGCGAGGCAATACTGAAAATATCCCGCAGGTCTGTCTGTGCAAGATACTCCTTTTACGCTCCCTCCCCCGCTTTACCTCTGTGAGCCACTTCGTTAGCTCGTTTTACGCTGCCTGTCCCCACATCATCAGCTCGTGGCTATGCCTTTAGAAGCCAGTCCGTTGGGTCGCAGCTCTGTGTCTGCGAGTGGTAAGTCCGTAGTTCTAACTAAAAATATATTGCAGCTCTGTGTGTGCGATATACCGCTTTCACGGTCCCTCTCCCCACATCACCAGCTCGCGGCTATGCCTATAGAAGCCAGCCCACAGCTCTACCTCTCTGAGCCACCTCGTTAGCTCGTAGCTGTGTCTGTGCTAGCAGGCCCGTAGGCCCATTACTCTCCCTCTGCCAGTCGGGTTGCAGCTCGGAGGGCTCGCAGCTGTATCTCTGCGAGCCAGCCCGTTAACTGATAGCTGTGTGTCTGCTAGCAGGCCTGTTGGCCCATTGGTCTCCCACTGCAAGTCAGACCACAGCTCTCCCTCTGCGAGCCAGTATGGTGCTGTGCTTTTGCGAGCCAACAGCTCGTAGGTCTCCCTCTGCGAGCTGAGCCCACGGGCCGCAGCTCTTCCTCTGCGAGCCTGCCCAATGGCCCACAGGGGTCCCTCTGCTAGCCGAACCGCAGCTGACACTCTGCGAGCCGAAATTGGGAATATAAGGCGGCTCTAAAAAGAGCCTTTGTGTTTATTAGTTGGAGCTACATGTAAGTGCGAATGCACAGCTTCAGGTTAATCAGGAAAACTCGGTTTCCCTCATCTGTGAAGTGTACTCCATCACTTCTGTAGATATCAGCCATATCAAAACGTATGTTGTTGTTGTAGATCGACCCCATTCTATGGTCTCTGAGGTATGCAGACACAGCTTTGTTGACATTCTTCCTAGATTTTTCAATCTTATGACAAAATTGGTTTGACCATTTCCACTTCTGTCTTTGGCATATATTGGAATATACAAAGACAGTTTGAGGCAAAAGTAACATCAATTGTCCAAAGGTGTCCTTCATAAGCATTTCCAAACCTACCCCAGTCAATGTGCCTAGATCGTTACCACCACAGTGCACAATCATGAGATCAGGGTGTTGGAGATGCAAACAGGTTTCAACCAAAGGGAGCAATTGGTGCCACTTCAATCCTCTCTGCACAAACCATTTAATGTGCACATTTTGTAAGCCTAGGTCTAAGTCAATACATCTCTGTTCTGCATACCTCTTGCACCAGAAAACATAGCTATGTCCTACAATCCACACTAGCATTTTGAAGGTATGGCTAGAAGATATAGATAAATGTCTGTAGCTCATGCACTGCATTCGTAGAATGAGAGATATGTTTAAACATGGGGAACAACTTTTTTTTTACATACAAAACCTTAACTGATTGGGAGATGAAATGTATTGTGTCCTAAAAAGTAGGGTGTATATTAGTTTTGATGAAAAGCATCTTTGTGATTGGTTAATAAAAAGCAGTTTATACGTGGAGTACATATTATAGGATGAAATTTGCTCAGCTCAACCACACCTGCTAATTGTATTTGGAAGGTGCAGTTCAAACTTGAAAGAATGGTGAACTTTTGACCTCCACGTGCCGTTAAATGTTGGAGAAAATGTTGCAAAAAAAATATCAGTTGGTTTAAAAAAATGATGAACTTTTAACCTGCACGTGTCGTAGAATGTTCTAGAAAGTGTTGATACAATACGTTGAACTTTTCACCTGTATGTGTCCTTAAAAAAGTGTGTATATGGAAATTTCAAAAATAACCAATAAAGAGAGGTTTTGCAATCGAAAAAAAAAGGAACTATTCTGATTTGTTCTTTACATGTATTTATGTGTGGAGCAACAGGGAAATTGTGCCATTACTGGTTCCATTCTTGATGAAAGCTGTGCATTACATGTACTGTGTGACAAGAAAAGAATTGCATGCGTTTGTGAGATTTGAAGTCTGCATACCAACTACGAAGGTAAATTAGAAATTAAGAAGGCGTGTTATGTGTTTTGTAGTAGTGGTTAATTATTTGAGACAATATTTTAAACTTTACAAGTATTTTTTATTTCTAAATAACATAGTGTTAGTAAAGTCTGGTGTTTTATTGGTTCTAAAATATGCATAATGTGTAACTAGTTGTTAAACAAGTACTTTATATATGTTTAGGAGTTTTCGCATAGAAAAAGTGTAAGTTGTTATCTGTAAAAGACTGTGGGCCATATTCTCAAGACGAGCGATAACAGTTTCCTGCCGCTAAAGCGGCGATAATGTTATTGCCATTCTTGTGAATATAACCCTGTATGGGTTTGGAAATTCCATGTAGCGTTAATTTCGATTTGTATATCTATTCCGGCGAGATAAACAGAATGTCGCACGTTTGGAAATTATGCTCAGTCTGGAAATAGTGGAGAAGGGGTCACAGTAGAAAATTCATGTGTTATTAAGTTAACAGAGATGGAAAAAAAGAAGAAATGTTATGTGCACAGTTTGTGGTCTAATTTTTTACACTGAGAGGTAGATTTAAATGTCAATCAAGGCTGGTGTGGTACTGCGAGGCTTTGCATTTGGGTGTTCTTAGGAAATCTAAGTTGTTAGGGAGCGTTTCTTCAGAAGTCATTTTTTTACATATGTGAGAGATAAAAATAAATGAAAATGTTCTTTGTATATTTTCTGTACGATTTTGTTCACAGTGGTAAAGTAAATGTGATTATTAGTGATAGTAATTCTCACGGTGTGTTCCTCTCCTGAATATACGCAGGCATTTAAGTGGTCCGGGTGTTATTAGTAGTTCGCTCTGCCACCCCTTTAAGAGAGCCGCCAATTTTTTCATCCCAGTTAAAGGTGTTAATATACGTATAGTAAATGGACGATACATAAAATTTTGGGAATTATACCTTCATTTACTCTGTCTACCTTGCAGCACCATTTGGTGCCCCCAGCAGTACTGTTTATAAAAATAATCTAATACAGCTTTTTGTATTATAAAAATAGCACTTATAGGTTTATTGGCATATTGGTAGAATTTGTACTATATAAAGAATGTTGCAATCAGTTTCAATGGTATAAAAATGCACTGTATTATGTAGGAAATATTACATATGCATAGGTTGTGATGTCATTTTTTTACTGTAAGGTACATTTGAGTATAAGTGAAAACAGGTGATATACTGCGAACCCGTTCAGAATGTGCACAGATTACATAGAGAGTAAATGGACAAAGTAAACTTGCACGTTGCTTTGTGTATGTATGCATAGTTTGAATCATTTGATGATACTTTAAGACATAATCTAAACACTATTTCTGCTTTACAATTGGGTACAGTGCACAGTGTTAGTAGTTCGTACTAGATGCTGGTAAAGGTATTATTTATTGCTCGTTCAGTACGAAATAAAGGTGGAGAGGGGCGTTTCTTTACAAGAGATATTTTATAAATGTGTGAGAGATAAAAAACAATTAAAAATGTTCTTAGTAAATTTTCTATTCGATTTTTTCACACAAGTAAACTAACTGTGATTATAAGTGATGAAAATTGTTAGGTGTGTCTCTGTGCTGAATATACGCAGGACTTTAAGTGGACTGGGTGTTACCGGTGCTGAACACTGCTACCCCTTTTAGACACCCGCATTTTTTTTCATCTCACTTAAAACCCTCAATATACGTATATTAAAGGAACGGTACAAAAAAAGTTTAGGGATTACACCTCCTTTTCCTCTCCTCATGTGTCATCCCCATTTTGTGCAACAAACAGTAGTGTTTAGAAAAATTAAGTAAGAGGTCTTTATTTAGTATGAAAGTAGCACTTATACCTTTATTAGCATGTTCATGGGATCTGTAGTGCAAAGAAAAGGTCGTAATCAGTTTAATGGTACAAAAGTGACGTAACATATGTTTGAAAGATTACATGGTTTTAGGAGTAAGGTACAGAGGTAACAAATAAGCAGTATAGTTTGTTATGTTTAAACTAGTATGTAGTTTTGTAAATCAGATACGGCGTTGATTTGTGCAGCATACAGTATACCCACAATGACCCTGGAACATGTCCCTGAATGCCTTGGCACACTGCAGCACACATCCAAACACCAAGTAGGCCCCCATCCACAATGTGGACAGAGTGCCCCCCCCCATCACCAATATCACAACCTACGCTTGCACATATGCTGAATCCAGCAAACCAGCAGATCCGTGACCCACACTTACTATGCAAGTAACACTGCATTTCGGATAGCATAGGAGCTGCGTAAAGAAAATGACATGGCCCACGAAGCGAGATGGACGGAGCCAAGTGTGGATCACATCCTCAAAGGAGCAAGTCACACTCCGACGTCTCCTTGTGCAACCACAACCCATGCCTTACAATACACACAGCAGACCAACAATGCACCAGGCCACAAAATAAGTCCGCAAGCACACATCACCCAAGTCAAAAGCAAAACAGGCCCCGAAAAGCACACAATCCAAAGGCACCCTGTCTGAAGGGGAGAAGGCTACACGAAATCAGAGGTGCAGGGGCAATTCCCCCACAATGCAGCCCACACACATAGCAATCACAGAACATCAGCAATCAAGGCAATGTGGTACAAAACTCCCCTCATACGCGTTCTGTGTCCGGTGTGTATGGCGGGGTGATGGCAGCATGGCTGTGTGCCCTTGACACATCAGACTGCGTAGGTGATGGGGCTGCATCAGATGTCGTCCAGCACCTATGCAAAAACAATGTCTGGCTCACAGAGGCAGAGCTTGCCAAAGGGATACACCCCCATTGCACATGCGACAGTCAGTTCTTTCCTGTGTTGGGACGAGGCTCATTGTGGCACACGAGTGGACAATCTTTACAACACACCTCACAGTTAGACACCAGTGGAGTGGCATAGGCTTTATTGGCATGTGCGTGTCAGTACGGACGAGGAAACGGCCACAACAGGCACGGACATGCTTAAGACACTTACACGCAGCATGGGTACATGTCGAGGGGCAGATGATGTTGGGGCTCAAATGGACAATATTGATCACATATGGCAACGCTCACAGCCCACCTTGCCTTGCTGGATGAGTCATGTGTTATTTGGCATCTGCACAGTGCCCCGTGTGAGGGGGCACGACTGACTGTACGTGGGGTCTGCATGGTGCTCTGCCTCAGGGGTGCGGCAATTGTCTGCTCTGCCGACAATGATCAGGTGTGAGGGTCCGACAGGTTCGCATGTCGTGCTACATCGCCATGTGTGTGCTCTCACCCAGCAGTGTGTCCCAATTGGCAATGTTGCGAAACGACGCTGTGTTGCTCGGACCATGGACCTGCGTCGCCTTGGACAGGTGTGTGTGCACACGCGTTATTTCACGCACATGCATCCAGAGCCCGACCGACGGGAGACGTGTGCTCTGTTTTGGTGGGATATGTGAGCAATCCCCACTGTGCAACAAGTTGTTGGGCCATGTGCTGTGGGTGGCAATAGGATGTGGCTGCAGGTACGTAGTTACTCATCCATGAATGCCTGTGCAGCTTCATGTGCAATGTGTTCCAATAGTACGTCGTTGTCATGTTCAAGGAATACCAGGGTGAGCCAATCCATTAGGTGGTCCGGGCAGGTGTGCTCAGCCCACACTGTGTCACTGATCCGCAACACAGCCCAATAGGGAAGCGCCTCGATGTGGTCACTGCAGATGAGAAATTGTGCCATCTCCCATGCACAACTACCAATACATACGCAGTATGTCAAGGCATCCCATGCACGGCTGTCTCGGTTACACTCCTGTTCGTGATCCAACAGGGGTCGCAAACACAAGCCACAGTCCAATTTATCAACAGTTGTGTTGGATAGGCAGAGATCCATGGGACACTCGAATGTGCATGTTCAGCAGTGGAACCAGGGCTGGACGCAGGTGAGGTGGGCAATGCGGAAGCTGAGCCTGTAACTGATCCGCAGCACTGCCAGTGGCAGTGTGCCCAGTAAATGCAGCATACGTGCATGGTACTGTTCCTTGTGATGGGTGCTGTGCATGTGCCCGGTATGGCCTGCCATTGCATTGGTGCGTCTCGTGAACAGGCACTCTTCTGGACTGCGGCTGTTGTGTGGAGGATATGCCACAGCTCTGAGCAATAATTTGAATGTGTGTGCAACGTTGTGGGACATGGGTTGCTGTTTCCGTGGGTGTCAAGGCCTTCCCATGCGGGGGTACCACAGGCAGGGGCTTCTATGTGTGGGCTGTGGATAAGTCGGATGGTTTATTTGCGGAATGCGTGGTGTGGGAGTCGCCCCCATCTGCCATTGTATCTCTATCAGGGTGTTCCAGGCGCGTTCGGGACCAAGGTCAGAGGTGCAGGTGTCCTCCCGGCTTCTGCATTGGGACAATGGTGCTTTCATCCCTGATGTTTGTCTCACTACTACTTTCGTTTTGGGAATGTGATGTGGCTTTGGCGCTGAGATTGGGACATGGCCTTGGGCTCATGGTGTACAGATGGCGATGCACACACATATGTTGGCATGTGGAGCCAGGTGCCCGTGCGTCCTTGCGCTGCTTGTGCTATCTCACTCCGTCTCTCTCCCTCGCTCTCTCCCTCTGTTTCATTTGTTGCGCGCATGGCACACCATCTTGTCTTGGATTTGGTCTACCGGGCTGTGTGCTACGGATTGTCCAGTGGGAGCAGCTAGGACTCATCCTAGGGGTTGTTTCTGCTTTTGTTTGTGTGGTGTTTTGTGTTGGTGGTTGCATTGCTGTATGACTGATTCTCCATTTTCTGGTCACGCATGTATGTTTATTTTGCTGCTTGTGCGACATGAGGCAAGATGTTTGTTTTGGGGTTGGTGGTGTTGGTGTGCAATTTCGTAGTCCGGTGTTGGGGGTGGTGCCGGGGGTGGGGGTGTTCCGGGTGTGGGATGGGGTCCTGGGGTGTTGGTGGTGGGTGTTGTGGCCCTGTTGGGTGTCCGGGCCGCATGATGAGTTGCTCCATGGCATCTGTTGCCCTTCGGATGTGGCCCTGGGCTGTGCTTCCTTTTGTGGTGCTGGCTGCCGTCCAACTTTACACCAGGTCAGAGCAGGTGTAAATTTCCTGGTGCTAACGCGCCTTATCGCCCGTTTTGTGTTTTTATTGGGGATGTGGCTGGTCGTTGTGAATGTTGAGGTGTGCTGTTGTCTCGGCTTTTGTCACGGGAACGCCTACTCTGCATCTCATTAGCGATATTTGCGAGGGTCGTCTGTGGCGATGTTTTTTGAGGCTGCTATCGCAGGTATACTGGTGCTGTGGGCTGTTAACACCGGCTTGTGAATGGGGGGGTAAATTTATCACAAGTTTGGCTGCGATAAAGTGCTGTTAATTCGGCAATGGCTCCTTGTAAATATGTCCCTTAATCTTTCCCCCTCTCCATCTCCATGTCGGTGGTTTTTGTTGCTGTCTAACAGTTGATCTGTACTTGCTTATGTACATCAACAATGAAATGTAAGCCTGTACCATATTTTTGCTAATATGGTGCAGTGTTATGCTGGCTAAATTGCCGATAGAAGTGTTAAACTAATAAGGGTAACGTTTACATGTGCCATCTAGTTGAGAATATCACTCTTAAGTATACAGATAACAATTTTACAAAATAGTATCTACAAAGTTTTCTGTAGTGGGTTGCAGAGGAAGTGGTGTGGGACGGTGGGGTGCATGGGACGGGGGGTGGGGCGGGGGGGCGAGGGGAAAAGTAGGAGGTAGTGGAGTCACATATAAAATGGGAAGGTGAATCTAAATAATTCAATAAATACGTGCTGTATGTCGGATGACACTACCTGCCACCCTACTGTTCCCTTATTCCGCTCCAGTACCATGCAGCATTTCCTCTGCAAGCCGCCACTGGAACTTATATAATTGTATGTGATTATTTTGACATATTGAACAGATATAACAAATAATTTAAACTTTTTTTCATTTGCAGAAAATTATTTTGTTTGGATTAAAAATTGAAAATGCCTGGAAGAACTGAAAAAAAAGGAAAAACAAAAAGGCAATCTACTTAAAGAAAAGTCAAAAATGTGCATTCGAAGAAAATGAGAGTACTACAAAAATAGTTTCTTCTGGTAAAAACACTAGACAATTTCTAAAAAAAAGTACTACGAACATTTAATGAAAATAACATCACACAAAGGAAAAATAAAAAAAATTCAAGTAAGGAGAAGCAGACTTCGACTTCAAATTACAAGAAAAAAAAACATGAAAAGGAAAGAGTATTTGTTACCCGTAGACAAAAACAATTTCAAGAAATTCGTCAAAGAGTTTTTCGAAATAGAGTAATTCAGAATTTAATAAAAGGATGCCGCAAATATAAAAAGAAAGTGCTGCAATTGAAACAGAAACAGCGTGTTGAAAGCATAGTGGATACTGCTTTTAAGTTAAAACAAAAAATATTCATTTTCATTTTAAAGAGGATGAAAGTGTTGGATAAAACAATGACGATTCTGAAAGACAAAAGTAAAAAAAGACGTGTGAACAGAAGCAACTTTTGTAAAATCTTCAGTGGAAAATGGAAACATACATCTAATAGTGAACCTTTTTTTAATGAAGAGAGTTACTTCCAAGAAAATAGTTTACCATTTGCAGTTGATACTGGAGGTCGTTGCTACGAAGTTCAGAATGGTTGCCCTGTTGCAAAAGAGGAAATGGTTACTATTAGTGCAGAACAGTTAATAGCTGAAGAAGTGCAAGGGAAACGCACACAAGCTCCTGGGTATAAGTGGGGTTGTAGCAGTATTTGTAGTATTCAACAGGAATCTATTAATATAATGCGAAATTTGTTACGAGAATATACACAGAAAAGTGTAAAACAGAAGATGAGGTTGTTACAAACACTTGATCCTTGTAATGTAAGAAAATATACTGAGAAACATGGGCATTCTCTGGCTTGTCTTTCAAGAAAAGTATGTAAAAGTGTTTTTCATCACTTAAGGATGTTAGCAGTACACCATTCAGAAATGCGGAAGTTTGTAAGGAAACTGTACTATGTAAAAAGTCCTGCATTATGTTTAGGTGAACTAAATACAGCTCTTTTACACGGTTCTTTATCAGATGTACAAAAAGAGTGTGAGGATATTCAGTTCCGATATTTTGGTTCAGAAGAGCAGTGTATAGAAAGTGAAAGTTTGACAATTACAGATGTTGAAGAAGATGGGAAAGTGATTATAATTGATCAGTTTGAAGAAGAAATTGGAAAGTTTAACATAGTGTGCTCTCAAATTCCAAACTATGAAGGTCATTACGATGGCGGACGGAAAAAAAAACGACCGCCATGGTAGCGGGAAAACACCGCCCGCCGCTACCGCGGGAAAACCGACGGCTAGATTAGGATCCTCAGCGGTAAAACTCCAACCGCGGCGGAAAGGAGACCTGAGAATCCACCGTACGCCTGCGGAAAGGGCCCAAACCCGTCCGCGGCAGTCGGTTTCGCAGCGGAAACAGGCCAAACGCCCGCAACCACAGTGGAGACACCGCTATCAAAATTATGATATTCCCGACATCCCCACGGTGCAGTGCGCTGTTTCCGACCGCCGCGGTCAACAACATTGAAGAATCAGTGAGACGGCGGAAGCGCCATAGCCGAGCCACCACTGCGGACGCTCCGTTAAAAAAATGGCGGTCGCTAGAAAAACACACAACATGGCCACAAAGTGCACCAACCATACAAGGCATGCACCCAAAAGTAGCTAACACAGCCCAAAGACACACCCCCATGGGAAACTCCAAAACTACAAATCCCAGGTACACACACACACCACACCTGCAACCAATACCCCATCCTGACACACCCACAGACACCAGTATAAATCCAGCCCCCAACAGACCACAATCCTTTGCAAAACTCCACAACTGAGGGGACATCCACCACAGATGACAGGAGAGGCAAATCTGCACAACACACACATCACCACCACCACCACCACTTCCACACCTGCACCTCTAACACCTTTGCACAGCACACACCATACACATCACAACCACCACTACCACTCCCAAACCTGCACCCTAAACACCTTGACACATCACACACCATGTCACCACAGAGAATGCCAAAATTCAGTGAGAGTGAGTTGAGGGTCATGGTCGATGAGATAATCAGGGTAGAACCACAATTGTTTGGTAACCAGGTCCAACAGACACCACTAGCAACAAGGACGCAAATGTGGAGAAGGATAGTAGAGAAGGTCAATGCAGTAGGGACCGTGCCACGCAATAGAGATGAAATCGTGAAGAGGTGGCACGATCTGAAGGCAGTGGTCAAAAAGAAGAGAGCCAAGAACCATGAGCTGGCTCACAGGACAAAAGGGGGGTACAAAAGGGGATGATGGACGGAACGTTTGAGCCAATCAAACACTCACCCCCAGTCAACTGATCTGGGTTTAATCCATCATCATTCTTTAGCTCACTCCACCACCCCAGTTCAGACATGGCCATATGCAAATCAGTCTGACCCTGTGCCTCATGGGAACAGTCCAGCCCGAACTGCCAAGCGATGTCTTCCCTGGACCGGAAACAAGCATCCTAGGACCGGTTTCTGGCATTCCAGCCGTCATCAGCCAGGCTTGCTTGAATCCAGTGGCAAAGTGAGCAAGGGACCCACGTCTGGGCATACCCCCGCCAACTTAGGGCGAACAAAGCGATACAAAAGGGGATGATGGACGGAACGTTTGAGCCAATCAAACACTCACCCCCAGTCAACTGATCTGGGTTTAATCCATCATCATTCTTTAGCTCACTCCACCACCCCAGTTCAGACATGGCCATATGCAAATCAGTCTGACCCTGTGCCTCATGGGAACAGTCCAGCCCGAACTGCCAAGCGATGTCTTCCCTGGACCGGAAACAAGCATCCTAGGACCGGTTTCTGGCATTCCAGCCGTCATCAGCCAGGCTTGCTTGAATCCAGTGGCAAAGTGAGCAAGGGACCCACGTCTGGGCATACCCCCGCCAACTTAGGGCGAACAAAGCGATACAAAAGGGGATGATGGACGGAACGTTTGAGCCAATCAAACACTCACCCCCAGTCAACTGATCTGGGTTTAATCCATCATCATTCTTTAGCTCACTCCACCACCCCAGTTCAGACATGGCCATATGCAAATCAGTCTGACCCTGTGCCTCATGGGAACAGTCCAGCCCGAACTGCCAAGCGATGTCTTCCCTGGACCGGAAACAAGCATCCTAGGACCGGTTTCTGGCATTCCAGCCGTCATCAGCCAGGCTTGCTTGAATCCAGTGGCAAAGTGAGCAAGGGACCCACGTCTGGGCATACCCCCGCCAACTTAGGGCGAACAAAGCGATACAAAAGGGGATGATGGACGGAACGTTTGAGCCAATCAAACACTCACCCCCAGTCAACTGATCTGGGTTTAATCCATCATCATTCTTTAGCTCACTCCACCACCCCAGTTCAGACATGGCCATATGCAAATCAGTCTGACCCTGTGCCTCATGGGAACAGTCCAGCACGAACTGCCAAGCGATGTCTTCCCTGGACCGGAAACAAGCATCCTAGGACCGGTTTCTGGCATTCCAGCCGTCATCAGCCAGGCTTGCTTGAATCCAGTGGCAAAGTGAGCAAGGGACCCACGTCTGGGCATACCCCCGCCAACTTAGGGCGAACAAAGCGATACAAAAGGGGATGATGGACGGAACGCTTGAGCCAATCAAACACTCACCCCCAGTCAACTGATCTGGGTTTAATCCATCATCATTCTTTAGCTCACTCCACCACCCCAGTTCAGACATGGCCATATGCAAATCAGTCTGACCCTGTGCCTCATGGGAACAGTCCAGCCCGAACTGCCAAGCGATGTCTTCCCTGGACCGGAAACAAGCATCCTAGGACCGGTTTCTGGCATTCCAGCCGTCATCAGCCAGGCTTGCTTGAATCCAGTGGCAAAGTGAGCAAGGGACCCACGTCTGGGCATACCCCCGCCAACTTAGGGCGAACAAAGCGATACAAAAGGGGATGATGGACGGAACGTTTGAGCCAATCAAACACTCACCCCCAGTCAACTGATCTGGGTTTAATCCATCATCATTCTTTAGCTCACTCCACCACCCCAGTTCAGACATGGCCATATGCAAATCAGTCTGACCCTGTGCCTCATGGGAACAGTCCAGCCCGAACTGCCAAGCGATGTCTTCCCTGGACCGGAAACAAGCATCCTAGGACCGGTTTCTGGCATTCCAGCCGTCATCAGCCAGGCTTGCTTGAATCCAGTGGCAAAGTGAGCAAGGGACCCACGTCTGGGCATACCCCCGCCAACTTAGGGCGAACAAAGCGATACAAAAGGGGATGATGGACGGAACGTTTGAGCCAATCAAACACTCACCCCCAGTCAACTGATCTGGGTTTAATCCATCATCATTCTTTAGCTCACTCCACCACCCCAGTTCAGACATGGCCATATGCAAATCAGTCTGACCCTGTGCCTCATGGGCCCTCCCGTTCCACTCAAAACATTCACTGAATGGGAGGAGAAGGTGCTTGGCATTCTACATCCAGAGAGTCTCTCAGGAATACCCGGAGGAGTGGAGGCTGGTAAGTACAAACAAATGCCTAACATCACACAAATGTACTGTCTTGCACTATTACAAAATAATACCTCCTAGGTACAAATTCATTCATGTGCACAACACTCCCCCAACACATCTCTCACAGATACAACAGACACTCCCCTGAAGCCCCCAAAGGTAGTTAGCAACATCACCATGGGTACATGTGTACATGCTGCCAGCACTACAACTCCCACCAGGCCCCCTTGTCCCACAGCTGAGCAGGATGTAGCCCTCCCCCCACCCAGAAGCAAGCCTCAGCCATTGTGTGCTACACCCTCACCTAACAGGTAGGTAGGGGAAACATCCTTTACATCGCGGTGATTACACCGCGATGCATTTAGAACGCTGCCATTACAACGAAGCGTTACATCGTCTTGCACTGGAGGGCGCTATAACCTAAGGAATAGTAAGATTTACTATTCCAACACCTTCCCTACTGTACGTAGACTGGTGTTGGAATAGTAAATCTTACTACTCCTAAGTCCAGCGCCCTCCAGCGCAAGTCGTTGTAAATACTTGCGTTGTAAAAACTGCGATGTTACATACCGCGATCATTTTGATCGCGTTGTAACTAACCCTGGGCAAAGCACTACGCTACGCTCGCGTAGTTGCGAAGTTTGCGCTACTTCGCACAACGCGAATTGCACGTAGCACAGTGCAAACACGCGTAGCGTAGTGCAGCGGTCATTTTTTGCTTGCTCGCGGTCCTCAACGTCAAGTTGGCGACCGCGAGCAAGCAAAATGACATCCCGGCGAGATTCTCAACGCGGGGAGGTCAGGTTTCTCATTGCGAGTGGTCGCGTATGCTCGCGACCGCTCGCGATGAGAAACTACCAGTCCGCGTTGAGAAAGCTGCCGCTCGAGTAAAAATCTACTCGAGCGGCAGTAAAAGACAGCTCGCACTGTGCAAGATGCCGTTTTCAATGATTGCACAGTGCGGACAAGCATCCGGCACTGTGCAATCATTGCGAACAGTGCACTACGCAGTTCGCGTAGTGCTACGCGTAGCTCGCGTAGTGCGAACTGCACTTTGCGTAGCTTCGCGTAGCGCTACTTCGCGAACTACGCCCAGGCTTAGTTGTAACATCACATATTCGGTAGGTAGCCATCTTCACAGGGAGGTGGGTGGGTGTTTGGGAGGCCTGCACTACAACTCCCACCAGGCCCCCTTGTCCCACAGCTGAGCAGGATGGAGCACTGCCCCCACCCAGAAGCATGCCTCAGCCATTGTGTGCTACACCCTCACCTAACAGGTAGGTAGCCATCTTTACCGGGAGGTGGGTGGGTGTTTGGGAGGCCTGCACTACAACTCCCACCAGGCCCCCTTGGCCCACAGCCAAGCAGGATGGAGCACTGCCCCCACCCAGAAGCATGCCTCAGCCATTGTGTGCTGCACCCTCACCTAACAGGTAGGCAGCCATCTTTACCGGGAGGTGGGTGGGTGTTTGGGAGGCCTGCACTACAACTCCCACCAGGCCCCCTTGGCCCACAGCTGAGCAGGATAGAGCACTGCCCCCACCCAGAAGCATGCCTCAGCCATTGTGTGCTACACCCTTACCTAACAGGTAGGTAGCCATCTTTACCGGGAGGTGGGTGGGTGTTTGGGAGGCCTGCACTACAACTCCCACCAGGCCCCCTTGGCCCACAGCTGCGCAGGATAGAGCACTGCCCCCACCCAGAAGCATGCCTCAGCCATTGTGTGCTACACCCTCACCTAACAGGTAGGTAGCCATCTTTACCGGGAGGTGGGTGGGTGTTTGGGAGGCCTGCACTACAACTCCCACCAGGCCCCCTTGGCCCACAGCTGAGCAGGATAGAGCACTGCCCCCACCCAGAAGCATGCCTCAGCCATTGTGTGCTACACCCTCACCTAACAGGTAGGTAGCCATCTTTACCGGGAGGTGGGTGGGTGTTTGGGAGGCCTGCACTACAACTCCCACCAGGCCCCCTTGGCCCACAGCTGAGCAGGATGGAGCACTAGTCCCACTCATAGGCATGTGACGTCTGTGCAGCCGCACATGACACCATACCACTTAGTCCACAGTCACCAACACAAATAATGCAAAACAGTTGTGTTGTAGTCACCATGCACAAGTCTCTGTTCAAAATTAACCCACATTGTGTACACTGTGCCAGGCATCACACACTGCAACACTAACAATGATCATGCTGCCCTGCAGCAGTGTCTGGCCATTTGTATGGCAAAGTGCAAATCACCCATGTCATACCACAGTGTTGCAATGTAAACAGTGGAAGTGCAGTGCACCCAAAAACTACACTGCAGCTGGGACTCACAATGCTAAACTAAGCAGATCCCAAATGTCCTGCAACACACCCAGCTACCACAGTGCTGCACTGAATTGCAGAACAGCACCTTGTCTGAATTAAATTGTCAAAGGTGTCTTGTTTGGACCACCAATGTGTGTATGCATTGACAATGTTCACATCTCACACTGTCTGTCTGAACAGTGCTGGTATAGTCTGGCCCCAAAACCATACATTGTCTGCACAGGGCTGAGTACATCTCACACACACACCACTGTTGACCACAACATGTCAGTGTATGGATACCCTGGAACAACTGCTACACCAGTACTGGGCTCATGTTCTCAGGTCCACAAATACCATGAAACCATGACAGTGTGGAAATGTATGCTGGGTGAGATCTTCACCCTGCTGTATGTCACCACTGTGCTACGAGACCATACCCCTTGCCCTATTGTGCCTTCAAATGTCGGGGGAGTGACCCCACAGCCAGACAGCTGGGACAACAGTGATGGGGGGGTTATACCCCATGACCAAATGTAATCTGAAATCAATGGGTACAAAAAGCCACACACACATCATGCTCACCACACGCACATTCCATCCAAAGATTTCTACCAAGTCACATAGCCATGTCATTGCTCACCTTCACCCCAAACGGTAGTTAGCCATCTTCACAGTGAGACGGTGCAGTGTGTTTGGCTATCCGTCCCACAAAATGCAACATGCATGCTGTTCCACCACTATGGAGGATGGGACACTACACCCCCAATAAGAAGCATGTGGCAGGCAATGTATGCTACCCACCCAACTCACAGGTAGGTAACCGCATCTCACAGGACGGGGTGTGTGGGGCTGGGAAGCTTGCACAACAACTCACACGGGCCCACCTGACCGCCAGCACACAAGACCCATTACTTCCTGGCACCAACATGCATGTGTCAGTCATTGCAATGTACACTTCAAAAGAACTGGCATGTGGACATATCATGCTGACTTGTCCCACACTGGACCAAGATGGAAGCCCTCATCCTACACACACGGAGAGGTCTCACAAATACAAGGAAAACACAGCAAACACAACATATCAACAGCCACAACATGCAGCCAGATATGCATTTAAAAAACATGTTGGCATAGGACACCAGGCCTCTCAATGCACAACTGCACACCCAGATAGCATTGGCAACTATAGTGTGCACACACCTAAGAAAATGAAACTTTGACAGCAACCAAAGTGTGAATGACTGAAACACATGTCGATGGAACTCCGAGCACAACCATGCACACCACTACATGCCATCTGACAGTAGCAGTGGTCCAGACCACCTAGGATCTAATTAAAGCAAACTTAAGCATGTCTGGAATTGCAAATACAGATATCTACACCACATTGAAAAGGTATGCATGAAACTACAATGCTCACTCACTGTGCAGAGAGAACCGCTATAAGGGCTCTACAAGTGACACATACGCGTAAATGGATGACATATGATTGATCAATAACAGGATGCCAACATGAGACTGTCAATGTCAATGTCAAAAAATTATATTGTGCATGTCATGTCTTGACAACTCCCAATATGGACAAGTAACATATGTACCACAACAGCTTGTAATGCATCACTGGATGTCGGTCAATGCTAATTTGTACAGTGAACAACTGCTGGATGTACAAACAGTTGATGTAACACTGCTAACACAAACTTTGATGGGTGCAACACAATGACCATTTCTCATCTGACCCACAGGTGACCAAGAACTCACTGCAGAGGATGACACCACCCTGCAGAGCCAGTCCCCCCTGGAACAGAGACAACTGGATGAGGACTCCCTGGATTCTTTGGATGAGGAGCTCCACGCTGGCCCATCTGGTGTGGCAGGCCGCAACCAGTCCCAGGCACCCATTGTCCCCCAACCACATCAGCTGCAGCCCCTGACCATCCTCTGACAGCTGCTGTCATGGCCTGTGTGTCAACCACTACTACCACCACCACCACCACCACCACAGCTGTCCGCAACACCCTCCCTGCCCCAGGGGTTGAGCAGCCCACCACATCGACTGCGGAGGCCAGGGAGAGGATGCAGCGGGCCAATGTGAGGACCGGACTGGACCGTGGCAGCAGTGCAGCTGGTCGGGACAGGCTCATGCAGAGGGGGACTGATCCTGGGATGGAAGCCCTGGGCCACATCGACAGAGTCCTTGGGGCCTACCAACAGGCCCAGGGACGAATGGGCCGGTTAGAGGAAGAATCTCTGGAGCACCTCCTGCTGCTGAGGTCCATGGACACACGCATGGGACAGATTGTGGACCTCTTGGGGCAGCTAGTGGCGGTTCTGAGGGACAGGCAAGCGCAACATTCTACCCCTCTGCCTCCCCCCGTTGGGCAGCAGGATGACACTTCATCATCCTCCCCTGCGTCCACAGAGGGGGGTGAGTCCTCAGACACCACTGCCCCTGCAGCAGTAGCCCCTCCAGTGAAGCACAAGAGGGGCCGTCCAAGGAAAGGCCAGGGGGACTCACGTGCCCAAGCACCTGCCAAACGCTAGTCCCCGAACCAGCCATGATGGCAGACCACTGCACCACTGCATTGACCTTTTGGACTATCCTTCACCACACTGCCATGTGAATGGCATCCATCTGTTGGACTGGGTCTCCACATCATTGTGGGGACTACTCAAGTATCTCATTTACCATGACTGTCAACTCACTTCTTCAATTCCCCCTTCACATTTTCTCCACCCTTGCATGTCACAGTTGTAAATAAATACACCTTACACACATGTTGTTGTGTCTGCTCCGTCTTTAATACAGGATGTGCAACCTTCACCGTGTAGGACATGGTCCAGGGGAATGGAATGTAGGTAACAAGTGAGATGCTGAAGGGACCTAGGGAAAACCGCAGAACAAGAGTCACTTGTATGGGTGTGGCATTGCACACATCACACAACACTTGTCAACAAAGTACTCAGATCTACAAACTTTACACAGAGCAACAGTCACCATAGAGACAATCTGTATCACACTAACCAATCACACATACATTGGCAGGCAGCAATGAGTCAACACCAAGCTGCAGTCAGCAAGCTCACATACACCCACACAGCAACAGCAACACCATCAGACCATTTCGTCCCTTCTACATCGTCACTCACCTTCAAGTGAAGTAGCGGGTGATGAGTTGTCGACGCATGTCGACCCCTTCCTCCTCTCCACTGCCCTCGTCACTGGATCCGGCTTGATTTGCAGGCGGCGGCGGCCTTGGCTGCTCATCATCGTCATCCAGGATCAGGGGTATTGCCTTGCGAATGGCCAGGTTGTGGAGCATACAGCATGCCACCACTATCTGACACACCTTCCCTGCGGACTACATAAGGGCCCCCCCAGTACGGTCCAGGCACCGAAATCTTGATTTTAGGAGACCAAATGTCCGTTCTATCACACGCCGAGTCCTCCCATGGGCATCATTGTATCGCACATCAGCTGGCGTGACGGGGTTCCGCAATGGGCTCAGCAACCACGGGCGGTTTGGATATGCCGAGTCACCTGGGTGTGAGAGACACAGATTAACCTTGCAGTCCCAAAATGCAACACAACAGCATGTCACACACACACACCACTCTAATCCACTATGCATACTCACCCACAAGCCATGCACGCTCAGGAAGCAGATTGGCCATCACCTGTCCCCTTACCAGCAGCAATTATCTGTGCACCCCTCCGGCTCATTCGCATGCACAGTGTGATATACTAACAGATATGTGTGCATACCTGTGAGTATGACCCCCAGCATATGTTAATAATTGCAATACTACCCGAACACACCATGTTGCTGGCCCTGATACACCTCCCAACACAGTTTGCACATGGCACACATCAACTACACACTGACCACCGGCTGAGCGTGGGGGACACGTGTGTGCATGTGCATTGGACAATGTGCCAGTTGCTGATGCCCCTAGTCCAGTCAATGAGACGACATTGTGCGTTACATTGCACACACAGACATTGACCATTATCTCCATATGCTATGCAACACATTAACTGGACAGTCTACATTTCATTACACAGCACATGTGACATGTGCGAGTGTATGTGCCCATGCAATGTATTGGCAACCCATATATGGTATGTGTTGGTGACGTGGAGTGACATGTCCCTTTTGTGCATTTGCCCTCATGAGGACCCTTCAATTGTTGAGACACTGGGCACTGTACATGTTGGCCTATGCAGAGAGCTGGAGGACACGTTAGGTGCAGCACAGCTTCTCCACAATTCCATTAACGCTCACTCCAGGCACTGTCTGGTAGACATATGGTGATGCCTACCGCCTGGCCACTGAGGTGTGTCACCGCCCATAACCCATGCACGATCGCGGGAGACACCGCCAGATATGTATGTGACAATAGCGGTCACCATGCACCGCTCCCCAAATCACGGTCACTCCAGGC
This sequence comes from Calotriton arnoldi, assembly GCA_963921515.1. Lineage (NCBI taxonomy): Eukaryota > Metazoa > Chordata > Amphibia > Caudata > Salamandridae > Calotriton > Calotriton arnoldi. The sequence goes on along the minus strand of CAWUFW010007153.1, from coordinate 867,438 downwards.
ACTGTCTGGCAGACATATGGCGGTGCCTACCGCCTGGCCACTGAGCTGTGTCACCGCCCATGCACGATCGCGGGAGACACCACCAGATATGTATGTGACAATAGCGGTCACCATGCACCGCTACCCAAATCATGGTCACTCCAGGCACTGTCTGGCAGACATATGGCGGTGCCTACCGCCTGGCCACTGAGGTGTGTCACCGCCCATAACCCATGCACGATCGCGGGAGACACCGCCAGATATGTATGTGACAATAGCGGTCACCATGCACCGCTCCCCAAATCACGGTCACTCCAGGCACTGTCTGGCAGACATATGGCGGTGCCTACCGCCTGGCCACTGAGCTGTGTCACCGCCCATGCACGATCGCGGGAGACACCGCCAGATATGTATGTGACAATAGCGGTCACCATGCACCGCTACCCAAATCATGGTCACTCCAGGCACTGTCTGGCAGACATATGGCGGTGCCTACCGCCTGGCCACTGAGGTGTGTCACCGCCCATAACCCATGCACGATCGCGGGAGACACCGCCAGATATGTATGTGACAATAGCGGTCACCATGCACCGCTACCCAAATCATGGTCACTCCAGGCACTGTCTGGCAGACATATGGCGGTGCCTACCGCCTGGCCCCTGTGGTGTGGCACCGGCATGGACCATGCCCCTGCAGCCAATGGGAAGCAGCCTCGCGGTAGCCTGATGCGAGTTTGAAAATCGCGGTAGGCGTGCACCATCCCCGCGAAGACGGTCACTGGAGGCATTCAAAAGATGCACCACCGCGGTAGCGCGCACATGCATCCTACGGTGTGTCACCGGCATGGACCATGCCCCTGCAGCCAATGGGAAGCAGCCTCGCGGTAGCCTGATGCGAGTTTGAAAATCGCGGTAGGCGTGCACCGCCACCGCGGAGGCGGACATTGGATGTATTTGAATGAGGCAGACCTGGTACACCAATTGCAGCACCCTGGGACCACTGACACAGCCCCAGGGGCCTATATATGTGTGGGAGGGCGCACCACATTCCCACAGCTACCAGGGACTGCTGACTGACAACCCTCCACCTGCTGCTGCTGCCTCAAGGGACTGCTGGCTGCCACCCTGCACCTGCTGCTGCTGCCTCAAGGGACTGCTGGCTGCCACCCTCCACCTGCTGCCTCAAGGGACTGCTGGCTGCCACCCTGCACCTGCTGCTGCTGCCTCAAGGGACTGCTGACTGCCACCCTCAACGTGCTGCTGCTGCCACATGTCCACTGTGATGTCGAGGACTCAGAAGATCCGTGCCAGTCCCTTCACCAGTGAGGAGCTTGGGGTCCTGGTAGACGGGGTGCTTGCACAGTACCCAAGGCTTTATGGCGGCCCTAATGTCGTGGTAAGTCTCCCAGACTGTGAGTGAGAGTGCAGGGTGTGCACACGTGGGGTGGAGGTGCTTCGGTATGTGTCAGTGGTTGTGGGGCTCTGACATGCACTGCCTATCATGTTTACTACAGCGGGAAGGGCTTGGTGGGCTCTTTCACACGTTACCCTGCATGCCTATCCTGAGTAGAGGGACATGTCCTGTAGTGTCAGCCATACAGTGCAGCTGCATTTTGGTGATGCAGGAGTCTGGCCAGTTAGCGTTTGTGTGAATGGCTGTGTTGCTCCCAATTAACCCACTCAGTGTCAGTCGACCTGCCCTGCACAGTCCCCACCGAATGCCACATGTCCACATCACTGCATGTACAGTGTGTACCATGTGTGTTTGGCTCACGCCTCTTCATCTAAGTCCCATCTCTGCCATGTAGATTGCACAGGAGCAGGCGTGGGAGAAGGGTGTGTGTATGACAGTTGTTGTCACTCTATGTGAGTTCCAAGACACAGTGAGGCTTTCACAGGGCTAGGACACTTAGGTCTGTGCAGTGTTGGATACAGTGAGTCCAACAACATGACACATGTTTTGCTATCTTCTCTATGTGTAGTTGTAGGTAACTGCAGACAGTAGCTGCAGGCAGACTACACGTTGCTTGCTGTGTTGGTATCCTGCATGTGAATGGGATGTGGAGGTACTGTGTCCACCATCGAACATGCATGCCTGTACGTCTGATTGACCAATGACATTGCACCATGTTCAGAGCAATTGTTGGCTATGTGACAGTTGTAGCTGGAGTTTTGGATGAGTCACTGTCGTGCTACTGCATTTTCGTTGTGTTGTTATTGTGCACTGTGTCACTGGAACATCACCCTCTTGTCTCCCATGCCTGCAGCTGAAGGTCCACCAGCGTAAAGCCGTGTGGAGGGCCATTGCCTCCAGAGTCCGGGATCTGGGTGTGTCAAACTGAAGGCGCACCCACTGTCATAAAAGGTGGGATGACATCTGCCGGCTGAGCAAGAACGTGGCCGAGATGACGCTGGGGCTGCTCCCTCGGACTGGCAGGCGCGCAGCATGACACCACTAATGGCCCGCATCCTGGCTGTCACACAACCTGAGCTGGACAGATGACTGAGGGAGCATCAGCAGCGAGCCAGGGGTGAGTATGTGTTGCAGGCTGCCTTTGGCTGGGAGTGGGTGCATGTGTCTACAGAGTGTGCAAATTGTCAGCTGTGTGACGTTGGTTGTGTGGTGCAATGTTTTGTGAGTGTCCTCTGTGCTGGGTGATGTGCCATGCTTTTGCCCAAACGGCGCTTCATGAAGTGAGTTTTAGCATGGTACATCTCTCTTACATTTGGAGTTGTGGCCTTCAGGTACCTTCTGCTGTGGGGTAGTGTGTGAATTCTGATGGATGGGAATGCCAGTGTGCCAACTGTGAATGCGTTTCAATGAATGCGTGCAATTCCAGACCTCAGATGTCTGCCAGTCAGACATCTGAGGCCAATGTGCAACAGTAGATGTGCCCATGGACTCGATATGGTGGATGGCATGTGTGCAGGGTCATTGTGGGCTGGTATGTTGTAGTCTGTGTGGTCCCCTACTGCTCCACACATGTAGGTGATGTGCACCATGTCGTGGTGTTCATCCTTGCCAACATCGGGACAGTGTGTGTGCACAGGCCATTTTGGGGCTGTGTCTGATGTGAGCCAACTGCAGGATGGTGTGCTGTGTGAATCACCTGGGGCACTTATGGCAGGACGTGTGGCGGACATGCACCGTTGTGTAGAAATTTTGGGTGTCAAGATATATGTGTGCACAGGGTGGCATGCAATGTGCTGCACACCTCTTTCTAGGATGCAGATGTATTGGCACGTGTTAGTTCTGTTGATGCCACTCATCTCACAGTACTTCTCTCTCCTATGCAGCAGCTCCCGTATGTACAGAGGGAGAGGGGACGGACACCAGTGGTGAGGCTTCCACTGCAACAGCCGCACCAGAGCTGACTGACACAGATGTGACCAGCGCCGAGGAGGGGGACAGGAGTCTGCTAGAGGATTCACAGCTGGAGACACAAAGCTCTACTTCATCTGACGCCAGCGGTGACACATCCATGTTGGGGGTACAGGGAACGGGGACTCTGCCTCCTCTTCCGCCACACAGCGTCCAGTGCCCAGCCTCCCTTCAACCTCCACTGGTGCTGCCCGTGTCCGCACGAGTAGGAAGGGAAGAGTCACCTTCACCCCAGGCACAGCTGCCCCAGCCCATGTCAGCCCTGCTGCCCTCAGTGCAGAAGCAGTCGAGCTATTGCGCCAGCTGTGTGTGGGGCAGACAGCACTTCTCAATGCCTTCCAAGAGCACGACAAAAAGTTGGGGCAGGTTATAGCTTTCATGGAGGGCTTACATTCTGACGTAGGTGGGCTACACCGGACTGTGCAGTCCTTGTCATCAACTGTGACAGCAGCCCTGCAACAGGCACATAGTCAGGGAGCGGCTCCCAGCACTCGGTCCGGCCCCATGTCACTGTGCACCTCTGACGACAGTGACAATGCCCAACGGACCCCAAAGTCCCGATACAGAACCCGCAGCACACAGGAGCAGCAGCAACCCAAGCGTACTAGGGCACAGACACCATCCCCACATAAGAGTAAGGCCACCCCAGAGCGCAGAGAGAAAAGCCCAACAGGCGACAGCAAGGGCCACAAAGCAAAGAAAAAGCATCAGGGTCACAGGCCTCACCTTCCTCCCCTGCCAAAGACTCCCCTGTCCCAAAGACGCCTCGCAGAGGCAAAAAGACAGTTTCCACACACACTGAGAAGGTGTTGCCTGCAAACATTACACAGGATGAGGGCCCCATGGATAATCCATCCTTGACCTCCACTCCCATCCCAAGCCCTGTGAAGCCAGCACGGGAGGACACTGTAGGGGGCAAAGCTGGTGGACAGAGGGAGGCAGGGCGGCGGCAAACACCAGGCAAGCGCACAGCGGGTTCCAGCATGTCCCCAGAGGGGGGTCACCATCCACACCAGAATCAGCTTTGGTGTTGGGGTCACCTGTTGTGTCTGCCCCAGTTCCCCTCAATCCCCAGACAGGGAAGCCTTTCAGGATCCCCAAGAAGTGGAGAGGCACCCCTCCACAATCTCCGGCACACACTGTGTCTCACCAGGGCATGAGTCCACCTCCCCGGGCCACCACCCCACCTGGTCCAAGCAGCCCCCCAGCTACCACATGCACAGTTGGCTCTTCCACAGTTGTTACTCCCACTGCCCAGGGTAGTCCGCCAACAGACCCCAACACACAGTCAGCTCCAAGTCCGACAGACAGCCCCATCTGAGTGGTGGTCACCCTCACACACCTGTCTGTCCACAGGGGTGCGTGTGATGCCCATTGTCAGGCCCATTACTCTGTTGCTGGGCATGGCATGGTAGAGTTGCATACATTCCCTGTGTAGCTTCTAATGTCACTACACTGCACATTGTACTTGCCTTGTGTTTCACTGCTGTGTGCCCCCTGCCTGTGCAGCTTCTCATGGACTCACTCTGCACTTTGTCCTGCCCACTGGCCTTGCTGTTCACTGCTGTGTGCCCCCTGCCTGTGCAGCTTCTCATGTGCCTCACCTGCACTGTGTCCTGGCCACTGGCCTTGCTGTTCACTGCTGTGTGCCCCCTGCCTGTGCAGCTTCTCATGTGACCTCACCTGCACATGTGTCCTGGCCACTGGCCTTGCTGTTCACTGCTGTGTGCCCCTGCCTGTGCGGCTTCTCATGTGCCTCACCTGCACTGTGTCCTGGCCACTGGCCTTGCTGTTCACTGCTGTGTGCCCCCTGCCTGTGCAGCTTCTCATGTGCCTCACCTGCACTGTGTCCTGGCCACTGGCCTTGCTGTTCACTGCTGTGTGCCCCTTGCCTGTGCAGCTTCTCATGTGCCTCACCTGCACTGTGTCCTGCCCACTGGCCTTGCTGTTCACTGCTGTGTGCCCCCTGCCTGTGCAGCTTCTCATGTGCCTCACCTGCACTGTGTCCTGGCCACTGGCCTTGCTGTTCACTGCTGTGTGCCCCCTGCCTGTGCAGCTTCTCATGTGCCTCACCTGCACTGTGTCCTGGCCACTGGCCTTGCTGTTCACTGCTGTGTGCCCCCTGCCTGTGCAGCTTCTCATGTGCCTCACCTGCACTGTGTCCTGGCCACTGGCCTTGCTGTTCACTGCTGTGTGCCCCTTGCCTGTGCAGGATCTCATGTACCTCACCTGCACTGTGTCCTGGCCACTGGCCTTGTTGTTCACTGCTGTTTGCCCCTTGCCTGTGCAGGATCTAATGGACTTCATCTGCACATTGTACTTGCCTTGTGGTTCACTGCTGTTTGCCCCCTGCCTGTGCAACTTCTCATGGACTCACTCTGCACTTTGTCCTGTCCACTGGCCTTGTTGTTCACTGCTGTGTGCCCCCTGCCTGTGCAGCTTCTCATGGACTCACTCTGCACTTTGTCCTGCCCACTGGCCTTGTCGTTCACTGCTGTGTGCCCCCTGCCTGTGCAGCTTCTCATGGACTCACTCTGCACATTGGACTGGCCACTGGCCTTGCTGTTCACTGCTGTGTGCCCCCTGCCTGTGCAGCTTCTCATGGACTTAATCTGCACATTGGACTGGCCACTGGCCTTGCTGTTCACTGATGTTTGCCCCTTGCCTGTGCAGCTTCTCATGTACCTCACCTGCACTGTGTCCTGGCCACTGGCTTTGTTGTTCACTGCTGTTTGCCCCTTGCCTGTGCAGCTTCTCATGTACCTCACCTGCACTGTGTCCTGGCCACTGGCCTTGTTGTTCACTGCTGTTTGCCCCTTGCCTGTGCAGGATCTCATGTGCCTCACCTGCACTGTGTCCTGGCCACTGGCCTTGCTGTTCACTGCTGTGTGCCCCTTGCCTGTGCAGGATCTCATGTACCTCACCTGCACTGTGTCCTGGCCACTGGCCTTGTTGTTCACTGCTGTTTGCCACTTGCCTGTACAGCTTCTGATGTAACTACTCTGCTCATTGTACTTGCCTTGTGGTTCACTGCTGTTTGCCCCCTGCCTGTGCAACTTCTCATGGACTCACTCTGCACTTTGTCCTGCCCACTGGCCTTGTTGTTCACTGCTGTTTGCCCCTTGCCTGTGCAGGATCTAATGGACTTCATCTGCACATTGTACTTGCCTTGTGTTTCACTGCTGTTTGCCCCCTGCCTGTGCAACTTCTCATGGACTCACTCTGCACTTTGTCCTGCCCACTGGCCTTGTTGTTCACTGCTGTTTGCCCCTTGCCTGTGCAGCTTCTCATGTGCCTCACCTGCACTGTGTCCTGGCCACTGGCCTTGTTGTTCACTGCTGTTTGCCCCCTGCCTGTGCAGCTTTTCATGTAAATACTGTGCATATTGAAATGCCCACTGGCTTTGCTGTTGCCCAAATTTGTTGGCTCTATATGCAAATGGTGAATAAACACAGTTGGTCCTGCAGTGAGTTGTGTCAGTGTCCTTCCTGAATAAAGTTGTTTCTGTGTGTGCATGGTTTACTGTGTCACAGGCTCAGTATGCCACTTCGACATTGCCAATGGGTTGTGTCACATTTCATTTTTTTGCAGGGGTGGGAGGCACTTCATTTCTACATGACTGTGATACTTATGGGTGCAGTGCAGGTGGTTGGCAATGAAATCTTGTAGTCATCTTCCTTCTTGGCTCATGTTATCTATGGTGGACACATGTCAGGTTTGTGGGCAATGGCAGCACAGGGTGGGAGTTTGGGCACAGGCTTACAGGCAGGCAGGCCAGGGTCATGGGGTCTGTGTGAGCTTCCTTTCTGTGTGCCAATCAGTGTTGGTGTATGGACATCTTGTGGTGATGAGTTATCCAGGTCCCATGGCTTACTTCCAATGTGTGCACTTGGGTGGTGGAGAAGTGTATGGTGTGAAGGGGGTGACTTTGTTGTGACTGTGGATGTGTGTGCACATGCATTGTCAACTACTGCCATGTGTGACCCTGGAGTGGTGTGCCTGTATGTGTACTTGTTTAGCCCTGTGGTTGTGTTTTGTGCACATGGCAGTATTGTGTGTTGCTGTTGTGGGAGGAGGTATGTGTGACATATCCTACTTGTGCTTGGCTGTCATGTAGTGTGTCACTGGGCCCTGTGTGTTGTGCAGCAGACATTGTCTTGTCCAGTATTTGGATGCCTATGTGTGGCTGGTCAGTGTTTGAGTTCAGGGCCTTCCTTACATCCCTGTGCCTATACATGGGTGTCCTTGCTGTCTCCAGGAGTTGTTGCATTGGGGTGACCGTGGTTTGTGTTGACTGACTGTGTCAGCCATGTGTGCTGTGATGGGCTGTGTGTGTTCTCACATGTGTCTTGTCTTGCATGTGCATCACACATGCTTGATGGTTGTGTCACTGCCCTTCCATTTGTGGGCACCTCACTTTGGCTTTCCTATATGTTGTCCTCCATTACTGCTGGCATGTGGTGTGTGTATGTAGCTGTGAGTCAGGGTGTGTGTGTGTGTGTGTGACTTGTCAGGTAGTGTGTGCAGTGAAGTGTTTGGTCCTCATCTGTGTGTGTGTACATTTTGTGCCTGCCCTCAGTGTTCTTGGCTTGTGTGTGATGTTGTTGTGGTGTGTGTGTTGGCTGGGGCCTGGGCTTCTGTGCTATGTGTTCCTTTGCAAAGGGTCCTGCTGTGGCTGTATATGCAGTTGTTGGGACGTGGGGCATGGTGTGGCTGTAGTTGTGTGGTTGTTGTGCAGGAGTGGCACTTGTGAGGCACATGTTGTGTCCCTTCAGGGAGGTAGCTGGTGTGTTGTGGATGGAGTTGTGGCTCTGTGCAATTTGTACGGTGCCCTTGGCATGCGCTGGCCCTGTGCTCTGCGTTGTGTGCATGGTTTCATGCACACTGACCGCGGCGGTGACGTGACCGGGACATTTGTTCATGAATGCGGTACATGGGTGGGCAGTATGTGGCGCGATGTTTTTGTGACAGGTGGGACATGTGTGTGTGCAGTGATGGCTGTGTGCCTGTCCCCACAGGGGTGTGTGGTGTTCCCATGCGATGTTTTTCCCCCTGGAGCTGTGTATTGTGTTACTTGCACTGTTGTGTCTGTACGTACCTGCGGAGGCGTCCGTGGTGGTGGATAACTTGCAGGTGGTGGAACATGTACAGCACCGGGAAGGCGTGTAGGGCAGGATCCATCGCGGTGTGTCCCGGGTGTTTCTTTTCTGTCTCCGCTGTGATGTCTCCGCCGTCTTTCGCTGTGCGGTTTCTCCGTCGCGGTGCACTGGCCTGTTTCCGGCATCGTGATATCTTCGGCGTACGGGATGTCATTCCGCACGGCGGTGTGTGGTGATTGGCTCACTCCGCCGCGGTGGCGTGCGCTGTTCGATGGCGGTCGGCGTCACACCGCGGCGGACGGTAAATGCCTATGTTTTCCCATCCTAATATGGCGGCCGTGAAGACCGCTGCTGGCGTGCGGAAAAAGGCATTTTTCCGCACCGCCGCGGTCGTGCCTCCGCCAGACATCCTAATAGACCCCTATGTTTGTGTTTGTTGTCGACGTACTAATTATAAAATTCAAACTAGGCATGTTGATTTGTATTTGAAATCTGAAAAGAAGAATAATGATAAATGGAAAGAATTTGCAACTTACTTGTTAGTGGAAGGTCAATTTGAGTTAGGCAGTGATCAACATATTTGTAAATATTGTTATAACAAATTAGAAGAGAACAAAATGCCCGCTAGAGCAGTACATAATAACTTAGAATTAGTAGCTATTCCGGAGGAACTGGCAGATTTGAATACATATGAGTCAGTTCTAATTCAATCTGTTCATCCATTTCAAACTATAATTCGCATGGAGCCTAAAACAGGTAAACTGCCACCAACAGACTTCAAAGAGGGCTGAAAGGAAGAGTAGTGTACTTACCTTTGGATTTTAAGAAAAATATTGAAATTGTTGGTGGAGACAAAGATGAAAATGAAGCAGTAGTCATTCTAGTAAATGGAGTACCAACAAAGAGTCAGAAAATATGGCAAGAATTTGTGGATGTTAAAAAACTTCAAAAGGCTACGTTATATCTTGTGGAGAATAATATTTATTATAAAAGTGTAAATGTGGAACAACAGGTAATAAGTTTGGAAGATGAATCTGAAATTTCAAGTGGTGAAATAGAGAAAGTGGAGAAGTCAAGGAGTGAAGATATTTATGAACATTACACAATATGTCCTCTACATTCAAAAGAAGTAATAGGAAACAGTATTGAGTTATTTCAAATGAAAAAAGCAAAGGGAACTCCAATGAGTGTATGGGAGAAAAGCTTAGAAGCTCGTTGTTTTCCACAGCTGTTTCCTACTGGAGAAGGTGGACGATATGATGACCGACCTGTACGTATTCCAGCTTCAGAATATCGCTCAACAAGATTATACTCTGAAGATCCTAGATTCCGGCAGTGTATACCATATATATTTCACCTTTTGTTTGAAAGTGATCTGTCTTCTCTGTCCTATGCAGTGAACCACATACTGAAAACTGGAGTTCATCAATCACTTCTTTCAGCGAAAGAATTTGTGGAGAAAGTTCAAGAAACAGATGAAAATTTAGAAGCACAGTTAATTAATTTGATGGCATGTCAACGAGGAACAAATGAGTATTGGTATCGTCGTCATGGAGAACTGAAGTGTATGTTATGGAACTTAGGTACACCAACATGTTTTGTGACACTTAGCTGTGCAGAGTATGCATGGGAAGATTTGCTTGAATTTCTACGAGAAGCAAATTCCAATATAAAGAATGTTGAAATGAAGACACCTGGAGAACTGTGTTCTTTGGATCCTGTAAATGTGTGCAGATATTTTAATCATAGGTTTCAAGCTATGATGTCTTTCATATGCAATAAAAAGAATCCACCTCTTGGAGAAGTTACCGATTTCTTTTGGAGAAAGGAGTACCAAGCGAGAGGTGCTCCTCATATACATATGCTATTGTGGATGAAGGATGCACCTAAATTTGGAACTGATTCAGATGTAATAGTATTGTCTTTCATTGAACAGTATGTGACATGTGAGATTCCAAGAGAAGGAGGAGATAGAAGCTTGAGACAGCAAGTTTTACGTTTCCAAAGTCACCGTTGTGGAAAGTACTGCCGACGAAAATACAAGTCTAAAGGAAAATTTTATACCAAGTGTCGGTTTGGATTTCCATGTCCAGTAATTTCTAAAGGAAGAGTAAATTCTTTTTTTCTTCTGTAAGGCACACAATAACTCGCAAATCTCCAAAGAATACCTACAACTTGAAAAGAACAGAACTGTCAAAGTACATTAATGACTACAATCCGGTTATTTTAAAAATGTAGAATGCAAATATGGACATCCAGTGACAACTCAATTGCTGTTGCACGCTACGTTACAACATATATAACGCAATCAGAAAAAACCGAGATGAAACAAATGTGGGAAGAAATTGCACAAGAGAAAAGCCTTAGCAAAAAATTGTACAGCTTTACTTTGAAAATGCTTTCCCACAGAAAAATTGGATCGTATGAATGTTCAGACCGCTTGTCCTCTTCAAGTTTATATTCAAAATCATGAGGGATCATTTGGGTAAGTTTAGATCTTGCCTGCTCACGAAACAGAGTGTTGAAATCATTAGAAGAAATTGAATACTTAGCAGCAAATGAACCAGACAGTTCAGAAATTCTTAAAACTAATATGTTGGATACATACTATCCGAAAAGGAGTCGACATCTGGAACAGCTATGTCTGTATGAAGTACTTCAACATTACATCGTCAAAAGAAATGTTAAACAGAATTTAAAACAAGGAAAATATGCAGTACTTTGATGTCATGGATGTTTAGTAAAACACACAAAAGGTAACCTTATCAACCACAAGAAACTCAGTTGTGAAACTCCAGACAAGCGAGAATTTTACTATTTAGCACTTCTCCAACTGTTCAAACCATGGCATACCGAAAGTAAATTACTTGGAGATTTCGACTGCTACGAAGATTCTTTTAATGCATGTAAAGATAGCATTGCATGTTCAATTTTTCCTACATATTTAAAAATGTTGAATGATCAAGTTGAACAGGAAAAGACTATTACAGCTGAAGTTGCTAAATTAAAGTTCTCAAGATAGTCTGGTCCATGTAGTCAAGCTCCACTTGGACAACCAATAGTGGAAAATGAAGCAGCAATTGCTATGCATGAAGTGGAAATTGCAATGCAACAAGCACAAGAGGAGAATATTACATTGGAAAAGTTAGAAGAACAAGTAAATATTGAACAGAAAGAAATATATGTACAAGTGAGAGAACAGATAGAACATGGTTTGTTGCATGAAAAAAAGAATGTGTATGTTCATCATTTAAACCTATTCTGATGTACATCAGTGGTCAAGCTGGAACGGGTAAAAGTTTTCTTAATTAATGTTTTGACCAGTTATCTTAAAAAACTACTGGTTCTCATTTATCTTGTGTAGTAACAGCTCCAACTGGATTAGCTGCGCACAATGTTAAAGGAATTACTTTGCATAGATTACTAATGTTACCAGTTGAGCATGATAATAAATTAGAATATCAGAAGTTGTCTGGAGAAGCTTCTTATGAAGTGTCAAGAGTGCTGAAGAAGATGAAACTTTAATTATTGATGAGGTGAGCATGGTCTCAAACTTAATGCTTGCTTTTGTGCATTTAAGAATGCAACAGGTATTTAAAACAGATTACGACGTTCTCTTTGGAGGAAAACATTTAATTGTATTTGGAGATCTGCTACAACTAACTCCTGTAAAAGGAGAACCAGTCTTTAAAACTCTTCTACATGAAGACACTAGGAAATCTTTGGGAAGTATTGGAAATGTGAATCTTTGGTTACATTTTGAATATAAAGAACTCACTCAGAATATGCGACAAGCAAGTGATGAAGATTATGGAAATATTCTGAAAGATGTAAGAATTGGTGTTCTAAGCAAACATGGTAAACAAGCTTCACAAGGTTGTCTACTAAAGAACTTGTTTACAACTGAAAACACACCAGCAGGAGTACTGTACAAGAACATTGCAGAAAAAAAGTCAATACTTTGCTTAATGCCTACACTGGAAGAGTGTTATACATTTAATCAAGAGCTTCTGAAATTGGAAAATCAAGAAATAGTTCACATTGAAGCTATTGATAAAATCGAGCATCAAGGAATAACAATTCTTCTTTCAAATAAACTACAGACTAAATTGGATTCTTTGGAAAAGTCTGTATCAAAAACTGCTGGCTTAGAATTTTTTTAGATATATGTATAAACTGTCGGGTAATTTTGAGGCGTAATTTGAATATAGAACAAGGTTTAGTGAATGGAGCAATAGGGAAAGTTGTTGAATTTGTAAAATATCAAAACAGAAATGCAATTGAATTCTTGAAAATTAAATTTGATCAGATTGCAGAGGTGAAACAAATTGGGCGTTGTGCTGTATGTTTTTTGCTGGTAAAAGACTTGTATGTTCAGTAGAAAACAGTTTCCTTTCTGTTTAGCATATGCAATAACCATTCATAAATGTCAAGGTTTAAGTGTAGATAATGCTTTAGTAAATGTTGAAAGAACTGTGTTTAAAGAGGGAATGGCATACGTTGCATTATCTCGAGTTAGAACATTGTCTGGTTTGTATTTAATTGATTTCGATGAAAACAAGGTTAGTGCTGATGTAAATTGTGTAAGAGAATATAATCGTTTAAGAAGACTTTATGCACCAACTCTAGGTGAATATCCTATTTATGAAAAACGTGCTGTGTGTTCAAAATGCAAACATGTTGATGAATCAAGTGTGGTTGAAAAGCAGAAAAAAATTCAAGAGAAAAGAAAAGATGCAAAGAAACAGAAAATAGAAACAAGTGATGATGTTGTGGGATACCAATTAGAAAATGCTTCTGGTGTCAACTGCTATGGTAATGTTATTCTAAACGTTATATTTTATTTAGAAGATCTGTATGGTGAAATTATGGAAAGTCAGGAAAAAGATTATGTTCTGCACTTTATACTTTATTTGAACAATTGAGAAGTAAGATCCATACTGCTTTTGGTATTCGACAACTGTTGGACACATGTACTGGATCTTTAACATTCAGTCCTAATATACAACAAGATGCACATGAGTTTCTGATGGTTATGCTTGGAGTATTAGAAGATGAAGGATTCCAGATTGAGAGTTTATTTGGACTCAGTTACAAATGGGATCACAAATGTGAACAGTGTTCAATAACTTCTAGTACTATAGTTGACAGAGAACGATTTCTATATTTAACAATACCTGACTGCAAATCTGTACCTTTTCCGAAATTAGTAAAAGAAGCAAATCATGATATGAAATGTTCTCGTTGTCAAACAGAAATGTTATCTACATTATGTCTAGAAAGATATGGAAAATATGTCATTTTAATGCTACAACGCTGTAGACCAAATGGAAGAAAAGTGGAAACGAAAATTAAAAATGTTGTTGCTAGTCAAGTATCTATTTCTGGAAGAACATTCGCAACACTGGCTATTGTTTTCCATGCTGGAGCTACTACCACATGTGGACATTATACTGTATATTTAAAATGTAATAATGGTTGGAGTCACTGCAACAATACACACTTGGAAATAAAATCGAGATTGCCTTATGAATTACCCAACTCATACTTGATATTTCTTAAGCAAAAATTTTAGATACATTATTCGGCCTAGAGGGAAAATGGGGAGATGCTTTAAGGAATTTATACTGGATGATTTCGAGAAAAAAATTCTACACATTATTTGGCCTTGGGGAAAAATGTGAACCGAAACTACAGAGTAAAGGTAAGATTTAAAAATTGGAAATAGCATTGAATGCATTATTTGTGTTGATTTCGTATTGTGGTTGCAAGAATTAGTCATTTGTTTTTTTAACAATCTAGTTGATTTTTTTTTCCCCAGCTGTTTATGATGATACTACACTGACATCACTGTGAATAGTGAAGTTAAGTAGAATCTGAAAACAGCAGAAAAAGGGACAAAAATATGTTTTCAAAATGTTAAATTATGTTGTATTATTTGATAAGTAACACTGTAATTTCTGAAATATATTACATTACACAACAGTTTTACAGTTTATTTTCTTTTCTGTAGTGGAAAAGTTAGAACAAACAGTACTAATGACAAATAGCAGAATAGTAGTTTAATATTTAAAAACCTTAGAAATTCACTGAAAAAACCATAGGTTTTACAGACGTTATAGTTAGAAATTAGCATTTAAAAAACCTTTGAAATTCACTGAAAAAAACATAGGTTTCAGGGACGTTATAGTTAGTTGGACATTTCACTCATACAAAACCATAGAAATTCCACCGTTATAGTTAGTTCAGCTAACTATAACTTGCGCCCCCGCAATGCACTGCTGATGATGTCACATATTACATCATTCATGACATGGTCAGTGACATCACTGATGACATCACTGATGACATCCCAAATGACATCACTGATGACATCACTGATGACATCATCCACATGAAAATCTGATGCACCTCCTCACACCTGAATATAACCTTTGATACACCCACTCTAAAATACAGACTACCAATTTCTAAAAAAATAGACACATCAATACCAGTTACTAAATACGCACTGACTGGTTCCTAGGTCTACACACACATCCACTCATTCACCCATACAGTCACTCATACATGTAGTCACACATCAATACAACACTATCATATGCACTCATACACCTATAGAGACACTCACACACTGCCACATATCCAGAGTTACTCAAACAACTAGTCAGTCATGCAAAGAATCAATCATACTTCCATTTACTAACCTATACAGTTATACAGACACCAGCTCACTTATTCATACAGATACTAACACATAATTCCTCTGTTATAGAATCACTGATACAAATACACACTCATCCATGCAGCCACTCTCACAATTACTGACTCTCACATATAGTTATTTATACACACCATCACTCACATATACTGCCTTTTACATATGTAGTTAATTGCACATGTACCACTGAAACATCCATTCACTCACCAACACACCCATACACACACTCACCCACCAATACAGCTGTTTCTACATGCACTCTTGAAGCCATACGCCCAGTGAATCAACCACTCACACATCTATGCACAGAGTCACACACCTCCCACCCACACACACATACACACTCAGGCAGCCATACAAATACTCAGGCAAGCAATCAATAAGTCATATAGACACTCATGCAGCTACTCACCAACCCATGCAGCAGCTTACACAACAACAGACAGACTGATACAGACTTTCACACAGTTTAGTCACTAACCTATGCATTCAGTAAGACACATTTAATCACTCACTTATACAGTCAGTCACGTACCTAGTAAATCCTCCATACAGACACTTATACAACCACTCATTCTTCAATACAGCTTGGCATATATATAAAACAAATTTAAATTTTACAGAAACACACAGTCACTGGATGATGTCATCAGTGATGTCATTTGAGATGTCATCAGTGATGTCATCAGTGATATCACTGACCATGTCATGAATGATGTAATATGTGACGTCATCAGCAGTGCATTGCGGGGGCGTGAGTTATAGTTAGCTGAACTAACTATATCGGTGGAATTTCTATGGTTTTGTATGAGTGAAATGTCCAACTAACTATAACGTCCCTGAAACCTATGTTTTTTCAGTGAATTTCAAAGGTTTTTTAAATGCTAATTTCTAACTATAACGTCTGTAAAATATATATATATATATTATGAAGGCAGGAAGTATGTGGAGAATCCAACAAAAATCCAGCGGCACACCAGAGGACGGTACACAGAACTTTAATGTGCACACAAACAACACGTTTCGGCGAAGCCTTTTTTAAGTTAGAGAACTGTGCTCAAACTCCCTCAGAAATACAGTTCTAAGTTCATAGACAGTGAAAACATACTGTCGAGATAATACTCGCGTAAATAGCAGTTGCGGCATAGAGACACAATTAATTGTAAAATTATGTGTTAAATACAGGTGAATACATTGGCAAATCATATTGGCAAAATATAGAATTATTGTAACAACCTTCTGTCTAAATGAATTGATTACATCATATATCAGATAATCATAGACAGCGAGGAAATAGTCGATGGTTGATGCGCTAAAAAAATTCCCTATGACAAAAAAATTCATCACATGATAAACATATCAAGTAAATATTGTTCAATCATTGATCAAAACAATTTATCTACGCGCATGTGTTGGACCAAATTACTGCACTGCTCCATCAGAGGCAGTATGCCCAACATTACTCAATTGCCAATCAAAAATTAAAAAATGTGATCTCGGCCGCTGTGGCGATTAACCTCCAATGTACCATACCATCAAATTAATATTATGGGTAATGCACCCCAATGCAACTAGAATGATGCTGCAACATACAGAACAAATTTTCTATCGTGCGGGGAGAGAGGACAGATTCCTATGTGTGTGTGCTCCCAATGACCCAAACAAAATGTGAAGTATGTACAACGTGAGAAAGCAGGGGTTATATAAAAGGGAGTGAGGAAATTGATCCCCACTTCCAAATCCTAGGAAATGTAAATATATACCTAAGTGGATCTCGCCCAATGTACGGGCCTCAACTGCCTGAAAGGATGACTAACATTCCCCCAAGCCATTAAATTACGATTTCTACAATGAGCCACAGAAGATTAGTAAAGATCCACCATCCTGGACTTGTTAAAACCCCTATTAAAAGTGAAATATAATAAGAACAGCCTCAGCTGTGAGTGAAATACTACTCCATACTTGTTCGGAAAAGAGAGAATAGGGTACCAGAACAATTGCATCCTAATTAATACTCCCTTGCTAGATAAGCACTCAGGTCCAATCAATGTGCCTGGCACTATCGAGCCATCCTTGAAACAAAAGCTTGCCCTGCTGGAAAAGCTGTCAAAACGGGAACTGAATAAATGGTGGGAGGTTACATCGCTCACCAATTATATTGAGGTGAATAGAGTTCCCAGGGGTTTGAGAATATCCATTATTCCCACATATGAGAACCCCAATCCTGAGTTATTGAAAGAATAGGCTATATATATGGCCAAAACCTGCAAAGGTATGCTGGAGATGTTGGTAAAATATGCCAAACTTGATCTTGACGCCACACGAAAGGAGCTAGTTGAACTGAGACAAGATTTGGAAAAATCTAAAAATGAAAAATCAGTAATTGAATTTTTTAAACTTCTAGATGGCAAGTTAAAAATGTATGAAGACGCAATTAAGGCCAAAAAGCAACACAAATTCTTACGCGATAAAAAGGACTACGCGGAAGGGCGAATCCTTACCTACGCAAAACGCTTTGATTGGGCCCAAAGAGATCTTCAAGTACAACACAAATAGAGGCAACAAGAGATCCTGTCAACGGGATTGAGTTCTGATTTGAGTTCGGACACTGAGGCAATGAATCCAAATATCCCTTTAGGGGTACGTCCCCTAACCTTTCTACATGAGTTCCAGCTAATAAAACAAAAGAAGGAACAGAGGTCAGATGACAAGAACCCGGCAAGGGGCAGAGGAAGAGGCAAGGGTCCCAAAAGAGGAAGAGGCAAAGGAACAAAAAAAGATTCAGATTAAAGAAAAGAAGAGGTGGGAGAACTAGATCCAATAAATTCCACATCTCCACAACTGATATCCGGAACAAGTCAGCTATTAATTTATCTTCCAGGACACTTACGATGGAGGAAGAGTTACTTCTCCAACTTGGCTTATCCTTCTGTCCCTGATATGATATGAACTATGTGGACACTCGTATCGACCTTTTCCTGTATTTACGTAAATTGAAGCTCATGAAAATACATAAAATGGCAGTAGGACAGAGAAAGAAAGACGGAATTGGAATTCAGATACCGGATGACAACCTGAACTTTTGTCTAGAAGATGCTGATTTCATTCTTGATCTACATCAATTGGAAGAAAATATCATTGAGATACCTAAGCAGGATAAAGGAAAGGACACTCAGGCAACTTGGATTTCCCCCAGACACAGCAAGTCATAGTGGACTTAAACCCAAATCAGTCTTCAACCCGAATGTCCCTCATGACAATATTGAAACATTCAACATCGTCATGATTCAAGAAATCAACAAACTACGTGAGCAATCCCCTAAAAGACAGCGGGACAATCTAACGCCAAAACAAAGACAGGCGCTTGCTAACTTAACCAATGACACAGGAATAATTGTGAAACCCTCAGATAAGGGAGGAAACGTAGTTGTAATGGACATTGAACAATATAACAATGAAGCATTGAGACAATTGGGGGATGTAAAATGTTATGAACCGATTGGATGGGAAATGTACAGGTCTTCCATCACTAAATATCATGACCTCCTCAAGGGGTGGTGGGTTGCAGGTTTAATTGATGACGGTGAATATCATTTTCTGAAAACAGACAATCTACGGGTACCCTGTTTTTACCTGTTACCCAAAATTCATAAACACCCCACTAGACCGCCAGGGAGACCAATTGTATCCTCCAATGGAGGACTTCTAGAGAACACGTCGATCTTCCTGGATCTTTATCTATCTCCTTTTGTCACCAGATTGAGGTCATATTGTAGAGATAGCACAGACTTCCTATGACGCATTCACGATGTCAGATGGGAGGAAGGTTATCTTATGATAGCATTAGATGTATGCTCATTATGCACCTGCATCGATCAAACACAAGGTGTAGAAGCCTGTATGTATTATTTTCGTGGGCGACACATATCTCTATGGGAACACACAAGCATGCTTGAGCAAATGATGTTATACTGCCTCAATCAAAATATTTTCATTTTTGACAAACAATTATATCGACAGAAGTCTGGGACCGCAATGGGCACATGCTTTGCCCCCAGCCTGGCAAATCTTTTTCTAGGCTGGTGGGAGGAACAGATAGTGTGGGTGGAAGAAAATGAAAAGTTTACTAAACACATCCCAATCTGGATCAGGCATATAGATGACCTGTTCCTGATTTGGGATGGACCCAGAGGTCTTACACAGGAATTCATAAGTAAATTGGAAAACAACGATCTTAACCTAAGCTTCACATACAAAATAAGCGACAGGTATTGTGAGTTCCTGGATGTAACCATCAATATCGAGAACAACCAAATGGTTACCGGTCTGTTCAGAAAAGAAACGGCCGGGACCACGCTTCTCCATGCGCACAGTAATCATCCCACACCACTCATCAACAGCATCCCCTATGGGGAATTTCTCCGGGCCCGCCGTAACTGTAGCTCCGAAGTAGGGTATAAGAAAGAACTTAAAACCATGGAAGAGAGGTTTGCCCAGCGCAGTTACAGCAAGAGAGTTGTGTCCGAAGCTGCAAAGAAAGTTGATCTTTCAACCCAGAACGATGTCTTGTTTCGACCAAAACAGGATAAACAAGACAATGTTATGTTTCATATAGAGGCCCTAATATAGACGCGTTCATATATGCTGTATATGGTCATATTCGCATATGCCCTATTATAGTCATAATCGTATATGCCCTATTTTGGTCATAATCGTCTATGCCCTATTATAGCCATGATCTCCTATGCCCTAATATAGGCATGATCTTTCACCTACATTAGTTCCTACAGTACACAACGAGCTCTGAGGGTTGAACGTTATCTAGTCTGTGGTTAGAACACTGCAGGGTTTTTCCCGAACACAGGCCTACAATGTACTCATAAATTATGCATGAGCATTCACCAGCTACATCTCCCGCATAATATATATGTACAAAGTTCACCCGTGACGTCTTCCTCATGTCTAACAAAGACCAATACAAAGGCGAGACACTTTAGGGTATAAATACACCACATCTTGCCACGGTAAGGTAGAGGGAACCGAGACGTCCATGCTGACACACTGACCAGAGACGCTGAGGCTCCTGCATGCAGTCGCTCCAGCTGACAGTGGTCTAACACAGCCCTTGCGGGGTGTCCAACTCGAGACCAGGACGGGTTCCCACACTCTCTCTATTCAGGTAATGGGGTTCGACTAAATCCTAGAAGGACTCTTGGCTCTTAGGCTTTTAGACCTACACACATGCTAGGTACACTCAGGTACATCTAGTTAGGCATCGTAGGAGTACGCACACTTTTCATAATGCTTTTTATATTCATGTATGTATTCATGATTATTGCAATATGGTAGAACTGTTCTATCCCTTCACTTTTATCGTACTGCTGATAATATATCTCTGCTATTGTCTGCTGATTGCTGCAGCACATATATTTTACACTAGAATAACAACTATTCAATAAATGCTTATTGAAACGCCCAGACTGTTTATTCTGTGTAATTCTCTGAGACAAACTGAATAAGTAAGCACGAGTGACTGAGCTAACAGTAGTACATTGTTTCCACGATTCTGAGGGATCAGGGTTGTCATGATCTAAGGTTGCCAGGAACTAATCTCTCCCGATAAGAGGAGATTCTAGTGGCACTGTGAGCTAGCTAATGCAAATCCAGCTAACATATGCGGTGGGGGTGCACAGAGTCAGTCTAACACCAAGCCCGCAGTTTATGTTATCCAAACTCGCAGGTACTGCAGGGGTACTATAGGAACTACACGACATGGCGCCACCAACGTTGGTTGGGTACTTATTTAACAGTAGAATCTGAGTAGTTCAGTCGTGCTATTCTCAGAGAACCTACTCACAAAACCGCAGAGACGTCTGGAGTGGGTGGGCCCAAAATCCGCCGCAGCTGAGTAGTACGAAAATACTATTTATTGGCTGTTGGCTATTCAAGCTTGAAAGGACATAGTGTTCCTAGAATTGTGCCTAAAACCTTATCATAGTTTCTTTGAAACATTAGTCTGTGTTCTATACACAATGACTACCCCGGTCTTAGATCCACTACGAATGCCACTGCCCCTGTCAGACGAGGAGGACGATCCTGAGGATGCAATACAGATTGCACCAAAATTCAGAATGACAGTCACCCTAAGACTATTAGAAAATGGTTTACAAGCAAAGGGTGACATTGTAGTTTTCGTGATTGAGGCACACGAATCAAATAAAACAGAGGTGTTCTATTCATGGGTTACACTCCCAGCAGCAAATGCAATAACAAAGACATTTCACTACTATATAGAACGAAATGCACCACAGGAATATTGTCCATTTGAGGACATAGAGATTCCACTCACTTACCAGGAACATTATTACTGGTTTAATGGCACCCTACCCCACATACGAGAAAGAGTAAGGTTAGGCCCGCTCGGAGGAGACGGGGCCACATGTCCAATACTAGCGGCTTACACACAGCATCCTGACATTGGCACAATGCCACGGCCAGAATTACTCATACAACACAGAGATTTAATTAAAATCTATCGAAACCTGACACAATTTGTCATGAGGACTTTAACAATCCAACCTGCACCAGGTGCAGCAAATAGTACTCCAGTTCAGGGTACAGGAAATAAAATTGCTCCACAAACATTACACGCGGTAATGGGCAAAATGCCCGCAAAACGCGAACAAATACCATTCTGGATAGCTCAGAAAATAACTCAGCTTGAGGCGGTATTCCCGAATACTACCACTTGTGATAAACACAGAATACTAACAATCTGCTTGCCCATGGGGATCACACCACAAATAGAGGACTGCACCTCTTGGGGTACAGTCTTTGCTGCCATATATACCAGAACACATGGTATCCCGTCATTAGCAGTAGTACCTGACGTATTGAGACAGATACAAAATGAGTACGGAGCAGAGCCTGCCCTTAACTTAGGGATGAAGTTACTAGGTAACTACGAACAGGTATCAGCCATAATACTAGCTAACATTAAGGGGGAAGCAGCTTCAGTGGCGATCCGCCAACGCCTAAGGGAGTTCAGTCCAGTAGATTAACCACACGAACTACCCAAAATAATTGAAACTGCATATGCAGAACTGGGCAGAGACAGTCTAGGTTGGAATGCATTAAAACCACAACTGGTGGGCAGTCCTGAAAAGGACACTACAAAGCAGACGCCTACTTCTTCTAAAAAGAAGTGGGAAAATAAAAAGCAACAAAAGTCTAAAGACAGCAGATCTCAATCCAAAGGTAGGTCTCCTCAACAGGAGCCCTCTGAAAGGAGGTATAACTTCAGGAATAGGGATAATATTAAAAAACCTGACAGGTATCAGGATACTGATACACGTTCCTCTCGTTCCTTTCAGGGTTCATCAAAAAACTCAGAGAGGGAAGGAAGGTCAGAGGAACGTACAAAGTCCAAAGACACGCAACGCGCTGCGGACTATGCACCTAAAAAAGAAGATAAACAAAAACAAAAGCCTCAGTTCAAAAAGAAGAAGGTAGCAGGTCTCAAGATGAGACATGCCCAGAATTCTGAGGACACAGCTTCTGAACGGGGAATGGGCTCTGACGATGCTAGACAGCGCGGCAGAAGTAACAATAGCTCGCCAGATCCTGAAGGAATTTCTGGTGACAGCGGAGTTGAGTGAGTATATCACAGTGGAAACACCTGACACTCGGGTAAGTGTCCCACATAAGTTACATGAGATAACACTCCGGATGGAGGGGGACAAGCCCAGGAAAGTTAAAGGTCTATTTTGGAAAAATCTGTCATCTGGATATGACAGTCTATTAGCAGAGCAAGACTGGCCGCCAGCATTCGTCATGGAGTGCCCTAAGGGAGAAAAGGTAATTTTTCCAGCATTTTCCGACCTCGTTCCCATACATTTAAAACATGCATATGCGCAGGAGTGGGCGGTTGCCCTAGCTCCAGCATTGTACAAAAATCATGCTGGTTGGGATGAGGATTCAACCCACCACGTGATCCCGTTAAAAGTTTCCCCAAATGTCCAAAGGCAATACCCTATACAGCAGGAAGCTAAAAAACAAGTCAGGGAGATCCTAGATCAACTTGAATACCAGGGGGTGATAGAAAATTGCACTTCACCTATGAACAATCCTTTGTTTCCCGTATCAAAATCCGACAACACATATCGTCTAGTTTTATATTACAGACATTTAAACACCTGCACAAAGACATTTGCAGTTCAAAATGCACACAGTGCCGCATTAATGAATAACATTGTGCGACAAAAATACAAAACAACACTTGATATCTCAAATGGATTTTTCTGCCAAAATATAGCGCCTGAAAGCAGGTATTTGACCGCTTTCTTAGCGCTAGGGTCACAGCGGCAATTTTGTCGTTTGCCCCAAGGGTATAAGAATAGCCCGGGGTTGTTTTCAGCAAGGGTAACAGAGTTACTCCAAAATTTGGATGAAGAAGCATTGTCCTATGTAGATGATATTTATCTGACGGACGATGACTTACCGAGGCACTTGACCAGGGTGAGCACCATTATTATGGGATTCGCCTCTGAGGGCTATAAATTTAATTTAAAAAAATCAAAAATTGCCCATCTCAATGTCCTATTTTTAGTGTATGAGCTGTCAAGTGAAGGAAAAAGCCTAGCAGCTAACTTTTTAGAAAAGTGTGCACTGCTTCAACCTCCAAAATCATTAAAGAATTTACAATCAATTCTGGGATTCCTAAATTTTGGTCGAACATACATTTTGAATTATGCAGAAAGAGTAAAACCTTTCTACGACTTAATAAAACCTGATTTTTCAGTCAGACAATGGACACAGGAACATACAAGCATCCTATGTTCACTACAGGAAGACATGATAGCTTCAAAACATTTACAGACACGAGTAAACGTATGCAACTTAGTGATCCGAGTAATAGCGGGTCAATGCGGGTACACTTATTTAACTTTCAATGAAGGCGAAACGGTACCAATCGGATACAAATCACACCTGTACACAAACGCAGAGATGCGTTTCACTTCAACAGAAAAAATCCTGACAGCAGTGCAGACCGCTGTAGCAAGAGAAAGAGCTTTGGCTCAGGGAAAGCGCATAATAGTTGTGACCCCAGTACCAGCCTTAGAGGCTGTTACAAAGGCTAGCATTCCAAATGCGAAAGCCTTACATCCCAGATGGATACAATGGGCTAATTCTCTTACTGCAACGGATGTTGAATACAGATTTGATCCAAGTTTAAAAACACAAGCATTTCTGCAATACGAACAAGAATATCCTCTTCCAAATGAGATTTTGCCTCTAGATCAGTATGAACACATTATTTACACTGACGGTTCTGCTCAACCGGCCATAGGGAGTAAGCAAGCTTACACTGGCCATAGGGAGTAAGCAAGCTTACAGCACAGCGTGTGCAATCGTTAAAGGTCGCATGCGCGTTGGAAAGTTCCATCCAAGTTGCACTAAAACGCAATCTCTAGGAGACTGCACGGCTCAGTTGGCAGAATTAAAAGCACTAATACTGGCACTGGTAAATACGGAACACGAATTCCCCACACTAATTGTGTGTGATTCCTTTTACTGTGTACAGTCGTACAATGAATATTTACATCATTGGGAACAAAACGGGTTTAAAGACGCAAAAGGTGGCACAATTAAGCATAAAATGCTATGGGAACAGGTAGTGGAGTTGAGAAATGAACTACTGAGGGCTCACGTAATACATACACTGAGTCATCAACGTGATGGCGTTCACGTTGAAGGGAATTCATTGGCTGATGAAGCCGCAAAGGGGGCTGTACGCCCAGCGTCCGTAGCTGCAGTCACTCGTTCAAAAACGAGAATAGATGGCGAGATTATGGTAGCTGTCAATGCTTCACGCAAAATTTCCACTCAAGTACTCCTACAAGTTAGATGCACAAATCATTCCATATGCTCAGATTCCTGGATTGGAGGATAGAGTAATACCAAATATGGATCGTAGGCAAGGCTTAATTCTAGCAGCACACGAGGGTTTGGGTTCTGCACATACAGGCGTTACAGCGACTATTTCTTTACTGAAACAGCGCTACTGGTGGCCAGGGTTAACAAAGCAGACCAAAGACTATGTCTTAAAGTGCGACATCTGCCAGCAGATGAAGGGCTCCACCGTAACATGCCCAGCGCAGACACCATTACTAAAATCAGACAAACCTCTCGCATGTGTATATTTGGACCACTGTGGACCCCTACAATCGATGGGGCCAAGAAATATATCATGGTTGCAATGGATTCCTGCTCTAGATTCCTATGGGTTTGGCCTCAGCGCTCGGCTGACGCTCGAACAGTTATAAAAGATTTGCGAGTCTTTATCGGCACATACGCAGTTGGCACGTTACATTCTGACTGTGGCCCGGCGTTTAGCTCTCAGGCTTACAAAGAGGCCATGGAAGGAATGGGCATAGCATTGCGGTACTCCTCTGCATACCATCCTGAGGGAAATTCGGTTGTGGAGAGGAAAAACCGGGAAATAAAGCAATCTTTAACAGCTAGGGTATTAGGCAAAGGCGGTAGATGGGTCGATCACCTTTATGGGGTCCAAAGAGCAATAAACAATCAGCCAAGAAGCTCTCTAGGGGGTGGCACTCCTTACGAGGTCCTATTTGGGACAAGAATGTGGGTACCTGATCTTGATTGTGAAGGCGCAGTGGCGGATGAAAAACCATTTGATATCCATGATCGTTTGGCTGTTTTACAGGATCTAAATGAATCCAGGACACAACAAAGCAACGTCCACTTAAAACAGACCGCCACTGAGGAAGTCAAGGCAGTAACGGCAAGACCTATCTGGATCCCAAAAGTCGGGGATCTGGTCAGAGAAAAGATTGCAGATAAGAAAGAATTCGGACCATCCTACAGAACAGCTGTACCGGTCCTAGCAATCCAAGGCACAAGAACTGTACTTCTGCTGCCTCTTGCCGGAAAAAAGGAGAAAAGATTTGTCTCAATCGACTTAATCAAACCACACTATGTGGCCAATACTAAACAGTAGGCCTCGTGGACTCCACAGTAGCAGACGCCCTCCTCTCGCTACAATCCAAGAAGTCCAAACAGAAAGACTCATCACGTTTGAAGAGCCACCTGTACGGAATGAAGGACTAAGCAACAGTGCTATGGAACTCGTTCCACTTCAACAAGCAGAAAATCAACTTAACAACCAAGTTGCAATAGGACCGACTACAGACGTCTACGTCAACATGCCTCGTCAAGAGCAAAATCCAATTTCAACAAATCCCGATGCAATTCCAACAATTGATCGAACTGCTTCTGGCTATTTCATGAACTTTGATACGTTTTCACTGGATCCAAGCGAGTCGGAAACGACGCCAGCCAAAAAATCACAAACAGAAACTCATTGACTTTTTGAACTTTTTTAGAAAGACTTACCTGGTGTCACCTTGGATAGAACTATGGTATTTCACTGGGATTCTATTTTTTCTTTTCTGGCTAGGTTTAATAATCACTTTTAGTATGCTTATCAATGGACGATATCTCCAGCAGAGCTCTACAGCCCAAAGAGTCAATTTGATTTTAAAGCCACACCAGTCTTCACATCGTGAACCAAGAGACTTGTCTTCAGTGAACATCACAGCAGTTCCTATACCGGACGGTATAGTATGGGACAAGATTAATTTTGATATATTCGGTCCGACTGAACTTTTATAGCTTAAACATGTATTTAAAATTTCTTTAAGTGATATCATTACCTCCAGTACATTTTCTGATGATTGGTACACTGAAACTGTAAACAATATGATGTCTGATTTAAAAAAAACTGCAGCATTTCCGAACAATGAAATGTTAGAAGGTACTTCAGACTATGATACATTGTACTGTTACCAACATTATGGTCATCATTTCTTGCACAAATCTATAACACCTAGAAATGTATTTGAATACCACCAGTGGGAACACTGCCCAACACCTCCAAAAGGGAGTTCGCAAACTTTTGCACAGAAATTCACATACTTTTCAGGGTTTAATACATCTGACCCGAAGTCATTTTATTACAAAGTGGCAACAAAATCACCACAGAAAATTATGTTGACTAACACCAAACAGATTTACTCTGCTTCCTTTATAGCCCAGTTCTCTACCAGGGTTTCGACCTATGGAAGGACACTATAGATTTAAAATCAATCTGGGGTTCTAGGAACTGGCAAGTCGAGGGAACAGAAGCGCTTTTTAAGGCATGCCTCATTCCACAGCAGATGATATTTCTAAATGACACTGTGCAACAGACATCCTGTCTTGAATTAGCCAAGAACAAGGAAATGAACTCGCCTGGGTTTCCAGCACCATCACAGATGGGTGGGGGGCAGAATTCAACTACACATGGGGTAGGATTAGATCTCATTCTCCAGTACAACAGGTCAGATCCCAATTGGACAGAATGGCTGATTTGGCCCATTGACACAAACACATGTCAACAGAGATTCCTAGGTATAACCGAGGGGTTTAGTATCAGTAGGCCAGATACACGCTATGTACAGAGACAACACCCAGGGGTAGTGACATCCTATAGTGTTGGGAAGTTGTGCCTTGATTGGCTAGAGACCTCAATACTCACAGAAGTAAAACAACTTTGACCTCCAGGATTTACTCCTTAGGCAACATTGTGTCTTCGGCAATCGACATATTAGAACAAGATCTGGCCTTGTTACAACACGGGCAATCTCAGTTACGTTCTATTATGATGTTAAGCTGGATGCTGCAATCTTGGCGTGCAGGCTATGTGCCCTGGCATTTTATAAACACCACGTCTCTGTTTTCAGAATACAATCTAACTGATAAACAGACAGAAATGGCACAAAGGGGAGCCAAATATACAATGCTGCGTATTGAGAAACTTGAAAGGTTACCATTCACTGTAGCCGAATTACCATCAACTGAATGGCTAATTCATGGCCAAATCACTCTGCCGGTCACTACGTTTCAGTTTCAATATTGCCTTGAGCAAAGGCAGGCAAATATGAAAAAATGGGTAAGGGTTACATTAAGGAAACTTGGGAGTTACCATATAGATATCGATGCCGGACTGGGGATCGAGAAGTGTATCTGAGTGGTATAAACTGCAAGAACGCTTTAAGCGGTTCTCTCATGTGTCAGGATATTTCTCTGCACGGAGCATGTAGTGGTTCGGTAGCGAATCTATCTTGTCACATGTCAGGGACCCCAGCGGCCATGATCACGCCGGTTTTCCAGCTGCTCTCGAATGGGAGTTACTTGATGCTAAACGATCAAGGTTGTTGTGGGATGCTTCCGGGCGTCGCCTATCTAGTCACTGTTAACTCAAAGGTTACTTGCTGTATGCAATTATTGTTTCCGCCACTGAACACAGTCGTGGAGGCGCCGTTATGGCCTTCGTTGAATGTTTCCTTTATACAATTTGATACTTTGAGCAGACTGAAAGTCATGCTTTTACAGCAACCCGTGCCCTTGACCTCCGCTCGAGAAACCTTTGAACTTCAAGTTGCAAGGACCTCGACTGAGATACAGGCGCTTATACGTACGAACTGCCCCTTTAATTTCGCAGAAATGGTGGGTCGTATCTTTAACATGTCTGATACGAGCGGTATTGTAAACCTATTTAAGACCATAGGGTCAGGACTATTAAGCACCTTTCAGACGGTCCTCGGAGTAATACCAAATTTTATACACTCTGTATTGGGAAGCGTCTTTGGAGGTCTCCCGCTTATCCTGTTCCTAATTGCAGGATTCCTGATTGTAATCCTACTGCTACGCAATGGACGGCCCAATTTCCGAGGAAATGGCAAACGTACTCATGGAGCGGAAGTACCGTGAACGCATGGTACAGCTTCTGGGAATGCCTTGCCTAAGAGAACTGAACTCCTCTTGGTTTCTATCGTTTAGACCAGTCTGAGTGGACTGCATCTTACCTGTTCTTTGATGCCTGTTTTGCGGAGAAGAATGCACGTTGGATCTCTGTCTAACGTTTCCGTCAGATACACCTCCGGACATGGATGCTGTGCTGGACCCCCTAAAGGCGCATGCTCTGCGTTGTCCCCAGCGTCTTCCAATTCTGATGAATGCATTCCTTGAGAATCCACAGGTGCCGTTTGCTCCTGCTGGGTTAGGTGGTTCCTCCACAGGCACTCAGGTAACAACTGCCGCACAAGCTGCCGCAGCACCGACTGTAGGCAGTGCTGAATTCCATCTATGTGCGATTGACGTTCTCTGTGAGGCGTTGGATTTTGTCGTCTGCAGTAGCTAACACCGATAATGCTGTATCTCCCAGCCAGGACACTTAATCTGGAATTGGCTCATCGCGTCCTGGGAAAGAATTCGGCTTCTCCATATCGTTTCATAAATAAACGAACTAAATTTGGAACACTTCCTAAATTGACACTTTCACTTGAGAAAGAATGGCCTTCTTCTGCTTGTAGTATTGCAACTTTTATAAATGATACAGAATTGACTTTTTCGAGTGGCAACAAAAGAATGAGCTGACTTTTAACATTTGTAATGATTTTTAAATGTCTTTTTAAAAAACCATGTTTTTAGCTGTTTTTAAGAGAATTTTTATATTGTTCAGATTTTAAGTATGGTCATTGTCATCCAATTCGAAAGTGGAGTGGGTGTTGTGTTTCATATAGAGGCCCTAATATAGACGCGTTCATATATGCCGTATATGGTCATATTCGCATATGCCCTATTATGGTCATAATCGTATATGCCCTATTTTGGTCATAATCGTCTATGCCCTATTATAGCCATGATCTCCTATGCCCTAATATAGGCATGATCTTTCACCTACATTAGTTCCCTACAGTACACAACGAGCTCTGAGGGTTGAACGTTATCTAGTCTGTGGTTAGAACACTGCAGGGTTTTTCCCGAACACAGGCCTACAATGTACTCATACATTATGCATGAGCATTCACCAGCTACATCTCCCACATAATATATATGTACAAAGTTCACCCCTGACGTCTTCCTCATGTCTAACAAAGACCAATACAAACCATACTGAGGGGCAAGACACTTTAGGGTATAAATACACCACATCTTGCCACGGTAAGGTAGAGGGAACCGAGACGTCCATGCTGACACACTGACCAGAGACGCTGAGGCTCCTGCATGCAGTCGCTCCAGCTGACAGCGGTCTAACACAGCCCTTGCAGGGTATCCAACTCGAGACCATGACGGGGTCCCACACTCTCTCTATTCAGGTAATGGGGTTCGACTAAATCCTAGAAGGATTCTTGGCTCTTAGGCTTTTAGACCTACACACATGCTAGGTACATTCAGGTACATCTAGTTAGGCATCGTAGGAGTACGCACACTTTTCATAATGCTTTTTATATTCATGTATGTATTCATGATTATTGCAATATGGTAGAACTGTTCTATCCCTTCACTTTTATCGTACTGCTGATAATATATCTCTGCTATTGTCTGCTGATTGCTGCAGCACATATATTTTACACTAGAATAACAACTGTTCAATAAATGCTTATTGAAACGCCCAGACTGTTTATTCTGTGTAATTCTCTGAGACAAACCGAATAAGTAAGCACGAGTGACTGAGCAAAAAGTAGTACATTGTTTCCACGATTCTGAGGGATGTCATGATCTAACGTTGCCAGGAGCTAATCTCTCCCCGATAAGAGGAGATTCTAGTGGCACTGTGAGCTAGCTAATGCAAATCCGGCTAACATATGTGGTGGGGGTGCACAGACTCAGTCTAACACCAAGCCCACAGTTTATGTTATCCAAACGCGCAGGTCCTGCAGGGGTACTATAGGAACTACACGACAACAAGGCCATGATTCCTAGAATGATTACTACCTACAACACTAGGTCCAATGCCATTAAAAGTATTATGAAACGGCATTGGGGCCTATTGGAAAGTGATCCAGTTATAGGTAAACACATAGGCAAAGACCCCCAAATAACCTATAAAAAATCTAAGACACTGAGGGACCAGCTGGTCCACAGTTATCGAGGGGAACCAGTGAGTAGTACATGGATGGGTTCACCAAAAGGCTTAATCAGGTGTAGTTCCTGTACAGCGTGCAAAAACAGCAGGAGTAGAGACCACTACATTACCAATGGCTCTAGAACTAAAAAGATCACTAAGTTCATTACATGCACAAGCGATTACGTTATATACGCGTTGGAATGTCCGTGCGGTCTCAGATATATTGGGAGCACAAAGCTACAGCTTAAAACCAGAATTTTGCAGCACATGAGAGCTATTACCAACGTTGATTTTAATTACCCTGTGGCCAGACATTTTCACAAAAAACATCAGAATAACAGCAAATTGATGGAATTGATAGAATCATGCCACATCCCAGGGGTAGAGACAGAGAAAAGCAGCTACTGGTAGCGGAATCCAGATATATAGTTGAGGTTAATACAAAAATCCCACACGGGCTCAATAGTGGGGAAGAACTAGCCACACATATTGGATTAAAATGATTCACGTTTCCCAAGTAGCTGTGCACTCTGCAATATCTAGCAATGGAATATTAATTAGGATGCAATTGTTCTGGTACTCTATTCTCTCTTTTCCGAACCAGTATGGAGTAGTATTTCAGTCACAGCCGAGGCTGTTCTTATTATATTTCACTTTTAATAGGGTTCTAAACAAGTTCAGGATAGTGAATCTTTACTAATCTTCTGTGGCTCATAGTAGAAATCGTAATTTATTGGCTTGGGGGAATGTTAGTCATCCTTTCAGGCAGTTGAGGCCCGTACATTGGGCGAGATCCACTTAGGTATATATTTACATTTCCTGGGATTTGGAAGTGGGGATCAATTTCCTCACTCCCTTTTATATAACCCTGCTTTCTCACGTTGTACATACTTCACATTTTGTTTGGGTCGTTGGAAGCACACACACATAGAAAATGTGTTCTGTATGTTGCATCATCATTCTAGTTGCATTGGGGAACATTACCCGTAATATTAATTTGATAGTATGGTACATTGGAGGTTAATCGCCACAGCGGCCGAGATCAAATTTTTAAATTTTTGATTGGCAATTGAATAATGTTGGGCATACTGCCTCTGATGGAGCAGTGCAGTTATTTGGTCCAACACATGCGCGTAGATAAATTGTTTTGATCAATGATTGAACAATATTTACTTGATATGTTTATCATGTGATGACATTTTTTGTCATAGGGAATTTATTTAGCACATCAACCATCGAGTATTTCCTCGCTGTCTATGATTATCCGATATATGATGTAATCAATTCATTTAGACAGAAGGTTGTTACAATAATTCTATATTTTGCCAATATGATTTGCCAATGTATTCACCGTATTTAACACATAATTTTACAATTAATTGTGTCTATATGCCGCAACTGCTATTTACGCGAGTATTATCTCGACAGTATGTTTTCACTGTCTATGAACTTAGAACTGTATTTCTGAGGGAGTTTGAGCACAGTTCTCTAACTTGAAAAAGGCTTCGCCGAAACACGTTGTTTGTGTGCACATTAAAGTTCTGTGTACTGTCCTCTGGTGTGCCGCTGGATTTTTGTTGGATTTTCCACATACTTCCTGCCTTCATAATTAACGGACGGCTGCTGCTGCCGTCTCTGGCACCGGCATCGTAGGCTGTGGATTGGCTGAATGCAGCGAGTCTCGAGAATATATATATATATATATATATTTCAACAAAACATCCCCAGTTGAAGACGCACTCGAAAAGCAGATGAATTCCACTGATTCTTTAATAAAAGGAAACTGGCATTTTCATTCAGATTTATTTTGATGTATGTAAGTTTGAAATTATAGTGATATCTCTGGCCGCGGATATTTAGTGGTGGTTTCGTGATGAATCGCGAATGCACGCACCAAAGGGAATGCTCTGATTGGCTGGACGCAACCTGAACAGAAAATTGTGGCCGTCATTTTATCTATCGGGAACGGTTCCCGGGGCTGAGAATTTCTGAAAAAGGTAACATAAGGTTCATAGTAGAGGTACTCTGACCCAATGTTTGAGGGGGTGTTAGTGACACAAGCTATGCGTCCAAAATTGTTTTTTTTTAATCGCATGCAATATTCCCGGTGACGCTGCAACCGCCAGCGCAGCCCCACCGTGTACCATCGCGGGGACATCACGACTATCAACGTCCTCGCGAATATTGGTGAAATAAAAAAATATATATTAGTGAATCATTATATGCATTGTTATAGAGATATTGAGATTTTGATAAATGTTTTTATAAAGTTATTTATATAGTGAGCTATCTACTGTGATGGTTAGAATTCATCATATAGTTATTAATTTTGGATGTGTTGGTGGCCATTGAAAGTCTGCTTTTGTTTTCCGTTTTCATGACGTGTCCGTGGGGATCGTGATTACCGACGTCAGCACGGTCGCTGAAGTCGTCGTGAAAACAGAAAATAGGTTTCAGAGATGGTTGTTCTAGAAATACACTAGAAAAACATGAGTTTGAAGTGTACAGTAATAAACGCCTAGTGTGTAAAATACAGCAATATGTGTGCATATATGTGTTTTAACTTTATGGAAAAAGCAATACCGTCACTATTAACGGCGATGTCACGACGTCCCAAATAACCGCAAAAACGGAAAATAGGTCTGCAAGATGGTTTTTAAAGAAGCTTAGTACAAAAATATGAGTTTAAACATGCTTTGAAAAAGTATGCATATAGTAATATGTGTAGGGCAATGTTCAGAATGGATTTTTTTACTTAATATTTTTGGAAGTGTTGGTGGTCATTGAATGTGTGCTTTTGCTTTCTGCTTTCGCATTGTGTCTGAGAGAATCACGATTACCGACGTTATCGCGATCTCCGGAGTCACTGCGAAAAATAAAACAGGTTTTAGAGATGGTTTTTATAGAAACTCTCTACAAAAACATGACTCTAGAGTATACTGTAAGAAACCCCTAGTGTGTAAAATACTGTAGTATGTGTGGATATATGTGTTTTAGACTTTATGGAAAAGGTGCGATCATCGCGGTTAACGACGACGTCGCGACGTCCCGAATAAGCGCGAAAACGGAAAAATGGTCTGTAATATGGTTTTTAAAGAAACTTAGTACAAAAATTGAGTTTAAACATGCTTTGAAAGAAGTATGTATATAGTAATATGTGAAGTGAAATGTTCAGAATTGGATTTTTTTACATATTATTTTTGGAAGTGTTGGTGGTAGGTGTGTGAGTAGCTCTATGGGCGGCTGAGAATGTGTGAGTAGCTGTGTGGCTGTATGAGTAGATATATCAGTGGCTTTATTAGTGAGTGAGTTGGTGTATGAGTGGCTGTATGGGTGACAGAGTGGATGTGTATGTAGACCTATGAATCAGTTTGTGGGTATGTAAGTACTGGTATGGGTGTGTCAATGGTTTTGAAAACAGTAGTGTGAAAATTGGAGTGGGTGTATGAAAGGTTACATGGGGGTGTGAGTGGGTGCGTCAGAGATTCTGTGGATGATGTCATCAGCGATGTCATCAGTGATGTCATTTGAGATGTCATCAGTGATGTCACTGACTATGGCATGAGTGATGTAATATGTGAGGTCATAAGCAGTGCATTGCGGGAATTTCTCTGGTTTTGTACGAGTGAAATGTCAGCCTAATTATAATGGTCCTGTAATGTTTTTTTTTTTCAGTGAATGCATATATATATATCACTTAGGTGATGGTGTACTAAATAAATCATCCTTTAAAAGAAACTCCTGGAGTGCGGCGTATATCTTGTTGGTGAAAAATGTGTTCGAGGGCATATATATATATTAATTTGGGAGGGATACACCTATCAACTCCAAAAAACACTCCCCGCTCTGTTTAGGTCATTGTTCTGAGAGACTCAACCCCTAGTACCTATGACGCAATCAACAGCTGATCCCAAGAGAGGTGCATGTTAAGTTAAAGCAGTATACTGTCGCAAAGCCATTTACCTGAACTCCAGGTCTTCCGATGGGGTGACAACTGGACCTGACACCCTCTGAGAACTATCCTCAGTAGCAACAACTCTGCAGTTGTCTTCCCCCTCAATGCTGTTGTTATTGTGCTTTTACTGTTTGTTGCCCACACCATTTTCCCACCATTTCCAGCACCATGCCTTCCCGCCTCCTGGACATCCCCTCCCACCTCCCAGGACTACTTATGCACACAGCAGGAACGCCACCGGTGCGCTAAAGGCAAACCCATCTGCCCCCGTCTGCGCCTGGCTGCCCCCATCACCAGGGACCCGGTCCTCCACACCCGCACAGATACTCTGCTCCAGAGCTCCATGCCCTGGACACCGGATGCAATAACAACTGCTGCCTCGCATCGCCTCGCTCCACAGCAGGACTTTTCACCTGCTGCCACTTCACTGCCACCCTAACATCAACCACCATCACAGCAACCAGCACCACACCTACCCTGGCAGCCGATACCTCCCCAGAACGACTCAGATGCCTCCTGATCAATGCCAGATCACTCCGCAAACACTCCACTGAAGTCTGGGAAACAATCTCCACCCTCGCCCCCAAAGTGACCTTTATCACAGAGACCTGGCCCACCCCCACACCCGCCACATACATCGACACTGCAACACCCATCGGCTACAAGATAAAACACAGCGACCACACCACCCGACATGGGGAAGGCATCGCCATCATACACAAAGAATCAATCACCTGTACCACCACCAATGACGAAATTACGCCGATCATGGTACACAGGAACTTCCAGCTCCTCACCGATGACAGAACCACTATCAAAGGCACCCTCACCTACAGACCCCCAGGACCACAAACCGGCCTCAACAACGCCATCACAGAATTAATCACCCCGCTCACCACCAAATCCGAACACCTCATATTCCTAGGAGACCTCAA
Organism: Calotriton arnoldi; assembly: GCA_963921515.1. Taxonomy (NCBI): domain Eukaryota; kingdom Metazoa; phylum Chordata; class Amphibia; order Caudata; family Salamandridae; genus Calotriton; species Calotriton arnoldi. The sequence goes on along the minus strand of CAWUFW010007153.1, from coordinate 831,392 downwards.
CTTCCACCTGGATGACCCCACCAACACCAACTGCACTGACCTCCTGGAACAACTGGACAACATCGGCCTCAAGCGGCTGGTCACAGACCCCACGCATATAGCAGGACACAAGCTGGACCAAGTCTTCACATCTAGCAACAGCCACACGACCAAACTCACCTGGTCGGACCACTCCATCGTATACTTCACCGGACTCCCCGCACAAACCCCAACCTCCACAGCGCCCCCTCCCGCAACTGGGCCAAGGTCACTCAAGATCAACTGACCAAAGCCATCAGTGTCCCCCAGACCATCCCCACCACAGACCCAAGCCCAGCAGTACAAAACTTCAACACCTGGATCACAAATGCCGCCGACCGCATCGCTCCCACCAAACTGGCCAGAACTCACAGACTCACCAAACAAGTAGGCTGGTAGACCCCAGCACTTAGAATGGCGAAACACAGATGCTAACAACAGGAAAAAAAGTGGTGAAACAGCAGGAACAACATGGACCGAGTCACCTTCAAGTCGGCCCTGAACATCTACTACCGCTAGCTCAAAGTTGCAAAAAGGAGGCCCTAACACAACGGATCGAGACCAGCGCCAACAAAACCAAGGAACTCTTCAACATCATCAGAGAGGTCACCCACCATCAGCCACCCAAAACCCGATCCATTCCTCACAGGAACTCTGCGATGCACTCGCCGAACACTTCCTCAACAAGATAGCAACCATCTACAGAAACTTCGATCCCCAACCCACCGACACCCCCAACATCCATTCAACCACGGCTGCCGACCACCCACTCACCACGTGGGAACAACTCAGTACACCAAACACGAACACTCTAATAAACTACATCCACTTGGAAGCACCCACCAGCTCATGCCCACACCGACTTTTCCACCTTGGAAGGGACGAGCTCAGCCACCAGCTCACCTACATCCTCAACACCTCCATTGCCACAGCCACTTTTCCTGATGCCTAGAAACACGGAGAGGTCAGACTGCTCCCCAAGAAACCCTCTGCAGACCCCAGCGAGCTCCAGGACTACTGTCTCATCTCACTGCTTCTGTTTCCTGCCAAAGTCCAGGAGTATGCCATCGACCTCCAACTCACTGAACACCTGGAGAGAAACACACTGTTGGACCATTCCCAATCAGGATTCAGAGATAATCACAGCACAGAGACAGCCGAGATCGCCGCAACAGACAACATTCTCACCCTACTCAATAGAGGAGAATCAGCTGCCATCATCCTACTCAACCTCTCTGCATCCTTCAACACCGTTTCCCACCACACACCCAATGAGCGACTACACCAGATCGGAATCACAAACCACGGACTCAAAGGGATGGCTTCCTTCCTCATGGGGTGAGCCCGGAGAACCTGTCTCCCTCCCATCACCGCTCAACCCAAGAGCACCATATGCGGCGTCCCTCAAGGCTCATCCCTGAATCCAACTCTCTTCAACATCTACATGACACCACTCACAGACATCGTCAGAGCCCACAACATCAACATCATCTCCTAAGCCAACTACACCCAGCTCGTCTTCTCGCGCTCAGCAGACTCCACCACAATGAAGACCAACTTCCACAACTGTATGAAAAATGTCTCAGCTTGAATGAAGAACAAAACAGAAAAAACTGAAGTACTGATCGTAGGCAGACACACCTCCCTCTGGAATGACTCCTGGAGGCCATCGGAACTCGGAGCCACCCCCACTCCGAAACACCACGCTGGAACCCTCTGCATCATCCTGGACTGCGAACTCTCAATGAAACGACAGGTAAATGCTGTCTCCTCATCCTGCTTCCACACTCTCTGCATGCTCAGCAAAGTTTTCAAGTGGCTACCCATCAGCACCAGGAAAACTGGGGCACAGGCCCTCATCACAAGCCAACTGGACTATGGCAATGCACTCTATGCAGGCACCTCCACCGAACTCATGAGGAGACTCCAGATGATCCAGAATACAGCTGTCAGACTGATCCTCAACCTGCCAAAGAGGACCCACATCACCCAGCACCTGAAAGACCTACACTGGCTCCCCATCCAGAAAAGAGGCCAATTCAAGCTCCTGACCCATGCCTATAAGGCCCTCCACAACCAGGGACCCACCTACATGAACCACCGCAAGAATTTTTTCACCTACCTTCCAGGTACCTCTGCTCCACTGACCTTGCACAGGTACTCCGCATCCTCCGCTACCACACCAGAGGACCATTCTTTTCCCTCCTTTTCACCAAGTACTAGAACACCCTTTCCCTCCACCTCTGCACCTCACCCTCACTTACCCACTTCAGAAAGGGACTCAAGACCTGGATCTTCGACTGACTCCACAGCACAGCGCCTGGATACCCTCGTGGGTGGTAAGCAGCGCTTGCAAATACCGTCTGATTGATTGATTGAACAACTCTATGCTGCACCAACAGAAGTTCGCAAAGGGGAGGGGAGTTGGGATAAAGAAAGAAACTGCACTGGTCTGGATATGTCTTCCTGGTATGTAGAATGGACTCGGGAGTTCATCAGCACTGCGATTATCATGTCTGCTACTGGGATTGGAATGCTGGGATGGTTTCTGTGGAGGACAAGAGATAATTAGCTCACTCTCAACAAACTTGACTGGACTAATTAGTTAACATTACAGAGCATATCCTGCATTATCACCTTGACATCATTAGCTGCTTTCCTCTTATCAAACATTGGGCTCATCAGCACTGAAGCAGCATCACAATAGTTCACTGTCTTAGAATACAATCAGCCAGGTTTGTACCTGGAATGTCCACATGATCCGATGCAGTAACCACAAGGCACAGTGCCAATAGTACTTGTTAACTTTCTCTCATTTTCTTTTTCTCTAGGGCAGGCGGTCCACTGCAGACCTGAGTGATCTATTGCAGAGCACGTCGAGCAGAAGAGGATGCATGCATCCTGAAGAGCCACTATGCGGAAGCCGGAACAGAAGAACAGGTGAGATATCAGATGAGGCAAAGCACATTGCATCAGGTGGGGCGGTTTAATTAGCCACATCTGCATGTGGGGGAGTGGCTTTGCCGGCAACAGCTGCCATTCTAGCACTTGTTGATTTCTGGGCTGTTTGTCCATGTGCTACCTCGTGAAGTAAAGAAAAGCAGTTTGAGCGGCATGAGACTTTATCAAACAGCTCTATAAGTCCTACCACTGCCACGAGGGAAAATAAAACACTTTCAAGCTTTGTGCACTTTTTACAGTGTTCCATATTGACACATGGATTAGAAATACATGTGTGTCAAATGAACAAACATCAATGTACCGTATTAAAGCAGGATTTACATCCATACATGGACTAATATTGGTCAGTATACAATTGTCATGATTCGCACAGTATACTGCACAACACTCTGTTCACCGGCAAGGGGGGGCCACCTTACATATTTAGGAACACAAGCATGCTGTTGCACTTGTACCCATGACAAGTACTATCATTTTAAAGTAAAGAATAGCACACACTAAAATTACCAAAGCAATTTCAAACAATAGAGAAATATTTAATAGCTATGGGCAAAATGTGCCAAGCAAAAGTAAAGCGTTAATCAAAATTAATAGTTTACAGTTGATCAGGACATAATAATGATTTCAGGTTGACCATGATAGAGTAGAGGTAGGATACACCCAGCAGGTTGACCCAGTCAAAGTTTTAACCTTGGGACTTAGTGTCTGTTAGAAATGGAATCTCTAGTTGGCAGAGGTATGCACCCTGTCCAAGTAGGGACCACCGCTCTGGTCAAGGTAAGCTGGATACACACTAAAAGATAAGCTGTGCTCACCCTCTGGTTGTTTGGAACAGAGCAGTCAGGTTTACCTAAAGAGGCAATGTGTAAAGTATTTGTGCAACACACACACACACCGTAACACAATGAGAACACCACAAAAAGACTCCACACCGGGTTAGAAAAATAGACAATAATTTTTTGAGTAAATCAAAACCAAAACAACAAAAATCCAATATGTAGAATCGGAGTTATGAATTTTTAAAGAACGTTTAAAAATATAGTGCTTAGAGTCTTAAAGCGTCACCTGAGATATCTGACGGGATAAATCCAAAGTTCAGGCTGACCGCGATGGAGCGCGGGTCGAATATAGGGACCAGCCTTGGCCAGCTGAAACAGTATCTTGGATGGAGGCTGTGTCGACTTCGAAGATCCGATGCGAGGAGCACAGGAGGCGATGGGCCACTCTCGATCCCTTGAATGTAGGTGATGCATCAGTTCCGTTCCACGCAGTGGGTGAAGCTTCGTCGGCAAACCCCTTTGCGATGCAGGCAATGCGTCGTCGTCAAGCCATGCAGTCTGTCATCATTGAGCCACGGAGTCGTCAAAGCAATGCCCTCGAGCAGCAAATGTGTCCGTGTAGGAGAGGATGCACCAGGTCCTATCGGCACAAAGGAGGCGATGCGTCGATTTTGCTGGGTCAGCACAGAAAACTCACTTCCGAGGGCCCAGGACTGAGTTCTCACCACTTGGCAGGTTGGAGACTTACAGATGGCAGAGTCCAGGTACTGTTGCAGGGTTGCAGGAAGTGTTTGATGTCCCTGAGACTTTAGAGCAGGAGGCAAGCCAGCATGCCCTTGAAGTCACTCTGGGTTCAAGTGAGATGGGTCCAGTCCTTTCCCTCAGCAGGGCAGAGGGCAGCAGACAGCAGTGCAGCACAACAGAGCAGAAAAGCAGTTCTTCTAGAGAAGTAATCCTTGTAACAGCACAGAATTCCTTCCTCCTGGCAGAGTTCCTCACAGGTCCAGTAGTGTCTACTTTGGAGGGGTCACAGACCCAGTACTTATACCCAGTTGTGTCTTTGAAGTGGGGGTGACTTCCTGGAAGTGGACAGAGGTCCTTATTTCCCAGCCCTGGCTCCAGACTATCAGTAGGGGCAATCAGCCCTTTGTGTCGGGACAGGACTATTCAGTTGCAAGTGTGAGCTCCTCCCTGCCTTCCTGCCCAGGAAAGGCCATCAGAATGCAGATGAGTGCTCAGACACACCTAACCTTCCTGTGTTTGTGGCTGTCTAGAGGGAATGCACAAAGGGAAGCTGTCACCGACCCCAGATGTGTACTAGAGACAAATCATGTGCTTCAGACATTCTCTCTCTGAAATTCAGAGCCCCACAGGGTTCATCCTTGATTTCCCCGTTGTTCAACCTATACATGTGGCCTTTGGCTAACATTGTACTGCCTTTTGGGAATCTCATTGGTGTCCCATGCAGATGTCACCCAGCTGGTGTTCTCCCTTACCCCTGACTTCAAAGACGGTGCACCCTCCCTTGGGCCATGCCTGGAGAAGGGTAGCTAGCTGAATGGACAACTCCTGCCTCAAGCTCAATGGAAACAAAACTGAGCTGATGATATTAGGAAATAACCCAAACCCTCAAAAGCCCCTTGGCTAGCCTGACCATCTAGGACCGCCCCCTGCCCCCTAAACGGTTATTAAACGTTTGGGGACATGGCTTGACACAACCGTTTCCATGCATGGAGATTTAAACAACTAAACTTTCAGCCTGCAGCTACGGCATCCTTAGAATGGTGCAAAAAATTCTTGACCTGATCCCCCCTCTTTCTAGAAGGCTAGTAGTCCAGGCTTTTATTCTCCCCCATCTGGACTACAGAAATTCCCGCTACCTGGGAGCATCAAAAGCTGTGATTGGCAAACTTCAGGTGGTGCAGAATGCGGTGGCGAGGACCCTGCTAAATATTCTCAGGCACCTCTCACACGTCAGGCCCTAGCCAACCTCCATTGGCTCCAGGTCATGCAGACGATTAATTTCAAAGCAGTGTGCATCTCACACAAAGCCTTCTGAAATCAAGGCCTCTCCATCTCTCGACAGCTGATTGCTCCCTATAACCCTGGTAGAGCTTTCAGCTCTTCCAACACCCTATGGGCCTTAGTCCCACCCATGAAAATGGCTAGCAGTGGAGGAAGATCCTTCAGGTCTAATGTGGCAAAACCTTGGAACACTCTGCCCCTTACCTTGCGGACAATTGATAATGAACTGTCTTTCAGAAAATGGCTTCAAACCTTTGTGCTTGTGAACTAACCCTAATGGAGCTTGCACTTACAGTTTGTGTTGCTCAATCAGCTCTGGGATGCCTACAGGTCGCTAGGCGCCAACCAAATTTCCTTAACACAACATAACATGGCATATAATATAACATAACCTAACACAACATAACATAACCTATTTCTTACACAGCACCCTGCCCTATGGGCTACCTAGAGCCTACCTTAGCTGTGACTTATGTGTTATAAAAGAAGAGTTTAAGGTTTGGCAAAGGGTTTTAAATGCCAAATTGAAGTCGCAGTAAACTGCACAAACAGGCCCATTAGTAGCATTTAATTTGCAGGCCCAGGGTATAAGGTAAAACACTTTACAAGGGACTTATAAGGAAACTAAATATGCCAATTGTGTATACATCAATATTACCATGTTTAGGGGAGAAACATGTGCACTTTATTACTGGTCAGCAGTGGTAAAGTGCTCAGAGTCCTAAGGCCAACAAAAAGAATCAGCAAAAAGAGGAGGTAAGCAGACAAAATGTTTGGGGGAAGACCACCCTAAGGATGACAGGTCTAACAGTGTCTTATATGGAAGTCAAAATCCTCCAGCGGAGCAAAGTTCAAGGCTGCCTAATGACTTAGACAGACACAGGTAGCCTGAAGTACATTTTTACAAAGTTTTGCAATGACATCATCAGAAATCTTGTTTCACTGTTAAATCGGATTTTCAAAATTAAGTAGAAAATAAATGTGAAACATTTTTCTAGCATTTCCCCAAGCAGAGATAACAAATAAACATTTTAATCCCAACTAGGTCTGTTCAGGGAAAGGTTTTCACAAGGCCTTCACAATGAAATAGCTTTACGGTTTTATTTCACTGCGAAAGCACATTGAACCCAATACCTAGTGGGCCCTTTTTAGGTCGAGCCTAGCGGCAGCGCGCATGAGCTGCTCGCTCTGCGAGACTGCGGTAGTAGAGTATGGGAGAGAAGCGACGCCCACTCTCCTCCCATATTTTTCATTGGCTTGTGTCATTGTCTTTCGTAAATGCTGCCTTAGGATTTGTTAATAGGCTTGTTAGTGCCTCCTTATTACGGCCTTGTCTTCATTTGTAACCTCCCATGGCTACTGGCCCCTTTACTTCGGTTGTTACACGGGACCTGTTATTTAGTCTGTAAGCACTATTTACTTAATTGATTTTCTCTTACTGCAGGCAAGACATGCGCTGCTTCAGCTTAAACAGCTTGTGTTTTTTTAAGCAGCACGGCCGCCCCGTAACACGGGCGCCCGCTTTCAATCACTTTAACCTGGCATTATCTTGTGTCTGTTTCAACCCCCCCAAGTAAAATGGATTTAGAAATGATTAGTGAATAAGTCGTGTGAATTCCAGGAAGCACCTAATCGTGCTACTGGGCTGAAGCTGACAACTGCACATCTTTGTTACATGTCATCTGCACTAAGCCACCTGACGGGTTGTTTTAAAAAGCCTGTTTTATTAACAACAACAACACCACCACCACCACCAATACCACCACCACCACCATCAATACCACCACCACCACCACCATCAATACCACCACCACCACCAATACCACCTCCACCAACACCACCAATACCACCACCACCAATACCACCAATACCACCACCACCACCAATACCACCACCACCAATACCACCACCAATACCACCACCACCAATTCAATACCACCACCATCAATACCAATACCACCACCAATACCAACACCACCAATACCACCACCACCAATACCAAAAATACCACCACAACCACCAATACCACCACCACCAATACCACCACCAATACTGCCGCCACCACCAATACTACCACCACCAATACCACTACCACCACCACCAATACCACCACCAATACCACCACCACCAATACCACCACCACCACCACTACCACCAATACCACCACCACTACCACCACCACCAATACCTCCACCACCACCGCCAATACCACCATCAATACCACCAATACCACCACCAATACCACCACCACCAATACCACCACCACCAATACCACCAATACTATCACCATCTATACCAATACCACCACCAATACCACCACTACCAATACCACCACCACCACCAATACCAATACCACCACCAATACCAATACCACTACCACCTATGCTAATACCAACATCACCACCAATACTAATACCACCACGACCACCAATACCACCACCACCAATACCACCATTACCACCACCACCACCACCAATACCAGCACCACCACCAATACCACCACCACTAATACCACCACCACCACCAATACCACCACCACCAATACCCCACCACCAATACCACCACCACCACCAATACCAACAATACCACAAATACCACCACCAATACTAATACCACCACAACCACCAATACCACCACCACCAATACCACCATTACCACCACCATCAATACCAGCACCACCACCACCAATACCACCACCGCCACCAATACCACCACCACCAATACCCCACCACCAATACCACCACCAATACCAACAATACCACAAATACCACCAATACCACCACCAATACCACCACCACTAATACCAATACCACCACCAATACCACCATCACCAATACCAGTACCACCACCACCAATACCAATACCACCACCAATACCACCACCAATACCACCACCACCAATACCAATATCGCCACCAATACCACCACCAATACTACCACCACCACTAATACCACCCATGCCACCACCACCAATACCACTACCAATACCACCACCACCAATACCATCAATATCAGCACCACCAATACCACCACCACCACCACCAATACCAATACCACCACCACCATGCCACCACCACCAATACCAATACCACCACCACCAATACCAATACCACCACCTCAGTGCCTCTCGCTCACTAGTAATAGCAGGGGCACTGTACGAGGCCGGAGCTGTAGCTAAGACCATCCCTCGCTTCCTCCATGCCTGCCATAAAGCACAGCCCAACCTGCACCAGGAGGTGAAGCCAGGGCCCTACTACATCTGGAGTGTTTTTTATTAGGCCAAATATAACAATGACATTACGCAATGCCACACTGCACACTGAAATCATGGAGAGGGCAGGAAATAGCCCCCCTCCCGCTCTTCCTCCTGAGCCACGACAGTGTAATCACAGAGCGAAAGGTGTTGGAGTGCTTTGTTAGAGTTTATAGCTCGGATCATATGTAACTCTCACTTCACACTATGGGGCCGATTCCGATTCGGGCCGGAAATCTCTCCGACCGAGCCGGACCCGGAGAGATTTCCGACCGAATCGGACCATAGCAGTCCGACCGAACGACTACGATGCGCACGCATGCTATCAGACTCGATTCGGTCGGACTCCCATTGAAGTCAATGGGAGCCGGTCGTACAACACGTACGCGGGCTCCCATTGACTCAATGGGTGCGAGGCAAACAAGGGCGCCCCCTACAGCGGGTACGCATCAAAGCGGGTCACGCCATACATGCACTGGTAGGCGGGACCCATGGGTCCCCCCTGTGTGCGACTCGCGCAGCTACGCGTACAGGGGGGTCCGACACGGACCCCCAAAGTGCGGCTCCGACTGCTCTTTTGAGCCGGACGGCGCGAGTCGGTCGGACTGCTCGAGGCGCGTATCGTACTTACCCGGCCGGGGAACGTCTCCATTGCGCGGTGCGAGTCGTGTCCGTGCGAGTCGGTCGGAGCGGTCGGCTTCGCGAACGAAGTCGGTCGGTGCGGTTGGGTCTCGCGAACGAGTCGGTCGGAGATTTCGCATCGTACTCGCTCGCCCGGACGCACGTACGAATCGGTCGGGAAACAGGGCTCCGAATCGGATCCGGTAAAGCCGAATCCGATTCGGAGCCCTACTGGCCGAGATCGGAATCGCCCCCTTTGTGTCTGTGTAATTTACAACACCTACACATCTTCTTCACTGCACTATTTATCACTACTTTGAGGACGTCGCAGGCCGGTCTCTTCCTCTGATATTTATAACCTAACAAGCGGGTGAGAAGGCCCCTTATTGCAATGCAATAGGTCTCGCATTTGCGAGAGTTTAAGCTATTAGTATTGTAAATGACAATGCCTTTTATTTATGTTTTAAAACCCAAAACATAAATAAAATGCATTGTCATTTACAATGCCAATAGCTCGAACTTGAGTGAATGCGAGACCTATTGAATTCCAAATGCTTGTTATATATTAGCTCTCAGCCCTGTGGGCTCACAAGGAACATTTTGAGGGTGACATATAAATATATAAAAATAAACATTCCCTACATGACCAATGTACATTTGCTTGCCATAGTGTCACTACAGTGGAATTAAACTACAGCCCAGCCAGATCATAGTGGTACTCCTAGGTGTTTTGCCATACATGTGGGTGGTGTACGTATATATTGAAGCCCAGATATGACACTTAACATTTCTTGCCATAGATGCAATTTAGGCATCATTTATGATGGATTTATAAGGAAGTCAAATAGGCCAAACACAGAGTTTCATTGTACAGCACATTTAAGGGATGAAGCATATGCATCTTACTACTTAGCAGTGATAAAGTGCACAGAGTCGTAAAACCCAGTGAATCAAACAGGAAAAAAATGGGGGGGGGGACAACACAAAGATTAGGTCATTTTTACATGAATAAATATATATAATAATCATGGATCAGTAAGACACAATTAATCACTCACTTATACAGTCAGTCACACACCTACTAAATCATCCATCCTGTCTCTTATACACCCATTCATTCTTCAATACACCTTCGCATATACATAAAACATATTTACATTTTATAGAAACACATAGTCACTGGATGATGTCATCAGTGATGTCATTTGAGATGTCATCAGTGATGTCATCAGTGATGTCATCAGTGATGTCACTGACCATGTCATGAATGATGTAATATGTGACGTCATCAGCAGTGCATTGCGGAGCGCGAGTTATAGTTAGCTCAACTAACTATAACGGGGAATTTCTATGGTTTTGTATGAGTGAAATGTCCAAATAACTATAACGTCCCTGAAACCTATGGTTTTTTCAGTGAATTTCTAAGGTCTTTTAAATGCTAATTTCTAACTATAACGTCCCTGAAACCTATGGTTTTTTCAGTGAATTTCAAAGGTTTTTCAAATGCTAATTTCTAACTATAATGTGCCTGAAACCTATGGTTTTTTCAGTGAATTTCAAAGGTGTTTTAAATGCTAATTTCTAATTATAATGTTCATTAAACCTATCTTTTTTTTCGGTGTTTTTAAATTATCATCCCATTCTCAACCTGGTCAAAACTGCAAATCTCACCACTTTTCCAACGATGCCTTCCGCCCAAAAAATTGCCACAAATGAGAGCCACAACTAACGCTAATGATATGCAAAGTAGGCGTTGCCGTGAAAAAAAAACCTAAAACACCACTTCCCCATATTTTCAACGACCAGCCAAATCTGCAATGCGATCCAAAAACCAGGCGATAAGTCGAGTTAGCAGTAAGAAATTAACATCAACCTTTAACTGGTGTAAGGCGGTGACTATCTACAGCGTGAATTGGACCCAACTCACAGCCACATCTAAAGACCAACACGTGATACAGCTACTGATCATGCAACTCCGACACCCAACAAGGCCACAACACCCACCGCCACCACCACCAGGACCTCACCACCAGGACCTCCCCCCCGGACCACCCCCCCTACTACCACCGAGGCAGCGCAAAACAGGACAACGGACCTTCCCAAAACGCCATGGCCCCTCAGCCGCACAATAGCTGAATGTTGGGACATGTGGGAACCAAGTATGTGTGGAGGCAAGTCACCCATCAATAATAATGCACACAATACCAAGTGTAGCGGTGATGTGCTGGACACACCTCACTATGCAGAGCACAAACCTCTCCATGTGTACATATACTACTGATACTTGTAGTGTTGTGCACAGTGGACGCAACCATGTTACCTCAGGCAATGGGGAAGATCTCAGTCATGTAGCTGTGTTGTCCCCCCCTGGAAGCGTAAGCGGAGTGGGCTGGTCTAACGTACGGCACTCCAGCTTAGGAGTATGAATAAATAGGCTGGGGCTCTGGGCGTGGTTCACTTGTGGGAAGGCCAAAGCGTCTGCCAGAGCGGCGGCCCTCACCCTGCCACGTGGCTGCCGCCATGACCGCGGGCCTCCTCGACACAGGCCCCCTGCGAACCCAAAGGCACAGCATCGCAGACTTATGTCTGTACAGACTACTGCCTTCAATCTACACTGCGGACAGCAGGGCTCACAATTCAGATGCAGTGGCAATTGCAGATCACGCAGTCCAGTAGGCAAGACACATTGCTGCCACTGCGCCCCGCCCGGACCACGCTTGATCGCAGGCTGCGTACACGCTGAGCGCCAAAGGTACCACTAACTCACTGCACCATAAGTCATCGCCACGTGGCCTTATTAAGGCAGAATTCATTAGACAAAAGACATTGCTCCCAGAGCGCCCCGCCGGGACCACGTATCATCGCAGGGTGCGCACACGCTGAGTGCTTCAGGTGCCACTAACTGTGCAGCTCAACTCAACGCCACGTGGCTGTGCTCCCATCCTGACCGCTGCCTCCGGTCTACACTGGGGTTAGCACGGTTCACAATTCAAGATTAGTAGCGATGCAAATTGTGTAAGAGACTATAATGGGTTAACAAGATCAAATGCTCCCAATCTGTGCAGCTCAAGTCAACGTCACGTGGCTGTGGGCCTTTACTGACCACTGCCTCCGGCCTACACAGTGGAAGACCGGCGACACGTGGTGCCACTAACCCTGTTCAACACAAGCCGATCCCACATGTGGAACTGTGTCCTGAGTCCTGAATGGCAGTGACCCCAACTCCGTGAGAGAACCACAGCAGCAGACTCCCTTCGATTAGTGAGGCGTATTTGCATATGGAAGGCCGGCGACACATGGTGCCACTAACCCTGTTCAACACAAGCCGATCCCACATGTGTAACTGTGTCCTGAGTCCTGAATGGCAGTGACCCCAAGTCTGTGGCAGCGACCACAGCACCAGACTCCCTTCGATCAGTGAGGCATATTTCCATATGGAAGGCCGGCAACACGTGGTGCCACTAACTCTGTTCAACACAAGCCGATCCCACATGTGTAACTGTGTCCTGAGTCCTGAATGGCAGTGACCCCAAGTCCGTGGCAGCGACCACAGCACCAGACTCCCTTCGATCAGTGAGGCATATTTCCATATGGAAGGCCGGCAACACGTGGTGCCACTAACCCTGTTCAACACAAGCCGATCCCACATGTGTAACTGTGTCCTGAGTCCTGAAAGGCAGTGACCCCAACTCCGTGAGAGAACCACAGCAGCAGACTCCCTTCGATTAGTGAGGCGTATTTGCATATGGAAGGCCGGCGACACATGGTGCCACTAACCCTGTTCAACACAAGCCGATCCCACATGTGTTACTGTGTCCTGAGTCCTGAATGGCAGTGACCCCAAGTCTGTGGCAGCGACCACAGCACCAGACTCCCTTCGATCAGTGAGGCATATTTCCATATGGAAGGCCGGCAACACGTGGTGCCACTAACTCTGTTCAACACAAGCCGATCCCACATGTGTAACTGTGTCCTGAGTCCTGAATGGCAGTGACCCCAAGTCCGTGGCAGCAACCACAGCACCAGACTCCCTTCGATCAGTGAGGCATATTTCCATATGGAAGGCCGGCGACACGTGGTGCCACTAACCCTATTCAACACAAGCCGATCCCACATGTGGAACTGTGTCCTGAGTCCTGAATGGCACTGACCCCAAGTCCGTGGCAGCGACCACAGCACCAAACTCCCTTCGATCAGTGAGGCATATTTCCATATGGAAGGCCGGCGACATGTGGTGCCACTAACCCTGTTCAAGACAAGCCGATCCCACATGTGGAACTGTGTCTTGAGCCCTGAATGGCAGTGACCCCTAGTCCATGTCAGCGACCACAGCACCAGACTCCCTTCAATTAGTGACGGGTATTTGCATAGGGAAGGCTGGCGACACGTGGTGCCACTGAACCTGAACTACGCAGGCCGGTGGGGCCACCAACCTATGCACGTGGCTGTGGGCCCTTGCTCACCGCTACCTCTGGCCTACACTACGGTCAGCAGGCCTCACAATTCACATAGAGTCCCGATTGCACATGACGCAGACCAGTAGGCAAGACACATTGCTCCCAGTGCGGCCCGTCCGCACCAAGCATCATCACAGGCTCATACAGTCTCAATGCTTCTGGTGCCACTAACTGTGCACCTCAACTCAATGCCACGTGGCTATGGGCCCTTGCTGACCGCTACCTCTGGCCTACACTGCGGTCATCAGGGCTCACAATTAAAATTATTTCTTGATTCATTAACTACAGAGTCCAGTAGGCAAGTACCTATCACAATCCTAAACCCTACATAATATCCTTTTAGTATCCTTGCTTCAAGAACTTTTTTTATATCAGTTATAGTTTAGTACAATGACCAATTTCATCTTCAAGTGCAAACGAACACTCAATAGCAGTCTACACTGCGGGCAGCAGAGCTCGCAATTCGATTTTTAAATGCTAATTTCTAACAAGAAGATTGTACTCAGAAAATACAACACTTCGTCAGTGTATTCTATACTTATTTCATCTTTTCATGATACGCCTACACTGCGGTCAGTAGGGCTCACAATTAAAATTAAGTATTGATTCACTAATTACAGAGTCCACTAGGCAAGTAACTATCACAGGCCTAAAATCTACATAATATCCTTTTAGTATCCTTTCTTCAGGAACATTTTTTATATCAGTTGTAGCTTTAGTACAATCACCAAATTCATTTTCAAGTGCAAACGAACACTCATTAGCAGTCTACACTGCGGGCAGCAGAGCTCGCAATTCCAACTTTGGACACGGGGTGCCACTAACCCTGTTCAACACAAGCCACGACACGTGGTGCCACTAACCCTGTTCAACACAAGCCTGCGACATATGGTACCACTAACCCTGTTCAACGCAAGCCGCGACACGTGGTGCCACTAACCCTGTTCAACACAAGCCGGCGAAACGTGGTGCCACTAACCCTGTTCAGCACAAGCCAATCCCACATGTGGAACTATGTCCTGAGTCCTGAATGGCAGTGACCCCAAGTCCGTGGCAGCGACCACAGCACCAGACTCCCTTTGGTTAGTGAGGCATATTTCCATATGCAAGGCCGGCGACACGTGGTGCCACTAACCCTGTACAACACAAGGCGCGACACGTGGTGCCACTAACCCTGTTCAATACAAGCTGATCCCACATGTGGAACTGTGTCCTGAGTCCTGAATGGCAGTGACCCCAACTTCGTGGCAGCGACCACAGCACCAGACTCCCTTCAGTTTTATTTGTTGTTGTTTTCTTTAAATAAAATGTTTTATATGTAAACCTATACATGACTAAGATTCTTGTTTGTCCAACCGCACAGGGGCACTTCCAGGCCCAAGAAGGTTGTTGGGGGTATGTTGGTAATGTGGGAAGAGGGTGCGTTACCTGCAGATGTGGGGAGAGGCAGCGTGAAAGGGGTATCTCTCAGAGAAAGAACTCCGATATGTTTTCAGAAATGCCTCGGACAGATGCCAGCTGACGGACTGAATTTCAAAATGGTTTTTCAATGCTTATGTAGTGTGAGTTATGAACAGTTCGCACCCAGGCTCGCAGAGGGACAACTGCGGCCCGTCCGCTCGACTCACACACGCAGTACTATGACCCGTCTGCTCCCAAAGGAACAGCAGCGTAGTACCTCGCAGAGGTACAGGCACAGTAGCGTACTAGCTCGCAAACGTAGAGAGCTGCGAGCCGACGGACTGGCTTCTAACGGCATAGCTGCGAAGTGGTGATGTTGGGCAGACGGAGCGTGAAAGAGTTATCTCGCAGAAACAGAGCTCCGGTATATTAAATTGCCCCCGAGACCTTTCTTTTATATTTTCACTCGATGCGAGAAAGCGCGCTTTCCGAACCAAGACCTTTCTCCCTGCCAAATTTGGCATAATTCCATTCAGCAGTTTGACCTGTAGCCTTGTCTAAAGTTTCCTATGGAAAATCCATTGAGAAAACACGTTTTCACACCCCCCACATAGCTACCTGTCGCAGGCGTACTCGCTGTTGGTGTGCAGGTCAGTGGTCTAGTTGTCAACATGTCACGGCCACTCCCTGAGGGCAGGTTTGCACACACACCACACCCATCCGGCACATGCGTCACAGGCCATGTGACCACGCAAATATAATGGATCCACAACGTCACATCCTTTATTGCCGGTGGTGACTGGATGGCGGACGCTCCACAGGTCTCAATCATAAAGACTCCATGAAAAGTTGCGCAGAGGGTTAGTCGCACCCTGAGCTCTATGGCCGTCAGGGGCCTACTACCACGTGGCGCGGACTTGAGTTCCACAGGGTTATTGCCACCCGAAGCTGATGTGGCTGTCAGGGGCCTACCACCACGTGGCGCGGACTTGAGTTGCACAGGGTTACTGCCACCCGAAGCTAATGTAGCCGTCAGGGGCCTATCACCACGTGGCGCAAACTTGAGTTGCACAGGGTTAGTCGGACCCTAAGTTGTATGGCCGTCAGCGGCCTACCACCACTTGGCGCTGACTTGCGTTGCACAGGGTTAGCGGCACCAAAAGCTGATGAGGTCTCCGCCATTGATGACTCAGGACTCAGCGACATGTGTGAGATCTGCCGGGCCGCGGAGAAGCTGATGTGGTCTCTGCCATTCATGACTCAGGACTCAGCGACATCTGTGAGATCTGCCAGGCCGCGGAGCTTTGACGGGCAAGTGGAGTGCCCACTTGTAGACACTCCGGTGGCAGCAGGTAATTATTTGGTCATGGATGCGCAGGGGCGGCAGTATCTCTCTCTCTCTCTCTCTCTCTCTCTCTCTCTCACTTCCCTCTCTTCACTCTCTCTCTCACTCTCTTCCTTCCTTTTCTTCTCTTTCTCTATCTCCCTTCTCCCTTTCTCACTCCCTTTCTTTCCTTCCCTCTCTTTTTCTCTCTGGCTTTTTTTTCCTTCTCTGTGTCTCACTCCTTTGATATGCGCATTACACACGTCCTTATTTTGTGCTTTATTTTCCAGGCTGTGTCGTCGACATTCATGGTCCCGACAGGAGTCTTCCGCCTTGTTGTTTTGTGTTCAGTTTGTTAAATTTAGTTTATCCTTTATATATACGTTTACAAAAAAAAAGTTTGATTTAAAAAAAAAAAAAAAAGTTTTTGGTTGTTACTTAAGTGCTGTGTGACTCTTTCTCGTTCTTATTACTGTTATTTCGTGGTGTTCACCATGGTGTTAAATTTTGGGGCAGTTATCACGGGAATACTGGTGATGTCTGCAGTTTGCACCAGCTTCTGAATAGTGTGTTATATTTATCTCAACTTTAGTTGCATTAAAGTGCTGATAATGAAATGCAGAGTAGGCGTTCCTGTACAAAAAGACACGAGGTGCCCCTTTGCGATTTATTCTAAATACTAAAATCCTGTATTGAATTGCACTGTGGTAGTGGGTGCACTTACAGTGTACACACAAAATCAATGAAGAAATGTCATTGTATTTATATTGATTGGGAATAGTGGGTCAGGTGCTGGATCTTGACGGGATACACTGCCCAGTTCGTTTATTTTTCTGTACATGAAAAAACCACATCACAACTTTGACAACAACTGCGATGCGAAACAAATTCCGGCGATAAGCCGCGTTAGCACCAGGGATTTTACACCTGCCTTCTGCTGCTGTTAAGCAAGAAGACTACCTGCAGCATGAAAGGGAACACAGCCAAGAGCCACACCGAAACACCCACAGGTGCCATACAGTCAATGAGCATGATACACGGATACCCATGAGGTCCACAACACTCATCGCAACAACCCCAGGACCGCCAACGCCCTCCGAACCCGCATCTGAGCAAGTGTGTCCATGTGGTCATTGTGTTAGCATGATAGGCACGGCCCCTGCAACATCACAGTGTCAGCGGACGTTACCATGTCACCTCAGCGTTGGCAGTGAGCCTGGACATGTAGCTACGCACGCATCCTCCTGCATGCACAAGCGGCGTGTGCTGGTCCGGCGTACACAGGTCAGCGCAGGGGTCTGCCTATCCGGCAAGGGGAACAAGGTGTCTCGGACATGTCCGTGTTCAGGAAGTGCGGTAAGTGTGTCTCTGTGTTCTGGTGTGGCCGCCACAAGGGCCGCAGCAGTCGATGTTGTACAGTGGCATGCACCACCTCCAAACTGCAGTCTCACGGTGTGGTTGGAATGCTGCAGGACATGCGCGAATAGGCATTACAATGGTGTGCCGTAGGAGTGCACGGGATACAACAGTGCACCGTACAAAAGTGTGGGGGCTCGTGGGAGGGAGGAGCAGCTGTTTGGCAACGTAACACACAGTGAACCCGCCCATGTGACACGTGCTGGGCATCTCATCCATGATGACCAGGGTCCCAGACATCCCACAACACCCACGACCGGCCTTTGTACACATCCTGTATGAATGCAGCTGGAGAAATTACTGTAGGGATGAAAGGTTCTTTGTCTGAGCTATCTTGCAGTAGCACATCTGCTGCTCCGAGAAGGAACTTGCAAGCGGCCAGCCCCCCGTGACAGATACGATAATATTTGCATCCGTCTCCCACACTACGCACTGCCCGATTTGAGAACAACGAGTACACATCCCACACTCAAAAGTCCTTCGTCGTAGTTAGCGTGCGTGAAATGGCCTTCACACGTACTCCCACCACACCCCTGCCCTGCACCCATTGCACACAGACCCGGCTCATTGCACCAAGCTGTGCCATTTCATCCACAAGACTGGCACACGGCAAGCCAGTGCAGCTACAAGCAGAGCCACTGACGCAATGGCAGAGCATCCCGAACACATGGTCGACTCCATGCACGTCCACCTATACCTTGCACGACTGCTGCATGTCCTGGGTGCACTGCCTTTGGCAGTACTGCGGATCACTTACCGGCTGTGCTTGCGCATTGCGGACGTCACCTGCGTTCAACCTGTATTGCAATGTCGCACGTGCCTATCCGAGTGGTGCATGGACGTGTGCCTCTCCAACGAGTGGGTAGCTGACATGGATTACGACAGGTGTGTGCGCCCCTGTTGGCCCACGACCAGGACTGTCATGGTGATGCCCGTTTATGGCATGCATGGATGTTTGGCATGCATGTTGGGAACTGGGCCTGGGAGATTGCACGTGTCGTAGTATGCAGTGAGCAAATTGACCCACTTCCCGATTCTGCTTTGGTGCACATTGGGTACAGTGGTTGGAGTCAGCACATCTGTCCCGGTCAGCTGATGGATTACGTCGACGACATGTCAAATATTGTGGCCAACCATCACTCATTAGAGATAGTGGCTTAAGCAGCTGCACTCGCGTTCATGGACGAGTGACAAGGTACCTGCAACCACGACTCAATGTGCCACATTGCACGTGTCCCTCCGCATCATTGCACGTTGTACATCTGGTCACATGTCCCAAAACAACAGTGGACATGGCTGCATTGGCGTCGAATCATGTCCGAAGCGCGGACAACCAACGCTGCTTGACACTGACGTGTGTTGGTGATGAACTACCCCGAGGTGAACATGGACGTTTTCCTACGTTCCTTATTCAGGCATGCTGCTGCATTTCTCTGCATATCGTGGCACTACTCTTGGCCGTACTGACACACACTTTTTTTTATAAAGTTTCCACATTTTCACTTGTCTCCAAATGTGTAGTGTCTTCATTTGTATGCCAATGTGTGTGTCACGGACTCTCTGGCTCCCTGCCATACGTGAATTGCTACCCCATCCGGACTGTGGGTTTGTACTTATGCGTTCTCATGTGCCTGTTTCGTACTGACGCTTTTGGACGCTTATCCGCCTCTGGCGAGTGCATTTGTGTCCTGTGTTCGATTGTGCGAATCTTTGTGTTTGGACAACATTGTGTTGGATGTTGGTGTGCTCTGCTTCCTATGTGTGTGTGCTGCATTGTGTGTGAGATGTCCCTTCATGTGAGCTTTTGTTCACCCTTCTCCCTTTCCGGCAGTGTGGTTTTCACTTCTATGCTTGTTCAGTGGTGTGATGTTGGCGGGTTGTGTGACTTGTGCTCCTTGTTGGTGTGTTTCATTTTGGCCATGGTTTGTCTATAGTTGTGCTGTACTTAATTGTGAATGTGTACCATTGTGGCCATCTTCCCCCGTCCCCCACTCCCTGCTTCTTCCTCTTCCTGGTGCTGTTGTGTCTGTAATTTTGTTGCTCCACACATAAATACATATAATGAACAAATTAGAATAGTGCCTTGATTCTTTTAGGTTTCAAAACTTCTCTCTATTGGTTTTTAAAATTTTTCCATATAAACAGTTTTTTTAATATTCAAGGACACATAGAAGTCAGAAGTGCAACGTATTCTATCAACACACTTTCTAGAACATTCTGCAACACGTGCAGGTTAAAAGTTCATCAATTGTTTTAAACCTAACGATATTTTTTTGCAACATTTTCTCGAACATTTAACGGCACTTGCAGGTTAAAAGTTCACAATTCTTTTAAGTTCGATCAGTGCCTTCCAAATGCAAGTAGCAGGTGTGGTTGAGTTGAGCAAATTTTATCCTATGATATGTACTCCACGTTTAAACTGCTTTTTCTTAACCAATCACAAAGATGCTTTTCTACCAAACGAATGTGCACCCTACTTTCTTTTAAAAAACAATGCTTTTCATCTCCCAATCAGGTATCGTTTTGTATGGCAAAAAAGTAGTTCCCCATCTTTAAACATATCTCTTATTCTATGAACGGACTGCATGAGCTACAGACATCTATCCATTCCTCCCAGCCATACCTTCAAAATGCTAGTGTGGATCGTAGGACATAGCTATGTTTTCTGGTGCAAGAGGTATGCAGAACAGAGACGTATTGACTTAGATCTAGGTTTACAAAATGTGGACATTAAATGGTTTGGACAAAGAGGATTGAAGTGGCACCAATTGTTGCCTTTGGTTAAAACCTGTTTGCATCTCCAACACCCTGACCTCATGATTCTGCACTGTGGTGGAAACGACCTAGGCACATTGACTGGGGTAGGTTTGGAAATGCTAATGAAGGACACCTTTCGACAATTGATATTGCTTTTGTCTCAAACTGTCTTTTGTATATTCCAATATATGCCAAAGACAGAAGTGGAAATGGTCAAACCAATTTTGTCCTCAGATTGAAAAATCTAGGAAGAATGTCAACAAAGCTGTGTCTGCATACCTCAGAGACCATAGAATGGGGTCGATCTACAACAATAACATACGTTTTCATATGGCTGATATCTACAGAAGTGATGGAGTACACTTCACAGATCAGGGAAATCGAGTTTTTCTGAATAACCTGAAGCTGTGCATCCGCACTTATATGTAGCTCCAACTAATAAACACAAGGGCTCTTTTTAGAGCCGCCTTATATTCCCAATAAAGGTTTGCAGAGTGAAAGCTGCAATCCGGCTAGCACAGGGAGACCTGCGGGCCGTCGAGCAGCCTCGCAGAGGGACACCTGCAGCCCGTGGGCTCAGCTCGCACAGGGAGAGCTACGGGCCGTCGGCTCGGCTCGCACAGTGTGAGCTACGGGCCGTCGTCTTGCAAACGCACACCAGCGTGCTGGCTCGCAGAGGGAGAGCTCCGATCTAACTCACAAACGGACACCAACGGGCCAACGGCCCTGCTAGCAGACACACACCTATTACCTAACGGACTCACTCGGTTATGTACAGCTAGGGACACGACGGCTCGCAGACGCACAGCTGCAAGCCGATGGACTGCTACTGTTTTATGCTTTAGGGTAGTACAGTGGTGTTTGGGTAGTGTAGGGGGTTGTGCTGGGGGTAGTATTTTAGGGTTTAGGGTAGTGCAGTGGTGTTTGGGTAGGGGGTCGTGCTGGGGGTAGATTTAGGGTTTAGGGTAGTGCACTGGTGTTTGGGTAGTGTAGGGGATCGTGCTGGGGTAATGTTTTCGAGTTTACGACAGTGCAGTGGTGTTTGGGTAGTCTTTGAGTAAGACCTCCGAACCTCGGTCTAGGTCCACTCTCTCCCCACTGCTCCGCTGTGCCGTCTCTTGCCTCCAGACCCCGACCTCCTCCTTGGGAGGTTCGAGGCTGCTGCCCGCTCCAACTGGGACCAGACTGCCTCCAACCACCGTAACCTTCTCAGCCGCTTTTTTTTTTCTTAATTTTTTTTCCCCTGTTGTGCCACTGTTATTGTGCCCATCTGTGTCTTGCTCTAATTCCACCACTGTTTTTATTTTCTCGTGCCTGCCTGTTCCTTTTGCCTTTCGCCGCTGCTGCCCCTGCGGCCCCTCCCCCCCGGAATTCTCCCCCAGAATTTCCCCTCGGAATTACCCCCTGGAATTCCCCCCCAGAATTCCCCTGCTCCTGCCTCCCAGCCTCTCCTCCCTCCCACCTCCCCTACTTAGTGCAGCTGCTGTGCGGTTGCGCCGCAGGCGCGCCGAAGAGGCAAGCCCGTCTGCGCCCGTCCGTGACCCGACCGCGGCCAGCGCCAGGAACCCTGGACCTCCCACTACCCATCGCAACGACACCACCACCCTCCTCGCACTTAACCCTGGAAGACTTAGAGAATGCCAACAGGCCTCGCCGAACACGACCCACGGCCAGTTCTCCTGCCTCCACTGCTACCAGACCCTCACCGCCACCCCGGCCTCCAACACCGCCGACGCCAGCACCGGCGACACCCTAAAATGCATCCTCCTCAACGTACGCTCCGTACACAAACACGCCATGGAAATCTGGAACCTACTCGACTCTCTTTCGCCCGACATCGCCTTCTTCACAGAGACCTGGACCAATGCATCCTCCGCCCCGACATCAGCACCGCCATCCCAGACGGATACAAGATCCAGAGGAAAGACCGCCCCAACCACCCAGGAGGGGGCCTCGCCATCGCCCACAAGAGCACCCTCCGCCTCACCACCTCCAGCGAAACCTTCCCCTACGCCGAACACCTGCACTTCAAGATCCAGACCACCCCCAAAGCCACACTCCGAGGAACCCTCGTCTACAGACCCCCGGCCCCCGAACACCCTTTGCCACCACCATCACCGACTTCATCGCACCCCACGCGATCGCCTCAACAAACTACATACTCATTGGAGACCTGAACTTCCACCTCGACAACCCCAGTGACCCCAACTCCACTATCCTTCGTGACAACCTCGCCAGCATCGGACTTAAACAACTCGTCAACACACCGACCCACAGAGCAGGACACACCTCGACCCCATCTTCGCGGCAGGAAACAGCGTCCATTTCAGCCACACAACGCAGCCGCCATGGACCGACCACCACCGCGTACACTTCACCATCAACAAACCCAAGGCACCCAAACCAGCCCCACGCCCACCACGAAGGAACTGGAGCAAGGTTACCGACGAGCAACTTAAATCCACCCTCAGCCGAGACAACCACACCTGGGCACCCGATGCAAACAGCGCAAACGACGCAGCCAGAGAACTCCACACCTGGATCTCCAACTGCGCAGATGAGCTCGCCCTCTACGCAACCCCGACAGACAACGCCCTAGGAAAGCCGCCTGGTTCACAACCGCTTCCAAGAAGCCAGACGCACCTGCAGACGCCTGGAGAAGAACTGGAGAAACACCAAGACAACCGAAAACCACACCACCTACAAGGACACCATGACGGACTACCACAACCAGATCAGAGCCACCAAAAGGAACTTCATCCACAACAAAATCCTGGCCAACTCCACCAACTCCAAGCAACTTTCCAGTGTCATTCAAGAATTCACCAACCCACGCAGCGAAGCCACAGACATCACCCCATCCCAAGACCTCTGCGACAAGCTTGGAACCTATTTCCACCTCAAGATCAAAAACCTCTACGACAACTTCATCGACCATCCACCAGGCGCCACAGACGGCCCCCCGCTCCCCAGAAACACCAGCCAGCCCACCATGTCCAACTGGACACCGATCACAGCCGAAGACACCGCCTCGACCATGAAAAGCATCCACTCGGGGGCCCCCACCGACCCCTGCCCCCCTCACATCTACCACAGAGCCGTGGCCGCCATCGCACCCAAACTACAACGCACCATCAACACCATCTTCAAAACAGGCACCTTCCCAGATGACTGGAAGCGCACAGAAGTCAGACCCCTGCTCAAGAAGCCCACAGCTGACCCCACCGACCTCAAGAACTATCAGCCCATCTTGCTCCTCCCCTTCGCAGCCAAAGTTGCAGAGAAAACAGTCAACAGGAAACTGACACGATTCATTGAAGAAAACGCCGTCCTCGACCCGTCCCAATCCGGATTCCGAAGCAACAACAGCACAGAGACCGCCCTACTCACCACCACAGATGACATCCGCACCCTCCTGGACCAAGGCCACTCCGCAGCCCTCATCCTACTCGACCTATCAGCGGCCTTCGACACCGTCTCCCATCGCACACTAGTCGTCAGACTACACGACGCAGGCATACAAGGAACAGCCCTGAACTGGATCCGATCATTCCTCACCGGAAGAAGCCAAAGGATCAGACTCCCACCCTTCCTCTCCGACCCCACAAAAATCACCTGCGGAGTCCCACAGGGTTCATCACTGAGCCCCACCCTCTTCAACATTTACATGGCCCCCTCGCAGCCATCGTCCGACAACACGGCCTCAACATCATATCCTACGCCGACGACACCCAGCTCATCCTCTCCCTCACCAAAGACCCCACCACTGCCAAACTCAACTTCCAGAAAGGAATGCAAGACGCCGCAGTCTGGATGACCAACAGCTGCCTGAAGCTCAATGCCGAGAAGACAGAAGTCCTCGTCCTCGGTACCACCCCTTCTGCATGGGACAGCACCTGGTGGCCGACCGCCCTGGAAGCCCACCTACCCCTCAGACCACGCCAAGAACCTCGGCATCTTACTCGCCTCATCACTCTCCATGAACCAACAGGTCAACGCCGTCACCTCCAGCTGCTTCAACACCCTCCGCATCCTCCGCAAGACCTTCAAGTGGATCCCCCCTGAGTCAAGGAAGACAGTCACCCACGCACTCATCACCAGCAGACTGGACTATGGAAATGCACTCTACGCCGGCATCAACAAGTCCCTACTCCGCAAACTCCAGACAGTACAGAACACCGCCGCCAGACTCGTCCTCGGCTTCCTCCGACACGAACACATCAGCCAACACCTACGAAGTCTCCACTGGCTCCCCGTGGAGAAAAGAGTCACTTTCAAAATCCTCACTCACGCCTACAAATGCCTACACAACAACGGACCCAAATACCTCAACGACAGAATCAACTTCCACGTACCCAAAAGAAACCTCCGATCTTCCAACCTCGCACTGGCCGAAACCCCATGCATCCACAGAGCCAGAGCAGGCGGAAGATCCTTCTCTCACATTGCAGCCAAGACCTGGAACAAGCTACCGGCAGACATCAGACGCGCCCCCTCCCTGAACACCTTCAGGAAGACCCTCAAGACCTGGCTCTTCGGCTAAACAGATCTGCGGACCCCCCCCTCAGCGCCTTGAGACCCTCACGGGTGAGTAGCGCGCTTACAATTCCCTGATTGATTGATTGATTTGGGTAGTGGACGGGCTTCTAAAGACATAGCCGCGACCTGGTGATATGAGGAGAGGCAGCCTGAAAGGCATATCTCACACAGACACAGATGCCAGTGTTGCCTCGCAGAGGTAAAACTACGAACTAGATGGCTTCTACACGGAGAGATGCGAGCTGACGGAGTAAATCACAAAATGGCTGCCAACACTTCCTGGTTTCAACCATTCACAGCCAATAAGCCGCAAGCTGCTGCTTGTAACCCCTCAGCCAATCACATGTCAGAATTCTCAAATATCGATATCTGTAAAATTTGATATTTCTCAAAAACTACTGAACGGATTTACACCATTTAAACAAAAGCGTGCTTTCTGGACCATCACCTTTCTCCCTGCCAAATTTGGCGTAATTCCGTTCAGCAGTTTCACCTGTAGTCTTCTGTAAAGTTTCGTATGGAAATTGCATGGAGAAAACACGTTTTAGGACCCTCTTTTTCTCAGCCCCTCCTACACCATTCTCCCCCAAACTTTCAATATAAGAGCTAATCCAAAAAGAGAAACTTTTGGGATAATTTCATAAAGATTCGTCAAACGACGCCAAAGTTACAAGCACATACAAGGCTCCAGAAGGGGGCCGCGCAACCCCTCCCAACATAAGTGAAGCCCCGGGCTGCGCGGACCCCAGCGGCCCCCGCCACCCCTGCGAGCCCCTGCTATTATTTTTTAAGAAATACCCCGCAACCTAGCCCACCCAAGGGCCTCATTAAAATAAAACACGAGAACCCGCGACCCCAGCGCAATTTTTGCCGATTTTTTTTTTTTTTTTAAATGATTTTTGGGCCCTGGGGTCCTCCTGGGACCTCCTGAGCAGACCTAGTGGGTCAGGGTTTTTCTACCCTGCCCCCTTCTCTTGTTTTATACCTTTGTTTCTCCGTTTCGGGTGACTCGCTTCTACCGAGCCACAAGATGGCTGCCAACACTTCCTGGTTTGGAGTGCTAGCAGCCAATCACAGTGAAGCTCGCGCACGCGACTTAGGCTACGCCCAGATATCGAAACTTTTATTTTTCTAATTTCACAGCAACTACTGAACGGATTTACACCATTTTTAAAAAGGTCGCTTTCTGACCCAAGCACTACCTTTCTACCAAATTTGGAGTAATTCCGTTCAGTAGTTTCGGCTGTAGCCCTGCACAAAGTTTCCTATGGGAAATTGATTTTTGACTCTTATTTTTTGAATTTCTCAAAAACAACTGAACGGATTTACACCATTTAAAAAAGGTCGCTTTCTGAACCAAGCTCTACCTTTCTGCCAAATTTGGGGTAATTTCGTTCAGCAGTTCGAGCTGTAGTCTCGTCGCAAAATTTCCTATGGAAATTAACATGGAGAAAATGAGTTTTGGGACCCCCTTTTTCTCAGCCCCGCTTGACGAATCACCCCAAACTTTTAGGATAGGAGCTGACCTGGATAGACTTTTTTTTTGGAGAATTTCAGGAAGATTCGTCAAACGACGCCAAAGCTATTAGCAAATCAAAAAATGCTTTTCCTATGGAAACTAGGTTCTAACTATAACTACCTACTGGCGACCGCCAGTAGGTAATATATATATATACACTAAAGATTTTTTGCAGAAAATAGAAAATGTTTTCTGGGGCGATGAGTCATGGCTAGTTACTCTTGTAGTTGAAAGCTTAAATACAAGCACATAAGGCACAGTGATGGACTCATGGCGTGCAACGATTTTCTGAAAGCACGGAGCATTCACCAGCTAGAGCACACCCATATGATCTTACAAATGATTGAGATGTGTCTAACAGAAAAGGTTTTTGTATTTAATCAACATCATTACAAACAAATACAAGGGACATCCATGGGTGCTTGCTTTGCTTCCAGCTACGCCAATTTATTGATGGGCTGGTGGGAGAAGCAAGTACTCTGGAGTAGCAATTTTGAGAATTGGACTAACCATGTTAGTTTGTGGTTGAGATACATAGACGTGAAACAAGAAGGGAGTGGCCCCACTGCCCAAGAGACAGGGTACAGATTACAACCAATGTAAAAAGAATTTCTCTTGGGTGAAAAATTATAAATATCAAACTGCGTTGCAGACAACCATACACAAATCCTATGCGCACTCAAAATTCCATTTGTATTCAAAATTAAGGACCCAAAGAACAATTATAAACTCATGGACAAAAACTAATCCAAATATCACAAAACTTCTTTTATTTAAAATCACAAATCAATACAATAAAAATCAAATTTAGAACAGCTAAAAAATGTATGTCGACAAATTCATACATTAGTCAACCATGATGCTTAAAATACACGGGAGACAAAAAGCAAGTGAAATGTTAAAAACATCATAATTTGGTTATTTCGAATGAATCAACTTTGTTGGAGTCTATCAGTATTCCTATGATTAGACTCAAATGTTCCTCGAATATAACCATGTGACAAAGGGCGTCGACGAGTTTCGGTGGCTGTAATCTATTTGTAAACCACCTTCTTCAGGACATGAATAGTTATTGTCTCTCCTAACTGTAATAATAAATAATAATAATAATAACAAACTTATAAAGCGCATGGTTACACTAACCAGTGTGTCCCCGTGCTGCGGCACAAATTCAGAAACGCTGGCAGAGAGAAGGCACGAAATTTAAACCAGAGAGCTCAGAGAAGGAAAAGCCAAGTCTTGAGTCTTTTCCGAAAAAGTGTCTCCACAGACTCCACACGGAGCCCCGGGGGGAGTTTATTCCAGTGTTTGGCAGCTAGAAAACGGAAAGAGCGGCCACCCATCCTCGCTCTTCTAATGCTAGGAATACAGACCTGCCCTGTCCCGCTAGATCTCAACTGACGGGAAGGAGAGTATGGGGTAAGGAAGTCATGCAGGTAGGTGGGACCCTTTCTCTGTAAGATACGATGGCTCACACACATAGCCTTAAACAGGATGCGTTCCCTTACCGGGAGCCAGTGAAGGGAAACCAGGGCCTTATTGGAGGAGGCTCTCCTCGGTAACATTAAAACAAGACGAGCCGCAGCATTCTGAATACGCTGGAGTCTTTGCACACACTTGGAACTGGCTCCCAAATACAGGACATTCCCATAATCCAAGCGTGATGTCACCAGGGCATGGACCATAGTTTTCCTTGCTGCAACTGGCAATACATCTAAGGTCTTCCAAAGACCTCTCATAACCCCAAAACATTTCCCCGCCACACGCCTTATATGATTATCGAAAGAGAGCTTGGAGTCCAGCCATACCCCAAGATTCTTCACCTGATCACATGGGGGCGGGGTAGGACCCAGTGTCTGTGGCCACCACGCTTACGACCAAACAGTGGGGGCTCTACCCAACACAAGAACCTCAGTTTTGCTGCCATTAAGTTTAAGGCAGTTGTCCGCCATCCAAACTGCCAGTTCTTGAAGGCAAGTCGAGAAATTGATGGCAGCCTTCTCAGGCTCCTGTGTTAGGGACACCACCAATTGTGTGTCGTCAGCGTAGGACACAACACTAATCCCAAATTTTTCAATAATGTCTGCCAGAGGGGCAATGTAGAGATTAAAGAGGGTGGGGCTTAAAATAGAACCCTGAGGGACCCCAATGTCATAAGTGCCTTTTATTGTGTTGACAGAGTATGTGTTATTGATAACTACAGCTCCTCAAGAAGGTATAGCGATTTTCAATCCTTATTCATAATTAGACGTGATATGTCCTCTCTAAGGCTGATAGTAGATAATCAGCCACAATACTTGTTTGATGAGGAATCGTGGCCAATTTAAAAATAAATTATAATGATAATGGTATACGACCAGCCCCTGATAATGGTGCGTTTCCTGCAGGAGGTTGAATAATCCTCAAGCCTTACTGAGGGATGAGTGCATGGGAAGAGCCTGAGTGCATGGATGAGTGCATGTGTAGTGCCTGCATGATTGGAGGAGTGCATGTGTAGTGCCTGAGTGACTGGATGAGTGCATGGGTAGTGTTTGAGGGAATGGATGAGTGCAATAGTAGTGCCTGAGTGATTGGATGAGTGCATGGGTAGAGCCTAAGTGCATGGATGAGTGCATGGGTAGTGTTTGGGTGATTGGAGGAGTGCATGGGTTGTGCCTGAGTGCATGGGTAGTGTTTGAGGGAATGGATGAGTGCAATAGTAGTGTCCGAGTGATTGGATGAGTGCATGGGTAGAGCCTTAGTGCATGGATGAGTGCATGGGTAGTGTTTGGGTGATTGGATGAGTGCATGGGTAGTGCCTGAGTGCATGGATGAGTGAATGGGTAGAGCCTAAGTGCATGGATGAGTGCATGGGTAGTGTTTGGGTGATTGGATGAGTGCATGGGTAGTGCTTGAGTTCAAGGATGAGTGCATGGGTAGTGTTTGAGGGAATGGATAATTGCATAATTGCAGCAGTAGTGCCTGAGTGATTGCATCAGTGCATCGGAAGAGCCTGAGTGCATGAATGAGTGCATGGGTAGTATCTGGGTGATTGGAGCAGTGCATGGGTAGTGCCTGAGTACATGGAGCAATGCATAGGTAGAGGCTGAGTGCATGGATGAGTGCATGGGTAGTGCCTGGGTGATTGGAGGAGTGCATGGGTAGTGCCTGAGTGCATGGATGAGTGCATGGGTAGTGTTTGAGGGAATGGATGAGTGCAACAGTAGTGTCTGAGTGATTAAATGAGTGCATGGGTAGAGTCTGAGTGCCTGGATGAGTGTATGGATACTGCCAGGGTGAATGAAGGCGTGCGTGGGTAGTGCCTGAGTGATTGGATGAGCACATGAGTAGTGTTTAAGAGAATGGATGAGTGCAATAGTAGTGCCTGAGTGATTGGATGAGTGCATGGATAGAGCCTGAGTACATGGATGAGTGCATGGGTAGTGCCTGGGTGATTGGAGGAGTGCATGGGTAGTGCCTGAGTGATTGGATGAGTGCATGGGGAGGGCATGAGTACATGGATGAGTGTATGGGTAGTGCCTGTATGATTGGAGGAGTGCATGGGTAGTGCCTGAGTGATTGGATGAGTGCATGGGTAGTGTTTGAGGGAATGGATGAGTGCATGGTTAGTGCCTGAGTGATTGAATGAGTGCATAAGTAGAGCCTGAGTACAAGGATGAGTGCATGGGTAGTGCCTGGGTGATTGGAGGAGTGCATGAGTAGTGCCTGAGTGATTGGATGAGTGCATGGGTAGTGTTTGGGGGAATTGATGAGTGCAATAGTAGTGCTGAATGATTGGATGAGTGCATGACTAGAGCCTGAGTGCATGGATGAGTGCATAGGGAGTGCCTGGGTGATTGGAGGACTACATGGGTAGTGCCTCAGTGTTTGGATGAGTGCATGGGTAGTGTTTGAGAGAATGGATGAGTGCATAGGTAGTGTTTGAGAGAACGGATGAGTGCAATAGTAGTGTCTAAATGATTGTATGAGTGCATGTGTAGTGTCTGTCTGATTGCATAAGTGCAGGGACAGTACCTGTCTGATGATATCTGAAAGTTTTTAAATAGTGTAAACGTTCAACATTATTTTCATTAGGAATAAATAACACATACATGAATGTTATCATGCATATTATGTTATGTGTTCTTACCTTTTTTAGTAATTTAGATACATAACTCTGTTGAACTATTTTAGAATTGTATTGTCGTAAACTGTAATAAAACACTTTTCAAACTTCACCATTACCTACTGTAAAGAAGAAGATTTTTTTTATATATTGTGATGTATTACAGAAATTAAAATATTACTCTTTTAAGAATACAACATATTTTTAGAAAACATAACATTTTCAGTTTCCCTTTTTTGCTGTTCTCAGATTCTACTGAACTTCACCATACATAGTGATTTCAATGTAGTATCATCATACAACAGGGGGAAAAAAACAACCAACGTGATTGTGAAAAAACCCCAAATTACCGCAAAGCATTATTTCCAATATGTGTACCTATATGTTTACCTATCTACAGTTTCTAAATTATGACCAACTTGTACATTAAGTCGTTATTACTCTCAAGTACATTTGCTAAAATGTATACTCTCATTTACATCTGGTACAATATAGACAAGAAATATATAAACTATTGCTTTTAAACACAATTTTCTAAATGCAATATCAATTTGCACAAATAATAACTCAAACAGTAATTATAAATAGTAATTGTTTCAATCCTGTCCACTTTCTGTTCACATCTTCCCAATAGGCCGAATAATGTATTCAAAACTTTCACTTGGTAAAACTCCAATATAAATTTGTTAATTCGTGTTCACATCTTCCCAATAGGCTGAATAATGTATTCAAAACTTTCGCTTCAAAAATATCTAATATGAATTTTGTAAATCAAAAGGCAATCTAGATTTGAATTGCAAGTGGGCATCATTGCAATGTGTCCATCCTTTATTACACTTTAAATACACAGTATAGCGTCCAGATGTTGTAGTAGGTCCATCATGGAAAATAATAGCCACTGCTATCCAAGTTCTTCCTCATATAGATATTTGACTTGCAACAAAAAAAATTATTTTGGTGTCCAATTTTCTTTAATTAGCTCTACTGCATTGAAACATTAAAATTAGATATTTTCCAGATCTTTCTACATGTAATGTCGACAACATCTCTGATCTACAATGTGAACATTTCATGTCGTGATTGGCTGTTTTAATCAATGTGTTAAAAGGTACTGATTCACAGTCTGCTATTGACAGGTATATGAATCGTTCTGATCCTATTTCAGTGGTGGAAGTAAATGAACACTCTTCACATCTATGATCCCATCTGTAACTTAGTCCAAATAAGTTTTCAATCTGAATTCCTTCATGTTCTAACACTCCAGTAATAAGCATTAGAAATTCTTGTGCATCTTGTTGTACATTAAGAGTAAATGTTAATGAACCAGTACATATATCCAAAAGATGACGAACTCCAGAAGCAGTATGGATTTTAGTTCTGTCAGTTACCAACTGTTGAAATACATGATGTAATAAGGAACAAAATCTTTTTTCATGATTTCTCATAATTTCACAATGAAGCTCTTCCAGATAAAACACAACATTCAGATTCACATTAGCATAGCAGTTGATACCTGAACTATTTTCCAACTGATATCCTACAATCTCATCAACAGTTTCCATTTTCTTTTTCTTTACGCCTTCAAGTTTCTGTTCATTTCTTTTCTATTTTTTAACCTCAATTTCATCTTTGGCATATTTCTGTTTTGGACAGACTATACGTTTCTCATATATGGGGTATTCACCTATATCAGGAGCATAAAGTCTTCTTAAACGATTATATTCTCTTACACAATTTGCACCAGCACTAACCTTTTTCTCATCAAAATCTATCAAATACAAACCAGACAATATTCTTACTCGAGATAATGCAATATATGCCATTCCCTCTTTGAACACTGTACTTCCAATATTTACAAAAGTGCTGTCTATACTTAAACCTTGAGACTTATGAATAGTTACTGCATATGCTAAAGACAGAGGAAACTGTTTTCTGCGAACGTGCAAGTCTTTTACAAGCATAAAACGTACAACACAATGCCCAATCTGTGTTACCTCTTTATTCTGATCAAATTTTATCTTCAAAAATTCTATTCCATCTCTGTTCTGAAATTTTACAAACTCAACAACTTTTCCCATTGCTTCATTTACTAAACCTTGTTCTACATTCAAATTATGCCGTAAAATTACCTGACAGTTTATACATACATGTAAAGTGTTTTCTAAGCCTGCTGTTTTAGATAGTCTTCTCCAAAGAATGCAATTTAGACTGTAGTTTGTCTGTAAGAAGAATAGTCACTCTCTGGTGTTGAATTTTATCAATAGCTTTCATTTTAAGTATTTCCTGTTTTTCCAGTTTCAAAACTTCTTGATTAAATGTAGAACACTCTTGAAGTGTAGGCATTAGGCAAACTATAGACTTGTTTTCTTCAAGCTTATTGTACATTATTTCAGATGCTGTGTTTCCAGTTGTAAACAAGTTCCTTAGTAGCCGACTTTCCAAAGCTTCTTTACCATGTTTCGTCAAGACACCAATTCTTATATCTTGAAGAATATTTTCATAATGTTCATCACTTGCTTGTCGCATATTCTTAATAAGTTCTTTATATTCAAAATTTGACCAAAGGTTCACATTTCCAATACTTCCCAAAGATTTCCTATAATCCTCATGCACAAGTGTTTTAAAAACAGGTTGTCCTTTTACAGGAGTAGGTTGTAGTAGATCTCCAAATACAATCACATGTTTACCTCCAAACAGTACATCGTAATCTGTTTTTAAAATCTGTTGCATCCTCAAGTGTACAAAGGCAAGCATTAAGTTTGAGACCATGCTCACCTCATCAATGATTAGAAGTTTCATTTTCTTCAGTACTCTTGAAACTTCACAAGAAGCTTCTCCAGATAGCTTCTGATGTTCCAATTTATTATCATGCTCAATTGGTAGCATAAGTAATCTATGCAAAGTAATCCATTTAATTTTGTGTCTTGCTCATCCAGTTGGAGCTGTTGCAACACAAGATAAATGTGATTCTGTAGTTTTGTGGAGATAACTGGTCAAAACTTTAATTAAGAAACTTTGTCCTGTTCCAGCTTGGCCACTGATGAACATTAAAATAGGTTTAAACGATGAACATTGGCACTCTTTTTTTTCGTGCAGTAAACCATGTTCTATCTGTTGTGTCACTTGTTGATATATTTCTTTTTGTTTGAAGTTTAGTTGTTCTTCTAAGTTTTCTAACTGGATATCAAGTTGTGCTTGTTGCATTGCAGTTTCTACTTCATGCATGGCAATTGCTGCTTCATTTTTGATAATTGGTTGTCCCAGTGGATCTTGACTTAGTGGACCAGAACTTTGACTATCTTGAGAACTGTCTCTGGCTATTTCACCTGCAATAGTAGTTTCTTGTTCAATCTCATCATTTAACATTTGTAGATATGTAGGGAAAATTGTGCACTGAATGCTATCTTTACTTGCATTGAAAGAATCTTAATAGAAGTCAAAGTCTCCAAGTAATTCCATTTCACTACGCCAATGCTTGAACAGTTGCAGAAGTGCTAAATAGAAAAATTCCCTCTTATCTGGACTTTCACAACTGAGTTTTCTGTGGTTAATAAGATTTCCTTTGGCATGTTTTACAAAACATCCGTCACATCCAATTACTGCTTATTTTTCTTCATTTTTATTTTCTATAACATTTCTTTTAAAACTGTAATGTTGAAGTATTTCATAGAGACATAGGTTTTCCAGATGTGGACTCCTTTTGGGATAGTACGTATCCAACATATTAGTTTTAATAATATCTGTACTTTCTGGTTCATTCAATGCTAAGTATTCAATTTCTTGTAGAGATTTCAATACACTATTTCATGTGGCGGCAAGACCAAGGGCCATATGTAGGTGGGCTAATACCGGTCGGTAACGGCCGAAAATCGGTAAATTTCCCGTTACCGACCGGTATTTAGCCCTTTGCGATGTAGGAGGCTGGATTTAAGGAGTCGGTAATTTACCGATTCGTTATTTTAAGGAATCGGTAAATTACCGATTCCTTAAATCCTATGTAGGAGCACTCAAGTGAGTGCATGTTTGGTTTAAGGATTCGTTATTTACCACCAACTACAAGTTGGTGGTAAATACCGAATACCTTTTAAAAAGCAATGTTGTGCTTTTTTAAAGTGCCATGTGGCAGACATACATGCCCTTAGGGCATGTATGTGCGCCACATGTGCACACATGCATGATTCAGGTGTGCAACAGGGTGTCAATTTGACACCCTGCCACCTTGAATATGCTCCCCTATTACCGATTCGGTATTTACCGAATCGGTAATAGTGAATGGCTTCCATTCATTCCTATGGGCCTCCAGGCCCATAGGAATCAATGGGAAGGTATTCCTTATTACCGATTCGGTAAATACCGAATCAGTAATAATGAATATTACCGAATCGGTAAAATTTACTGAATGTTTACCTACATTCTATTTACCGATTCTTAAATACCGAATCGGTAAAATTCGGTATTTAGGAATCGGTAAATAGAAATTACCTACATATGGCCCCTAGACTTACCCAAATGATTCCTCTTGACTTTGAATATAAACTGGCAGAGCTCAACCGATCCGAACATTCATAGGATCCAATCTCTCGGTGGGAAAGCATTTTCAAGCTAAAGCTGTACAATTTCTTGCTAAGACTCTTTTCCTGTGAAATTTCTTCCCACATTTCTTTCAACTCTGTCTTTTCAGATTTGGTTATATATGACGTAACATAGCGAGCAACAGCAATTGAATTATCTGCAATATATTGAATATCCATGTTTGCATTCCACATTGTCACTGGATTGTAGTCATTAATATACTTTGAATCTTCGGTTCTTTTTAAGTTGTATGTATTCTTCGGAGATTTCCGACTTATAGTATGCCATACTGCTGACATAAAACTATTGACTCTTCCTTTTGAAATTATTGGACGTAGGAATCCAAAACGACATTTTGTATAAAATGGTCTCTTTGCCTTGTATTTTCGTCGACAATATTTTCCACATCGATGACTTTGAAACCGTAACATTTGTTGTCTCAAGCTGTTTTCTGCTCCTTCTTTTGGAATGGCACAGGCAACATACTCTTCGATTAAAGACAAAACACTTTCATCAGTATCAGTTCCAAATTTTGGTGCATTCTTGATCCATAATAACATGTATATGAGGAGCACCTCTGGCTTGGTACTCCTTCTCAGTAACTTCTCCAAGAGTTGGATTATTTTTTTGCAGATAAAAGACATCATAGCTTGAAACATATGATTAAAATATCTGCACACATTTACAGGATCCAAGGAACAGAGTTCTCCAGCTGTCTGCAATTAAATATTCTTAACATTTGAATTTGCTTCTCGTAGAAATTCAAGTAAATCGTCCCATGCATATTCAGCACAGCTAAGTGTTACAAACCACGCAGGGGTACCTAAGTTTCTTAACATGCATTTAAGTTCTTCGTGACGACGATACCAATACTCATTTGTACAATGTTGACACGCCATCAAATTAATTAACTGAGATTCTAAATGATCATCTCTTTCTTGAACTTTGTCCATGAATTCCTTTGCAGAAACATGTGTAAGATGAACTCCTGTTTTTAATATGTGGTTCACTGCATATGAAAATGCAGACAAGTCACTTTCAAACAGAAGATGAAATATATATGGAATGCACTGTCGAAATCTTGGATCTTCTGAGTACAATCTTGTCGAGTGGTATTCTGAAGCTGCAATCTGTACTGCTCGTTCATCATATTGTCCACCTTCTCCAGTGGGGAACAGCTGTGGAAAACAACAAGCTTCTAAATGTTTTTCCCATACACTCATGGGAGTTCCCTTTGCTTTCTTCATTTGAAACAATTTGAAGCTACTGTTTCCTATCACTTCTTTTGAATGTAGAGGATGTATACTATAATGTTCGTAAATCTCTTCACTCCTGGACTTGCCCACTTTTTCTATTTGTTCACTTTGAATTTCTGTTTCATCTTCTAAACATATTTCCTGTTCTTCCACATTAACAGTTTTATAATAAAATGAAATGAAATAAAATAGGGGTTTTATAAAGCGCGTGTATGCCAAGGCGTCTTAGTGCTGGAGCTGTCATATCCTAAACAGAGGGGGTAGATTGAAATTAGGAGTTGGGCGCGAACAACCATGTTTTTAGCGCCTTTCTAAACAGTTGTCTGTTTGTTTGGCATCTCAGTTTGAAAGGCAGAGTATTCCAGAGTTTAGGGGCCAGGTGGAAGAAACTTCTTCCACCCCCTTTACGGTCTTCACCCTGGGGATGACCAACAACGAGGCAGTCGATGATCTGAGACTGCATTGAGGAATATGCCATCTAATTCGATTGTTGAAATACACAGGTCCTATTCCATAGAGGGTCTTGTAGACAATGCACAGGGACTCTTGCCTGGACGGGCAGCCAGTGCAGCTCTCAGATCCCTTTGGACACTGAGCTAAATTTAGGTAGTTTAAGTAACAGTCGTGCTGCCGCATTTTGAAGTGATTGAAGTTTACGTATGGTCCCTTTATTTGCACCTAAGTAAAGGGCACTACTGTAATCAATCCT
Organism: Calotriton arnoldi; assembly: GCA_963921515.1. NCBI lineage: Eukaryota > Metazoa > Chordata > Amphibia > Caudata > Salamandridae > Calotriton > Calotriton arnoldi. The sequence goes on along the minus strand of CAWUFW010007153.1, from coordinate 793,681 downwards.
TGATAGCACTAGGGTCACGATCACTGTATTCCTCAGATCCATCGGGATAAACGAATGGATTTTTCTTATAATCTTCAGGGTGTGATAACAGGAAGATGTAATAGAATTGACCTGATTTGACAAGGATAATTGATCGTCAAGAAGGACGCCTAGACTTTTTACCTTCTTTACGAGGGATGGGCAGGGTCCTGCCCCTTCAGGCCACCAAGCTGTATTCCAGAGGGCAGTGTTATTTCCAAAAAGAAGCACCTCGGTTATATCGGTGTTCAACTTCAAACAGTTATCACGCATCCAACCTATTATATGGACCATACAGTTGTTAAATTTTTTTGCCACGTCACCAGGGTTTGATGATAGAGACAACACTATTTGTGTGTCGTCCGCATAACAAATAGCAGTGAAACTGTGGGAGCGGATGAGTTTAGCAAGAGGGGTCACATAGGCATTGAACAGGGTAGGGGACAGCGAAGACCCCTGGGGCACTCCACATGGCAGGGCGTACGGATGTGATTTGTGCCCACCCATCGTGACAGGTTCTGCACAAGATATAATGTAGCCTTTTGAAGTTTGGTAACATCTACTAACTCTTGCCATATTTTTTGACTCTTTGTTGGTACACCATTAACTAGAATAACTACAGTCTCACTTCCTCTCTCTCTATACTAACAGTTTCAATATTTTTCTTAAAATCTAAAGGTAAGTACACAACTCTTCCTTTCAGACCTCTTTGTAAATCTGTTGGAGGAAGCTTACCTGTTTTAGGCTCCATACGAACTAAGGCCTGAAATGGGTGCACAGATTGAAGAAGAATAGACTCATATGCATTTAAATCTGCCAGTTCCGGAGGTATAGCTACCAACTCTAAGTTGTTATGTACAGCTCTAGCTGGCATTTTGTTCTCTTCTAACTTGTAACAATATTTACAAATACGTTGATCAGTACCCAACTCAAAACGACCTTCCACCAACAAATAAGCACCAAATTGCTGCCACTTATCATTGTTCCCTTTTCACTTTTTAAATATACATCAACATTCCTAGTTTGACTTCTATAGTGAGTACGTCGACAACAAACACAAACATAGGGGGTGATTACGATGAGATGGTGATTGGGACTGCCCGCCTGTATGGTGGCGGTCCCGCACGTGAAATTACGATGCAACCGCCACCGTGGCGGTCGCATCTTGCATGTTTACCATTGCGGCGGATGCTGCTGGCTGCAGCACCTGTCGCAATAGTAAAAATGCATGTAGTGCCTTCCCCTGCACTACGTGGCAGGCACCATGCAGTGCCTGCCACTCAGTGCAGGGAAATGCAGGGGGGTACCATGGGTACCCCCCAGTGCACAACCACCTCCCCCCAACACAAGGGGGGCCCGCCAGCCTTTCCATGGCTGTTTCACCGCCATGAAAAGGCTGGCTACAGCCAGCATCGTAATTTGGCGGACAGTGCCTGCTAGGCACCGCCACCACTTTAGGCATGCTGACCGCTCCGCCAGGCAATCGGTACGATTGCCTGTGGCGGAAGCGTGGCGGGCGGTCTTTGCGACCGGCGCGGTTGGAAAGCGATTCCCCCCGCCATCGTAATGTGGCGAGGAAAATTGCTGTCCGTGTCTCTCGTGAGAAAATTCATAATATATCAATAGATTCCTGTCAAATACTACAAATACTACTACAATCCCACTTATACACTGGAGCTTGTGTACGTCTCCCCTGAACTTCTTCAGCTATTACTTCTTCCACATTCCTAGGAATTATCTTTTCTTTTTCAATTGGACAACTATCTTTCATCTCATAACAATGACCACTGGTATCAACTGCATGAACTAATGTATTTTGTTGAAAATAGCTTTCTTCATTAAATAAAGGCTCAGTACTAGAAGTGTGCTTCCATTCACCAGAAAAAGTTTTGCAAAAGTTACTTCTATTAACCAGTCTTTTTCATTTGCTTTTTTCCTTCATAAAGTGCGTTTTTATTCAATGTTTTCATTCTCTTCAATACCAATATAAATAATGTTCTTTTCAATTCAAAAGCAGTATCTACTACACTTTCAATCTGTCTTCTTCTTCTTATATGCTGCTGATCTTTTTTTATACTTTTTACAATCTTTAAATACATTTTGAATTACTCTATTATGAAACATACGTACACGTATGTCTTTAAATTATTTCTGTCTTTTTGTGACGTGTTTCTTTTCCATTGTGTCTCTTTATTTGCTTCTGCTTTGTTGTAAAAAATTATTTTCTCCTTTGATTAGTATTTTGCTTGTTTAATCTCTCCACAACTTTTTTAATAAATTGTTTAGTTCTCTTACCAGAAGACACATTATCCTTCAGCAACCTTTTGGTGTTTTTCTACTTCACTCTCTTTAGTTTTCATTAAGTACTTCTGTTTCCTTTGTTCTCTTCTCTTTTCATGTTTTCTTGCCATCTTTTATTTATAATCCAATCAAAATATCTTTCTAAAAAACAAATAATAGTTTGATTAGTTTGTTACATCAATTAAAATTTTAAAATTAATAACATTTCAATTTTGAAAATAACAACTAAGCACAAAATTACAATTAAATTCCTATTGCATTTATAACACATAAAAAGAGAAAAGTGTAAAACGAGCAAAAGAACTGCAAAAACAGAAGAAAAGGTGGTCACACAGTATAAACAAGCTAGGAAAAAAAGAAAGGTTTAGAAACAGCAAAATGAAATACTCAAAGAACACAGCTACTGAAAAATGTACGAAATGCAGAAAGAAGCAACAGATGTGCAGAAAGAAACAAGAGAGGTGCATAAAGAGGCAAAAAAAGTGGAGAAAGAGGAAGAAAGTTGTAGAAATACGCAAGTAAGGTACAGAAACAAGTAAAAGGGGTGTAGAAAGAGGCAAGAGGAGTTGAAAAAGAAGGAAGAGAGATACAGAAAGAAGGAAGAGAAGTGCACAAAGAAGCAACTGATTTACTGAAAGAGACAAGAGAAGTGCAAAAGGAGACAAGAGGAATGCAAACACAGTCAAGAGAAGTGCAGAAAGAAGCAACAGATATGTAGAAAGAGGCAACAGAAGTACAGAAATGAGTAAAGAGGTGCAGAAAGACACAAGAGAAGTGCAGAAAGATGATTTCATAACTGCAAGACTAATGCTTGGGTCATTGAAAGAGTGCATATGTAGTGTCCGAGTGAATGGTTGAGTTTAGGAATACTGCTTGAGTGATTACATGTATACATGGGTAGTCCCTGAGTGAATATATAAGTGGAGAAGTGCTGTTCAGGTGATTAGATGAGTGCATAAGTACTGTCTGAGTGAGTTTATGTTTTGAAGAATAATGTCTACGTGATTACATCAGTGCATAGGTAGTGCCTGAGTAAAACCATCACTGTAAGTATAATGCTTGGGTAATTGGATGACTGCATAAGTACTGCCTAAAGGAATTGTTTAGTGCAAGAGTACTGCTTGAGTTATTGTATAAATCTACGGGTAGTATGTCAGTGATTTCATGAATACAGGAGTAGTGTATGGGTGATTCTATGCATGCACAGGTACTAACTGGATGAGTGAGTAGGTGCATTGGTAGTGCATATGTGAATTTATGAGTGCAAGAGTAATATCTGTCTCCTTAGTTCATTCCATAGCTAGAATTTCAGTACAAGGATGACTCAAAAAGTAATCTGTAGTTCATTGTATGAGTGTAAAAGTAGTACCTGAGGAAATGGACGAGTGCATAGATATTGTCTGAGTAAATCCTTGAGTGCAAAAGTAGTGCCTGGGTGATTGTAAAATTGCATATGTAATACCTGATTTATTGAATGTATGTATAGGTAGTTTATCCTTAACTGTATGACTGCATGGGTAGTCCCTGAATAAAAGGATGAATGTAAGAGTAATGGTAGGGTCATTGGATGAGTGCATATGTAGTGCCTAACAGAATGAATGACTGGATGGCTACTGCCTAAGTGAATAGTTCAGTGCTAGAATAGTGCCTGGATGATTGAATGAGTGCAGCAATACTGCCTGAGTGATTGGATCAGTGCATGGAAAATACCTGAGAGAAACTATGAGTTCAAGGCTAAAGTATGGTTTATTGCATGCTCCTGCCCTGCCATAGCAAACTGCAATGTCCCGGAGATGGGCACCCCAGGACATTGCTGGAGCTGGCCCGAGGGTGGCGGTCCCCAGGGCCATGGAGGGCTCTAGGAGGGGGCCGCGTGGCCCCCCTACCAACATAAAAATAGCCCCGGGGAGGTGGTACATCCCAGGGCCGGGGGGCCGCAACGGACCCCCACCTTTAAATTTAAATTGCCCGGCGAGGTGGTGGCCCCCGGGGCAGTGTGGGGATGGGCAGGAGCCCCCCCACACTTTTTTTAATTATATTTAAGCCCCGGGGAGGTGGCGGTCCCCGGGGCTTGGGGGGCCCACGAGGCCCCCTGCTCATTATTACGGTTTGCCCCGGGGAGGTGGTGGTCCCTGGGACAGTGTGGGGGGCAGGAGCACCCCCACACTTATTTTATATTAGGAGCCCCAGGGAGGGGTCAGTCCCCGGGACTACGAGGGCCCCCGCGGGCCCCCGCATAAAAATAATACATTGCCTCCGGGACCTGGCCAACCCTGGGGCTTAAAAACAATGAAGCGCGGAAGACCGCACTTCGGGGGGGGGGTTTGGGCGGGATTCACTCACCCTACGCGGATCCCACCGAAAATATTTTACAAAAATGCTTTTTTTGCCCTGGGGTCCCTGTGGGACCCCCTGACCAGGCCTAGGGGGTCAGGGTGTTTCTACCCTGCCCCCTTTTCTTTTTTTTATAATTTTCTTCCCTTTTTGCTTGTGACTCGGGTCACAAGATGGGTGCCAACACTTCTTGGTCTGAAGTGTTGGCAGCCAATCAGAGACAAGCTCGTGATCGGGAGGGTTCACGGATCCACTGCGGCAGCCAGAGATATAATGTTTTAATTATTGAATTTCTCAGGAACTACTAAACGGATTTACACCATTTAAGGCAAAGAGTGCACTCTGGACAAAGAGCTACCTCTCTGCCAAATTTGGTGGAATTCCGTTCAGCCGTTCAGGCTGTAGCTGCAACAAAAGGTTCCTATGGAAATTAACATGGAGAAAACACGTTTTGGGACCCCCATTTTTCTCGGCCCCCGCTTGACGAATCACCCCGAACCTTTCAAGACAGGAGCTTACCGGAGCGCCCCATTAGTTGTAAAAATTTCGCGAAGATTTGTCAACCGGCGCCAAAGATATTGGCAAAAGAAAAAACACTTTTCCTATGGAAACTAGGTCCTAGCTATAACCACCTACTGGCTACCGCCAGTAGGGTAGGGGATATATATATATATTTTATTCATGAAACGGAATGCTTCTCACCCCCAATGGTGCCCCCTGGCCTGACGCGTTTCAGGGAATTCATCCCTTTCTTCAGAGGCCGACACGAGCAGCTGATCCTGTGCTCTCTACTGTCCCCTGCAAGCTTGTTCATTTAGATGGCCTCAGGTGTGCCTCTTTAGTAGTCCGTTTTTTTCCAATTGCCTGCTGGGACCTGTAGTCCAAAATTGCACCAATTGCATCCCTCCAGTGGGTTGGTTGCTCGTGTCTCTTTTCAGGGGCCAATGTGTGGCCCTCCATTGAGCCCGGGTGAAACTCAGTCCATTTGATTCTCATTACCGAAACGCGTCTAGGTCGTTGTTTGGATTAAACGTCTTGTTGTCATCTTTTCACGGAGTCAGTGCCTGTCTGTTCGCCGCCGTCAGGATTGGATTATAATATATATATATATATATATATATATATATATATATATATATATATATATATATATATATATATATATATATATATATATATATATATATATTTCAAACAATCCTGGCCCACTAATCCTCACAGTGGGACTGAACAGGTACGGACCATACCACGCACAGACTCAAGGTTGCTGCTTCCAAAGCATATTTATTTCAACTCGTGAACCTCAGTGTTGATCAGGCATAGTGCCCACCATGACGCATTTCGATCGCACGAACGCGATCTTGATCACATGACACGCCACCTGACCTTAGACCAATACATAGTGTGTGTGTGCCCAATCGGTTGCAAAAACAGTCAAACAGGTACATAACAATAGACAACAGACTATATCCAATACTCATAGCAGCGACAAAATTAAAACTAATTCAGGTACATAATACAATATTATATTGAATAAATAGGTCAAAATTTGAAAGGTTATTTGATATAATTTTTGTAATATGATTGTAAAATTCTTCAGTACTATGCGTCAACCATATTGTGACCACATAAAATTCCCGGAATATTCTCCAATGGAATACAATGAAAGTACTTCATCAATGTTCGAAACATTGTATGATACGCCTGTCTTCCTCCACATTAAAGTGCTAGTGCATATACATATACATACATTTCTTAAAAAATGCAACTTGGTTTGGACGTATTGTAAAAACCTCCAACATCTGATTTCTTGACCTCATTCATATGATAATGGACTCTGAAATTCTTATTGTCAAACCTGTCATATCCACAAAATGCAGTGCAATGTGCAAATACCAAACCCAGTACAACCAGGAGTATTAAAGATATAATACCCAGAATTATTGACTAAACTAACAATTGAGGCTGCCCAGAGGCGAGCTCAGAATGCCTTGATTGAATATCAATAGAGTGCAAATGCTACGTAAACTTTAACAGAGATGTTGTTATAGTGAGGTTGACAATATAATTCTCTAAAACATTAGGAATAGTGGGCCAGTGCCCCAAAAAATCGACTTGTACACATAGTTGGTGCAGTTAAAAATGAAGGTAGGATGTAAACGTAAGACTTCGATGCACCATCTTGTTACAGAATAATGAAATATACTTATGAGACTAAGATGACTCTCACGGTAAACTCACTCCTGAATTCAGATCAACTAGAGAAAATTGTGTAACTCTTCGCTCATGTTCAGGCCATTAGGCATCTCAGGGGTCGATTCTGATCTCGGCCGGAAGCGCACCTAACAGTATTCGTTCGGAAAAAAAACAAGCCGAGTGCGTGTTTCCCGACCGATTCGAACACTCGTCCGGACGAACAAGTACGATGCGTATAACAACCCAGATTCCGAGCGAGCCGTACTTACCCAATCCAGCTCTTGTTCCCTGCCGGAGCCGGATCCGTAAACGCCGAATCGAGTCGTACGGAAGCAAATACACAGCACCTTCCGGCCGGACGAGTACGATGCGCACTCCGTACGCGCCGAACCCGTTGCTACGTCCGGGACGTTTGAGCATCCGGGCGAGCCGTACATAAGCTCCGTTTCACACCACAAGACGATCCACGGCTACGAGACGAACAAGCCAGCGACGAGTACGAGTCAAAGACACGAGAAACCCGAACGAGAGGATCCAAGAATGAATCCCATTGCGCAGGTCCTACCTATACTCTACATCTATTAGCGGGACCGGCACGGACGCGTACGGCGCAGACGGTAAGTCAAACACCAACAACACAAACAAACGACACGTACCCGAAATATGTCACACACACATAGGGATGCACAAATGACGTACACTAGCAACAGCAGAACCATAGGGGTGGGATGGCCATCACCAATGCCATACACACCCATAGGGGGATGGATGCCTACCACCAACACCACCCTACCACCACCCCACTCAGGGGGGGCTGGATGCCTACCACTACCACCACCCCTACTCAGGGGGGCCTGGATGCCTGTCACTACCACCACCCCTACTCAGGGGGGGCTGGATGCCTGTCACTACTACCATCCCCACCCTTAGGGGGATGGATGCCTACCACTACCAGTACCCCCTACTCGTAGGGGGCTGGATGCCCATCACTACCAGTACCCCTACTCATAGGGGACTGGATGCCCATCACTACTACCATCCCCACTCATAGGGGGCTGGATGCCCATCACTACTACCATCCCCACTCATAGGGGGCTGGATGCCTGTCACTACTACCATCCCCACCCTTAGGGGATGGATGCCTACCATTACCACCACCCCTACTCAGGGGGCTGGATGCCTGCCACTACCACCACCCCTACTCAGGGGGCTGGATGCCTGCCACTACCACCACCCCTACTCATGGGGGCCTGGATGCCTACCACTACCACCACCCCTACTCAGGGGGCTGGATGCCTGTCACTACTACCATCCCCACCCTTAGTGGGCTGGATGCCTGCCACTACCACCACCCCTACTCAGGGGGCTGGATGCCTGTCACTACTACCATCCCCACCCTTAGGGGCTGGATGCCTGCCACTACCACCACCCCTACTCAGGGGGCTGGATGCCTGCCACTACCACCACCCCACTCAGGGGGGCTGGATGCCTGCCACTACCACCACCCCTACTCAGGGGGCTGGATGCCTGTCACTACTACCATCCCCACCCTTAGGGGCTGGATGCCTGCCACTACCACCACCCCTACTCAGGGGGGCTGGATGCCTGCCACTACCACCACCCCTACTCATGGGGGCCTGGATGCCTGTCACTACTACCATCCCCACCCTTAGGGGGATGGATGCCTACCACTACCATTACCCCCTACTCATAGGGGGCTAGATGCCCATCACTAACAGTGCCCCCTACTCATAGGGGGCTGGATGCCCATCACTACCAGTACCCCTACTCATAGGGGGCTGGATGCCCATCACTACTACCATCCCCACTCATAGGGGGCTGGATGCCCATCACTACTACCATCCCCACTCATAGGGGGCTGGATGCCTGTCACTACTACCATCCCCACCCTTAGGGGATGGATGCCTGCCACTACCACCACCCCTACTCAGGGGGCCTGGATGCCTGTCACTACCACCACCCCTACTCAGGGGGCCTGGATGCCTGCCACTACCACCACCCCTACTCATGGGGGCCTGGATGCCTGTCACTACTAACATCCCCACCCTTAGGGGATGGATGCCTACCACTACCACCACCCCTACTCAGGGGGCCTGGATGCCTACCACTACCACCACCCCTACTCAGGGGGCCTGGATGCCTGTCACTACCACCACCCCTACTCAGGGGGCTGGATGCCTGCCACTACCACCACCCTGACTCAGGGGGGCTGGATGCCTGCCACTACCACCACCCCTACTCATGGGGGCCTGGATGCCTGTCACTACTACCATCCCCACCCTTAGGGGGATGGATGCCTACCACTACCACCACCCCTACTCAGGGGGGCCTGGATGCCTGTCACTACTACCATCCCCACCCTTAGGGGGCTGGATGCCTGCCACTTCCACCACCCCTACTAAGGGGGGGCTGGATGCCTACCACTACCACCACCCCTACTCAGGGGGGCTGGATGCCTGCCACTTCCACCACCCCTACTCAGGGGGGCTGGATGCCTGCCACTACCACCACCCCACTCAGAGGGGGCTGGATGCCTGTCACTACTACCATCCCCACCCTTAGGGGGATGGATGCCTACCACTACCACGACCCCTACTCAGGGGGGCCTGGATGCCTACCACTACCACCACCCCTACTTAGGGGGGCCTGGATGCCTGTCACTACCACCACCCCTACTCAGGGGGGCCTGGATGCCTGCCACTACCACCACCCCACTCAGGGGGGCTGGATGCCTGCCACTATCACCACCCCTACTCAGGGGGGGCTGGATGCCTGTCACTACTACCATCCCCACCCTTAGGGGGCTGGATGCCTGCCACTACCACCACCCCTACTCAGGGGGGGCTGGATGCCTGCCACTACCACCACCCATACTCATGGGGGCCTGGATGCCTGTCACTACTACCATCCCCACCCTTAGGGGGATGGATGCCTACCACTACCAGTACCCCCTACTCATAGGGGGCTAGATGCCCATCACTAACAGTACCCCCTACTCATAGGGGGCTGGATGCCCATCACTACCAGTACCCCTACTCATAGGGGGCTGGATGCCCATCACTACTACCATCCCCACTCATAGGGGGCTGGATGCCCATCACTACTACCATCCCCACTCATAGGGGGCTGGATGCCTGTCACTACTACCATCCCCACCCTTAGGGGGATGGATGCCTGCCACTACCACCACCCCTACTCAGGGGGGCCTGGATGCCTGTCACTACCACCACCCCTACTCAGGGGGGCCTGGATGCCTGCCACTACCACCACCCCTACTCATGGGGGCCTGGATGCCTGTCACTACTAACATCCCCACCCTTAGGGGGATGGATGCCTACCACTACCACCACCCCTACTCAGGGGGGCCTGGATGCCTACCACTACCACCACCCCTACTCAGGGGGGCCTGGATGCCTGTCACTACCACCACCCCTACTCAGGGGGGGCTGGATGCCTGCCACTACCACCACCCTGACTCAGGGGGGGGCTGGATGCCTGCCACTACCACCACCCCTACTCATGGGGGCCTGGATGCCTGTCACTACTACCATCCCCACCCTTAGGGGGATGGATGCCTACCACTACCACCACCCCTACTCAGGGGGGCCTGGATTCCTGTCACTACTACCATCCCCACCCTTAGGGGGCTGGATGCCTGCCACTTCCACCACCCCTACTAAGGGGGGGCTGGATGCCTACCACTACCACCACCCCTACTCAGGGGGGCCTGGATGCCTGTCACTACCACCACCCCTACTCAGGGGGGCTGGATGCCTGCCACTTCCACCACCCCTACTCAGGGGGGCTGGATGCCTGCCACTACCACCACCCCACTCAGAGGGGGCTGGATGCCTGTCACTACTACCATCCCCACCCTTAGGGGGATGGATGCCTACCACTACCACGACCCCTACTCAGGGGGGCCTGGATGCCTACCACTACCACCACCCCTACTCAGGGGGGCCTGGATGCCTGTCACTACCACCACCCCTACTCAGGGGGGCCTGGATGCCTGCCACTACCACCACCCCTACTCATGGGGGCCTGGATGCCTGTCACTACTACCATCCCTACCCTTAGGGGGCTGGATGCCTGCCACTACCACCACCCCTACTCAGGGGGGGCTGGATGCCTGCCACTACCACTCCTACTCATGGGGGCCTGGATGCCTGTCACTACTACCATCCCCACCCTTAGGGGGATGGATGCCTGCCACTACCTCCACCCCTACTCATAGGACGGGTAATGCATGACACAACCAGCATACTCCCACATAAGGAATGTCTGAAAATTACACCCCCCCAACACCATGACAAGCATGTGTAGTCTGTGTCAAATGCCTACAACACTGAACATGACATTGAACATACAATGTGACCCCCTAGCACATGTGTCACACATAAATGTGTGTGGCCTCCACAATGCAAGCTGACCATGGCCACTGTGGCAATGGGGTTGAACACCCCATCACCACAGCGACCAAAAGGTAAGTGTGGGGTCCATAGCTGATGCACATTTTGAACAGTGTGGCAATGGGGCCCAAAGCCCCATCACCACAGTGACCACAAGGTAGGTGTGGGGTCCATAGCTGATGCACATTTTGAACAGTGTGGCAATGGGGCCCAAAGCCCCATCACCACAGTGACCACAAGGTAGGTGTGGGGTCCATAGCTGATGCACATTTTGAACAGTGTGGCAATGGGGCCCAAAGCCCCATCACCACAGTGACCAAAAGGTGAGTGTGGGGTGCATAGCTGATGAACATTTTGAACAGTGTGGCAATGGGGCCCAAAGCCCCATCACCACAGTGACCAAAAGGGAAGTGTGGGGTCCATAGCTGATGCACCTTTTGAACAGTGTGGCAATGGGGGCCAAAGCCCCATCACCACAGTGACCAAAAGGTAGGTGTGGGGTCCATAGCTGATGCACCTTTTGAACAGTGTGGCAATGGGGCCCAAAGCCCCATCACCACAGTGACCACAAGGTAGGTGTGGGGTCCATAGCTGATGCACATTTTGAACAGTGTGGCAATGGGGCCCAAAGCCCCATCACCACAGTGACCACAAGGTAGGTGTGGGGTCCATAGCTGATGCACATTTTGAACAGTGTGGCAATGGGGCCCAAAGCCCCATCACCACAGTGACCAAAAGGTAGGTGTGGGGTCCATAGCTGATGCACATTTTGAACAGTGTGGCAATGGGGCCCAAAGCCCCATCACCACAGTGACCACAAGGTAGGTGTGGGGTCCATAGCTGATGCACATTTTGAACAGTTTGGCAATGGGGCCCAAAGCCTCATCACCACAGTGACCAAAAGGGAAGTGTAGTCAGGGTAAAAGCTGCCAAAGCCAAACTGCATGGATGATTACTGGTCACACAACAACAAACACATCAGTGGCATAGTAGTGCTTGTGTCCCATAGCAACATAGATTGGGTGAGGCAAACAGTGCAGTGGCAATAAAACATCGTTTTGGCCATGTGCATACAAACATCACCCATGGGGGCTCACATTGTCAACATTCACAAATAACACAATGACAGAAGTGACCATCATAATGCAGACCCACATATCTGCACCAATGGACACACAAATGTAGATATCCTGTGGAGACTGTAGATGTCAGGTGAACAAATACCATACCATGGCAGCAATGGGACATACAAACCATGATTATTGTGCTGACTGATGACCTAGGAGTCCCAGGGACAGCAGGGGAAAGCCACCAAACAACATACAGCCAATGGCACACTCAAGATATGCCAATGCAGTGGTGCAAATGCACAAACACAAACAGGCAGACTCACACTGCATATCAAACACAACAGGTGATGGGGGGTGTGCCAGTGTCCCCAGGCAACCACACAACACATGAGGAGGCCTGAATTCCAATTACACAGATGTGTATACAGTGCCATACAAAAGTTACTCATGGATCGGATTCCCCTATGTGGGCAAAGAGGCATTGTTAGATGAGAGGGAGCCCAAATTACACATGTCACACAAGCTTGTAGGAACAGCAACTAACACAGCAAGAGACAGACCCACCACAGCACTACCCCCAGGGACCCCACATTGTGGTGACACTAGCCTGCATGATAATCCCACTGTGATGACAAAGGTAGATGTCATTCGCACTGTGAACCACAGCCATGTGTCCTGAGCAACAAACTACCATCACACCTACACAAGCACAAATCAATCAGCACGGCCTGCCAGCCATGGCCAATATGGAGGTAGGGGTCTAGCCGTGCAACAACTCACATTTGCACACACTCAACACCACACACCTTGATCTCCACCAATGTGCAGCAGTGAAGCTCACATGGACTGGTGACATTGCACATGCACCCATGACAATCCCAGTGGTGGTGGTGGGAACTAAGGTGCAGAAACCCATCACACATGGCCAGTCAACAAGACTCGTGAATGTCTGACACACTGCACACTACGTGACGTGACGTGGGTATGACGTGAAATCCACCACAATCAATGGGATCCCGGCCATAGTCACACACCAATGAAGAAGACAAGGTGACACACAAAGAACACACGTACACAACTTCCAACATTGCAGCTCTGACCCTGAGGAGTGGCAGCAGTCACACACACAACGTGTCACAATCACTGAAAGCTACCACAGACTGTAAATTACATGACATGTGTAACCAACAAGTGCCAAGGGGAATCCTGAATGTGTCCCATCTGCGTTTGCCCACATCCCCAGCCCTGACAACAAAGACAACCTGGGATGACAACCTGATGAACCTTAGTTTGCCATGCACCCACATCCCGGAGTAACCAGGTCCAAGATGCTGGATGAACACAGAACAACTCAGCAAGCATCAGAAACAGGAACATCCGTAGGGACACAGCCTGTGTAGGAAAAGGGAAGGGTACACGCACAGACATGCTTACACAATACAAAACACGGGCCCAGGCAATGTCACGGGATTACACATTGCCATGAGGGCACTCCACTGCTGTGGAAGATCCGCTGTGCCAAACCTTGTCTGTGCACGACTCAAACATGTCGGCAGAACACTCGGTCAGTGAGTCAACAACTACAACACACTGAAGGCTCTGCTCACATCAGCCTGGGTACGGGAGTGTCACGTCAGTCATCTGCATACACCCAAAACACGTGTCAAGCAAGGTGCACTGTATACACTGATGAGTCCTTCAACATTGGTGTGCAAAACTGCATGTCCAGTGGAGATGGGCACACAGTCAGGGAAATAGAAACATTGAACAGTGGTAAGCCCACCAGATGTGCATCACTGTAAGACAAAGATGTTAATTTACAAATGCAAAACGTACATCCCTGTGTCATATGCTGAACATCACACCCTCAGACTGCAGCAGAGGATGCCATAGATCCAGACTACAACAGGACACATATCCCATGGACCACATGGAGTCCATCACAGCAACACTTCATTTTCCTGATCTGAACACTATTACAACTGCAAATGCATGATGATACTCATCTACATCATGTACATCAAAAGAAAAACCACAAGTAAACAAAAAGAGGCTTTATTCAGCAAATGTCAATCAAAAATCAGAAGTCCAAATTAAACTAAGGCCAATGGCCAGTCCAAATACACAGTCCCAACAGGGTGATATGTGACAACTTGTCACCCATTGCTTGCCTGCACTGGTAGGGACAGGGGACATCCCCCTTGGAGGGGCATACAAGGGGCAGGCCAGGCACCACATGGACAGGATCAGGGGATGCCAGAGTGAGGCAGTGAAGGAGTGGTGGGTGCAGGAGTGTCACCGGCAACTGCAGTGGAGGTGTCTGACTCAGGGGGGGCCGGCACCACTGTAGGGCACAAGTCAGATGGTGTTGGTGCTGCAACCACTGCAGTGGGCTGGTCTGATGGAGTGGACTGGGTCCCCACTGCAGTGCCCGAGTCAGACGGGGTGGTTGTGGACTCCACTGCAGTGCATGCCTCCAAGGGAGTGGAAGGGGGGCAGATGAGGTGGGCAGGACAGAGGGGGGACCCGGTCTCCACACCAGTGGCACAGACAGGCTGAGCATCTGGGTTGGGGGTGGAAGAGCAAGTGGCAGGGGGAGGGCCTAAGCAGTTTGGGGATGCGGTATCGGTGTGTGGGGGAACCTGGGGCAGGGTGTGGCGGTGGAACCTGTGGAGTGGTGGCCTGGGGGATGGAGGAGAGAGACTGGGTGGTGGAGCTGCGTGGTGGTGGTGGTGGGGTCTTGCCCTTCCTGGTCCGGGGGACTTTCGAATGGGGTCCTCAGTCTGCCTGCGCCTGGGGGAGGGTGTCCGGGGGCGAGGGCACTCCCCTCTGTGTGGGTGGACTTCCTCTTCCCCCGGTATGCCGGATCTGCAGGATCGGAGGGGAAGAGGCCGAGGTCACAGAGGAAGACCTGCTGTGTAGGTGGGGTTGCAGGTGAGGCAAGGGAAGGGGTCTTGGAGGGAGAGGATTTGGAGGACTGCGGAGTGACTGTGGATGCCTGTGTGTGTGTCTGTTCCCCATCCCCTGTGTGTGTGGTATCTGTCCCCTGAGGATGCTTGTGTGCACGTCTTGCCTTTCTTTTGGGTGTGTCTGTGCTGCTCGTGTCTGTGTGTTTGGGTGATTGTGCAGGTGTGCATGTGCTTTGGACAGGTAGGGTGCCAGGAAGTGTGGATGGGGCAGAGGTAGGAGGGGGGAGGGACTGTTGGAGGAGGGACACTGCTGCCGTCAGGGAGGAGTCCATGGACTTATTGCTCCTCTGTAGGGCAGTCATACCCGTCGAGATGCCCTCCATGAATGACACCAGCTGTGTCAACAGAGTGGTGTGTGCATGGAGGACACTCAGCATTGCTGTCTGCCCTACATGGAGCTGCCGAAGTAGGTACACAGACTCCTCATTCAGGGCAGCAGGGGACACAGGGGCAGGGGGTGCGGTGCCTGGCACGAAGGAGACACGCTCCCGAACACGGGAGCCTCCACGGACCTCTGGAATTGGAGCCAATGGGAGGGCGGTGCTGGTGGTGGTGGTGGCGGGGCCAGACAGACTAGCTGGGGTGTGGTGGCTGCTGACACCCGCCTCCACAAGGGAGTCATCCTCTGAGCTGCTGTGGTCCTCAGCTGAGGTGGATGGTGCTGAGGACTCCTCGGTGTGGCTCCCCTCGCCCTCCGTGCCACTGGGTCCCTCTGACCACTCGTCGGATGCTGACCCAGTCTGGCTCCGCAGCTCCTCCTGGTCCGTGGAGCTGTCCCCTCCTGTGGCCGTGGATGTATCTGCAAACAATTAGGGAAACAGACAAACATCAGTCACCTGCACTGACCGCACACACCACAGTAAGTACAGCACTTACAGAGCCAGCCCTGGCATCCTTAGTTGAACATTGCCAAAACTCCTCACACAGATTTGGAGAAGCCAATTGTCAGTCTGATGGTCAACCATGGGACTCACAACCCTCCTGCCCTTGCACCCATCTGTCTGGTGTCTGTCTGATGGTAAGACCCCAGTGTGGACACATGCACCACCTACACAGTTGTTGGACATTGCAGGGAACACGGTGAAGTATGTGAACATGCACACATCACATCTCTTGCCACTGAGTCAGTGCAGGTGTCCGGAGAAAGGGATGGCCGGAGTCTAAATAGAAATGCATGTGATGCATACCAGCACCAGACACCATGATGCACCCATGTCCGGATAGTCCATGCCACAATGGGGTGCATGTTGCACATGTCACTCCCCTGCAGGATCACTCTTAGGAAGTTTAATGCCATGACACAGGTATGCGTGCAAAGTCATACATCACTGTCTCCATTCACAAGGCCATGGCAGCCAGCCAACAACAGTCTGCACTGTGTCACAATCCTAGGACATGGGGAATGCAAGTTATGTAACTGACAAGTGCACATGTCCATCCCCCACACACCACATCATCTGAACTAGTATTTGTCCACGTCATGCCAATTGGACATATGGGGGACATGAAACACAACTCTCAGAACCTGAGCAAATCACAGTGTGCTGTGAATGAATAACAGCTGCCTGAAAGTCACAGTCGCATACACCTGTGTGCACAGATAAGTGATCAAACATCTATAAGTCACAGAAGTATCGTCTCTCATGGTCACATCTCAGATGGCATGCTGAGCCCTAACCGACAAACACACCAGTAGTCCTGACAACGAAGCCACAGCACAATGACACAGAGGCAGACACCTGAGGGAACATGTCACTGATCACAACATGTCAGATGATCCACGGGAGTGGGAGTACAGAGTCTATTGTATGCCCTGGAGTAGGCATGACTGTCCAGCTCCACCTGTAAGAGGGATGAGTCCTGGACAGTAGGCAGGTGTCTAAGCATGTGTGACACACTTGATATACATACTCCTGAGGCCCAAACATTCTTCCCACCCGCAGCATGGGGGTGTGCCAAATACCCCAGGGACATGTGGTGAATCAGATCAGCAAGTGGACCACATATCAAAGTTACACCCAGATTACATGTCAGAACTTGGGCATTGTGTAAGCAATTGACCCACCCATGAATCCCACAACATAGTCACCGGAACAAATGCTGTCCCCCACCTTGAGCAAAGCAAAATGCAATGACACAGTCCCCAAGTGACACAATTTCCTGACTGTAAGGGCCACACATATGCGTATCAGATGAGGAGTGGGCATGTCACAATAGAGGGACATGGGTCCTGGACCACAAGACTGATGTACTGTGGAAGTTTAACCAGGCCAGAGGAGGGCACATAGCATGTCAGACAAAGTGCACAGTGCTGTCATGGACTCACCCCCTCCTTGCTGCTGTCTGGCCTTCAGCTGCCCATCCAGGTCAGGGAAGACCACCGCCAGGATCCTGAGCATGTAGGGGGTCAGGGTCCGGTGTCCGCCCCTCCTGCGAGGAGGCGACAGCTTCAGCTGGACCCTTGTGATCCTCCGGGTCCAGCCTCGAAGGTCCTGCCACCTCTTCTGGCAGTTGCGGATCCGGCGCTTGTAGTCCCCCACGGATCTTACTGCCCGGGCGATGGTCAGCCAGATTTCCTGCTTCTGGTGGGCATCAACCTGTGAGGATGACAAAGTGAAAATGCCATTACTACACATGCAACATATGCGTGCATCACACAGTTGGATATACATGTCTCAATCACTGGGGCACAGGATGTACACAGGCAGTGCAACGATGGCTATGAACAGTTTGCCAGCAGTTACTACATGGTATCATTGCATGGGAAGTAAACCTTGTTGGAATGCACTGTTACTGCACTGTACCTGTTCAGTGCATGTAACTACACACTTTGGGGGTCAGAACTACTCAGTGAGCATGCTAGCCAGTGGTGTGCACACTGTAAGTCCTGCTAGTCAGACAACATGCAAAATTAGTAAGGCAGTGGACAGCACACTCACCTGCTCCCCTGGTTTCCCATACAGCTTGCTGTACTGTGGAAGGAGGCTGTCCAGCAGGGCCTGGTTCTCCTCAAGGCTGAAGACTGGGGCTCTCTCCACAGTACGTGCCATTGCAGTAGCCAGAGGATGCAGAGACAGCAGCAGTGTTGGTGGCAGATGTCGTCCTGGAGCATGTAGTGCAGGCAAGAGAGCTCTCAGGGGAACAGCCAGCATTATATGTCTGCTGCAGAGGCAGATACTGTCCCATGTGTCCAAAGTGATAGGTCCAAGTCGTTTGCATCTTCTGAATCTGACCAATCCATGGAATAGCAGCACTAATACACGCCCACAGCATCCTTCAAAAATCCAAGTTCATGACACCCATGATTTTGCAACATTGTTGTGGCTGGCCAACTGAATTCACTGCATCAGACTCGTTGAAGCTTCGAATACGCGTCCGTTGCCATGCCAGGACCCAGCCAACGCGTGCGCACCGTTCGGTCCATTACTGTACAACGCGTATGTCGGGATACAACGCGTACCCGCCCACAACAGATGCAATGGGCCGGCCGGGCACACCGATTGGTCCATTGCTGTAGAACGCGTACCCGCTCCCAACAGATGCAATGGGCCGGCCGGGCACACCGATCGGTCCATTGCTGTACAACACGTACCCGCTCACGACAGATGCAATGGGCCAGCCGGGCACACCGATCGGTCCATTGCTGTACAACGCGTACCCGCTCACGACAGATGCAATGGGCCGGCCGGGCACACCGATCGGTACATTGCTGTACAAAGCGTACCTGTACAGGTCAGTCGCATATGTCACCATGCTTGTCACTGGTGAACATATGCCAGCCACATATACCTGCCAGAGACTCAGGGGCACACCTACAACACCACACCCAGTCCACACTGTTTCCTAAGGCATGTAAGGCTGCATTACCTTTTCTGTGTATGGGGGTAAACATGTGGTTTCTGTGGTGGCACTTGTGGGCAGCCACACCCAGGCTGTGCATGTGTTCATGGGGACAGGGTCCTTTGTGTGTTGTGCACATGACCACTGTGATGTGCAACAGTTCATTTCGGAGCATGTGGCATGGTCACATTTCCAGATTGTGTATGTGTATGACATGTCACATACCCCCAGGGTCCCATGGGGGAAGGCATGTACGTCACAGGGTGACCCATTGCCACAATAGTGATGGCCCTCCACAGTCTGTGTGCATGTTGTGTTTCCGATGTCTCTGATTCCATGTGCACGATGGGAGACAGTCTCCACATCAACGTTGTTTGTGCATGGACTTTGATGTTGTGCGTCACTGGCGTCCATGTCTGTCCTGCGGAGGCGACAGGGGCCACTACCTGTGGGAGTCATGTTTCATTTTCTGACGTGTACATGATACGCCATGTCATGCCAGTGTCCATGTGGCAAGACAGGGTCACTGGGAATCTACCTGTCAATGAGCTGTGATGCCTGTGGCGCATCTGTCCAGACATGTCACTGTGGTGTGTGTGTGGAACGTGACAGCAGTAAATGGGTACTGTGACACAGCCTAATGGTTTCCCATAGCACAACCTGGAACCTGTTGTCCACACATGTTGTACTGAGAAGTTAGATGATGGCCATGTAGGTGCCAGTTATGTCCGAACAGAACGGCACACACATCAAGTACTTGTGTCTCGTAATGATGTATCATGTGAAATTGAGTATGGTGAATGGCACATATGTGGGGTGACTGACAATCTTTCTTTCTTCAACCTATGCACTGCAGGGCTCCAGCTGTCCATAGACCATTCCCTGACCTGGCAACGATGGTGGAACGTGACAGCATCCGACGGTACCGCTTCACCAGGCAGCTGATTGAGGATTTAGCAGTGCGCTTGGCACCACATTTGCAACCTGGCCGGCCGTACCCTACGGCGCTGACCCCCAAGGTGAAGGTAATGGCAGCCCTACACTTCTTTGCCACCGGTACCTTTCAACACACTGTGGCGACTGCCTGTGGGATGTCACAGACTATGTTCAGCCGTGTGCTACGCGATGTTTTGGAGGCAATGTTGAGATGCCTGAACCAGTACATCTATTTCCCTACACGTCAACAACTCACTGACGTCAAGAGTGACTTCTATGCCCTGGGGAGGATACCACATGTCATTGGCTCCATTGATGGGACACATGTGGCTTTGGTACCACCACAGGCACATGAGCAGGCATACCGGAACCGGAAACATTACCATTCGATCAATGCTCTGGTGGTATGTCTTGCAGATATGAGCATCACACATGTGTGTGCCCGTTTCCCTGGTTCAGCACACGATGCCTACGTGATGAGGAGTAGTCGCATCCCGAGGATGATGGCACAGATGCAGAACCAGCGGGCCTGGCTTGTCGGTGTGTACTGACTTTGTACCATTGTGTGTGTTCTGCTCTGTAGTATTCCGCCCACTTTTCCAACTCAGCTAATGTGCACTTGTCTGTCCATAGGTGACTCCGGATAACCCAACATGCCGTGGTTGCTGACACCCCTCAGGAACCCTGTGACACCAGCCCAGGAGAGTGATCGAGCGGACATTTGGTCTCCTGAAGAGCCGCTTCCGCTGCCTGGACAAGACAGGAGGGGCCCTCCCATATGCCCCAGCAAGGTGTGCAAGATTGTCATTGTCTGCTGCATGCTACACAACCTGGCAGTGCGGAAGGAGTTGCCTCTCATCCTGGATGACGATGACCAACGTCCGCCACCTGTGGAGGATCCTGGCCTGGACCACGATGCCAGTGATGATGATGATGATGATGGTGATGTTCGCACATAGCTCATCACCAACTTCTTCAGCTGAATGTGAGTATCCAGGGAGATGTAATGTGAATGATGTGAGTTTGCATGATATGTGTGGGTGGTGCTCTGGTGCTGTTTGAGTGTGGCCATGTGCTACTTGACTGGATGCGTGCAGCAATGTGTCCTTACAGGTAGTCTGTACTCCCCAACAGTGTTGACATGCTAACTTGGTTTTGTGTAGTTGTCTTGTGACATGTATTGGGCATGAGTATTGCAGTTCTGTCCTGTTCTTCAGTGGTTTTAACTGTGTGTCATGTCTGTCCTTCACAGGGTGCTTACTGAGTACTTTGGTCAACTTGGATCCCCCGACACCATGATTCAGCTTTCAGGGTGGCAGCAGTCGTTTCCCTACAGGTGATGTGCCACACACCCCTGGACTTCATATCTTCTGCACTTGTTGACTGTGTGGCCACTGCCACGTGGGTAAACCTTGCATTTGTAGAGGAAACAACATGTTGCAAATGTGTAATAAACCTGTGCTTCACTTTGGGATGTGCGTTGTCTGTGGTCACACATCTGACTGACATTTGCTTACTGCACCTGTGGGCCAGTTGACACAGACTCTGAATAGGTGTGGTGTCTGTGCATTCCACAGTATTTCCTGGCAACATCACTGTAGGCGATGAGTCCGATGGCCCTGGTGTCTCTGTGTTGTGTAGCCCTAGTTGTGTGTCTCCCTCATATGTGTCACCATGACTCACATGACAGTGTTGTACTTGCTGTAGCAGTTAGCATACACAGTGTAATTTAGCAGATCATCATCACCATAACAGTATCCACATTTGAATAACAACAGAGGCAAGTATGGTGTACTAGTGATTTTATTTACAAAATGAGTATAGTGCACAGGATGGTGGGTGCTGTACATTGGGATTGTGATCCAAAGTTCCCAGATGAGTTGCAAGTCTTGGTAGCAGAAATGTCATGAGTTAAGTCCACAGTCATATGATACATTAGTCCAACTTGAACTCCCCATGTCATGTGGGAGAGTTGTGTTGCATTCGACAGGGTGAAAAGTTTGCACACAAAGGAGAATTTCCGGGACAGGTGTTGGCTTCCTGGGGGATGTACGTGGCCATCAACCTCTCAGTTTTCCTTCCTCGGATGACCCCTCTTCTTTGGGGGGGGATCCTCACGTGCAGGCTGCTGCGGTGCAGGGGAGTCTCCACCAGAGTACTCCTCCCTCCCTGTGGCAGTGGCAGTTGTTGCAGCACCAGATGTTATGGGCACACAGGGAGGTGTGGCCATGTTGGTGCTAATCTGGCGGAGGCATGTCAATATGTCCCTATGCACCGCTGTGAGTTCTTGCAATGTGTCCCACTTGGACTCCATGCGAGACATGTGTGTCTCCACACGGGACATGTGGGAGTCCAAGCGGGCATAATGGGAGCCTGCTGCTGTTGTATGTCCTTGAGGATCCCCACTACCTGTCTGACCTCTCCGGTGCTATTCTGGTACGCATCAGCAATGCGTGCCAGTTGTGGGTCATCATGCAGTCCAGACCCCTCTGCAAGCAGCGACCTATGTCTACCACCCCTCCCACCACCCCTGGCGACATGTGCAGGACCTGCGGTGGCACGCACAGGTGACCCGAGGCCCCCTTGGGGGTTGTTAGTGGTGTTGTTGTCCGTTGCTCCACGGTGGGCCTGAGGCCCTGTGCTGTTGTCATCGGTGGTCCTTGGTCTGTCCGTGTCGGCGGGGGTGGTCTGTGTGTTGGCAGTTGTTGGAGGGGTGGTTGCAGGGGGTGCAGATGTTGGTCCTGCTGGTGCTGCATGATGACTCACACCGGAGGTGCCAGGTAGGTCTTCGCCATCCGAGGAGTGCAGAGGCTGTTCCACGCCAGTGAGCTCAGTGTCCCCCGGAGCCTGGGACAGGGACTCCTCCTTGCCTGCTGCTGTGTCCCCATCATCACCTGTATTTGGAAGAGACACACATTGTATGTTATGTTTCTACAGGCATCAATGGTTCACACACCTGACAGTTGTGACTGTACCTCTGGATGCGGGCATGTACATTGCATTGTCCTAAGTTGTCACAGTAAGAGGTTGATATTGGTGTAGCACATTGTCCTGCATACCTGGGGAATTTCAATGTGAATGTTGAGGTGTGTGCATGGCCAGCATTGGTTGTATTTGGTGGACATCCGGCCATCCTTCTCCACCTAGCCCAGTTATCCCATCATGAAGCATGCCACCCTTGCAGTGGGTTCAGGTTGACTCTCAGGATGTCATTCAGTGGTGTCTTGCTGTTCGTTGTTGCACAGATCCCAGCAGGGCCTTGTGCTCCCCACAGCAGTACCCAGTGTCAGCCATCTTGTCAGTCCTTATCCACTCCCTGTGATGTGAGCATGGTTCAGAGTGGTGTTGATGGGCCAATTGTGAGGGTGAGCAATTTCTGTGACTACAACTCCCATCATGCTATTGCCTACACCCCCCTTCCCAGCATGCCCGTACTTCCTTCCTTTTGAGTGGACTTCACTTTGGGTGAGTGTGACAGCAATGGCAAGATGGGTGACAGTGTGGTCCTGTTGTTTGTTGGTGCACAGTTCCCAGCAGGGCCTTGTGCTCCCCACAGCAGTACCCAGTGTCAGCCATCTTGTCAGTCCGTATCCACTCCCTGTGATGTGAGCATGGTTCAGAGTGGTGTTGATGGGCCAATTGTGAGGGTGAGCAATATCTGTGACTACAACTCCCATCATGCTATTGCCTACACCCCCCTTCCCAGCATGCCTGTACTTCCCTTCCTTTTGAGTGGACTTCACTGTGTGTGAGTGTGACAACAATGGCAAGATGGCTGACAGTGTGGTCCTGTTGTTTGTTGGTGCACAGTTCCCAGCAGGGCCTTGTGCTCCCCACAGCTGAGGCCAGTGTCAGACATCTTTGAGGTGGCTTTTCACTCCCTGTGAGGTGTGCATGCTTCAGTGTGAGCTTGCTGGGCCATGTGGGTGGGGGTGTTGAGCTGTGACTGCCACTCCCATCATGCTATTGCCTACACCCCCCTTCCCAGCATGCCCATACTTCCTTCCTTTTGACTCTACTTCCCTGTGGGGTAGTGTGCCTGTGCTGACAGGAAGGCTGACAGTGTTGTCCTGGCGTTTGTTTGGCTACAAGTCCCAAGAGTGTCCCTGTGCTTCACACAGCATTACCCAGGGTGATGGTTCTTTGTGGGATCTTCATTTGGAGTGTGAGGCATTGCATTCTCCCAGGTGGGTTATGTGGAGTTTGTGTTTAGGGGGTGTGTGAGGAGAGCTGCTTGTAACTATGGTCAGTGCTGTCAGTCCTCCTTCCCACCCAGCCAGATATCCCACCATGCAACGTGCTTGCATTGCAGGGAGTGCAAGTTGGCTTTCAGGATGTCAGGCAGTAGTGTTCTGCTGTTTGTTGGTGCACAGATCCCAGCAGGGCCTTGTGCTCCCCACAGCAGTACCCAGTGTCAGCCATCTTGTCAGTCCTTATCCACTCCCTGTGATGTGAGCATGGTTCAGAGTGGTGTTGATGGGCCAATTGTGTGGGTGAGCAATATCTGTGACTACAACTCCCATCATGCTATTGCCTACACCCCCCTTCCCAGCATGCCCATTCTTCCTTCCTTTAGAATGGACTTCACTGTGTGTGAGTGTGACAGCAATGGCAAGATGGCTGACAGTGTGGTCCTGTTGTTTGTTGGTGCACAGTTCCCAGCAGGGCCTTGTGCTCCCCACAGCAGTACCCAGTGTCAGCCATCTTGTCAGTCCTTATCCACTCCCTGTGATGTGAGCATGGTTCAGAGTGGTGTTGATGGGCCAATTGTGTGGGTGAGCAATATCTGTGACTACAACTCCCATCATGCTATTGCCTACACCCCCTTCCCAGCATGCCCATACTTCCTTCCTTTAGAGTGGACTTCACTGTGTGTGAGTGTGACAGCAATGGCAAGATGGCTGACAGTGTGGTCCTGTTGTTTGTTGGTGCACAGTTCCCAGCAGGGCCTTGTGCTCCCCACAGCAGTACCCAGTGTCAGCCATATTGTCAGTCCTTTTCCACTCCCTGTGTTGTGAGCATGGTTCAGAGTGGTGTTGATGGGCCAAATGTGAGGCTGCCCATTATCTGTTACTACGAGTCCCATCATGCTCTTGGCTACACTGACTTCACCAGCATACACAGGATTCCTTCCTTTCAGTGAGCTTCCCTGTGAGGTGGTGTTCTAGTGGTGGCTAAATATCTGACAGTGTTTGTTGGTTAGATTTGTGCCACTGCCTAGCTCTATTTGTTATTGGGTTTGTACATGTCATGACACAGTTACATATCACTATGACATGGCATGTATTGTGTTTATCTGACTAACATACACATCTTGGGATGATTATCTTTTGGTTGCTGTGGATTTGCTAGGAGTGCATGGTTTGACTATCCCCTTGACAGTGATGTGTGTGTATTGTCACACAATATTGTGTATATTTGTTGTGTACTCACCAGGCTCTGGGATGTTTGATAGTCCATATACGCTCACTGTTGGTAGGATGGCCCGCACCTTCTCCTCCCAGGGCCTGAGGTATACTAGTTTGGCAGGAGGGCCACTGCCGGTGTGCTGGCTCAGGAGGTAATCCTTCTTCAGTAGGTCCCTGACCCTCCTGCGCACATCATACCACCTGTTCTGGATGTCTTCCTTTGTGCGCAAACATGGTGATTGTGCGTTGACCCTGTCGACGATCCTCGCCCACATCTTGGTTTTCTGCGCCATGGGGGTCTGTTGGACCAATGTGCCAAACAACTGTGGCTCTACCCTCAGGATCTCGTCTACCATGACTTCCAATTCACTATCTAGGTACTTTGGATTCTTCTTTAGGGGCATGGTGATGGGTGGTGGTGGTGATTGATGTGTGTGTGTGTGCAAGTGAGGGTGTGTGAGTGTAGGTTTTGCTGGGTGTGTGTGAGGGTGCTATTTGTTGAGGTGCTAATGGTGTGTGGCTTTTGTGTTGGATGAGCTGTGTGTGTGTCTGTGTTTGCTGTCTGATGGTGTTCTGTGCTGGCAGGTCAGTGTAATTTGTAAAGGATCATGGTAGGGATTTGTGGCCTTTATGTAGGTGGAGTTGGGGGTGTGTCCTTGTTCCATTTTTTTCCCCCCCTGTATTTATTGGCTTTGTCATTGCTTGTTTGGGCCTCTTTTTTTGTATTTTTTCATTTGTAATTATTGTGCATGTAGGAGACGTTCTTCTGACCGAGTAGGACGTTGCAGTTGTCTCGTGCGCGCCTCTCCGAGTTGTTCCCGCTGTGTTTCAGCTAAGTTTCATATGCGGCGTACGCGTCGGTCGCGGAGTATTGCGTTTGTTCGGCTGGCTTTTGTATGCGTGTCGGTCGTATGGCTTGGGCTCCGTGCGAATCGGTCTGATTTTGCACCCATTGCATCGTACTGCACGGGTCGGAGTTCGCGGGTACATTTCGTTCGGGTTGATTCCTGGTGCGTGTCGGTCGGTTCTATTCGCGTGGTTTCCCGGCCGGATAGCTTGTTTCCGTCCGGGTCGGTCGTTCGGCTTGAGTTCCGTACGAGTCGGTCGTGATTCACATGCATTTCATCGTACTTCCCAGGTCGGGCAACGCCGGTACGTGTCGGACTATATTCCCGTACCGAGTCGGTCGGGTGGTTTTCCGGCCCGAATCGGATTCGGCCCCTCAGTGTCTAAGGCTAAAATAAAATGGGATTCAAGTTGGCGAAGACTTTTCTCTCGATTACCCCCCCCCGTCTTGCCGCTGGGACTGCCCCCAATACCGAGTATTTATGGTCATTCAAATTGTTTTGATGCACCAACTTAAAGTGCCTGGCAACGGGATAGGTAGAATCCGAATTCACTACAGCTCTCAAGTGCTGCAGAATTCTTTTATATACCGGGAGCTTCGTACTGCCGATATATTTGAGCCCACAAGTACATTGTAAAACATATATGGCATATTGTGTGCGACATGTCAAATGGTTTTTAATAGGAATAGGTGTCACACTGAAAGCTGTTGAGTATTCAGTTACATTGGCGCCAAACTTACAGGCACGACAAGTATTACATTGGTAAAACCCAGGTTTAGCTAACCAGGTAGGAGCCGCCATAAATTCTGGACTAGTTTTCACTAGGGCATCCCTCATCGAGGGAGCCCTCCTAAAGGTTATCAGGGGTATTGGTGGCAGAATCGATATGAGAGTGATGTCGGTCAAAACAATTGGCCACTGAGAGTATATGATACGCCGCACCTTGTGGTGTTGTTTACTAAATGCGGTTATTAACCTAACAACTTGTGTGTCATTCTTATCAACATCTTTTATTGATGTTTGAACCAAGATTTTGTCCTTTTTAGGTATTAAACATTCCTCTCTCGTGTGGGCATTAGCTTTATTGAGGGCTTTTACAAGCCCAGACCTCCTGTACCCCCTGCCAAGAAATCGGTCAAAAGCTTCCTGTTGGCATTGTGCTAAATCACTATCTTTACTGCAATTGCGGCGAATTAGCAAAAATTCGCCGTATGGTATGCTCTCAATTAAATGGCGGGGGTGCGAGCTACTCGCGTGGAGAATTTAATTACCTGCGGTCTTTTTGCGATGTAATTTGGTCTGGATTTGGCCTTCATAGATATAAATTTGTACATCTAAAAATTCCACACTGTGGTTACTTATTTCAGCTGTAAATTTAAGATTGAGAACATTGTCGTTAATCGAAGCTACAAACTCCTGGGCTGCTTCTCAAGTGCCCTCCCAAATCAGACAGTCATCATCAATATAGCGCCAAAAATGTTTTATATGCGCTTCCCACACTGCTTTATGGCGAACCCTGAGGACATGCTCCTCCCACCAGCCCACATGAAGACACGCGTAGCTGGGGGAGAAGCATGCCCCCATCGCCATCCCACGAAGCTGCTGGTAGACTTCCCTGTTGAATAAGAAATAATTGTTATTGAGACATAATTCAATCATTGATAAAATCATACAATTGTGTTCATAAAGTTGTATCGATCTGTCTGCAAGATAGTATTTTACAGCCGCCAAGCCATCAGAATGATGGATACTCGTGTACAATGATTGAATGTCCATTACAATCAACAAGTAGTCTTGGTGCCATTTGATTGTGTTGATTTTTCTAAGGAAGTCTCCTGTGTCCTTTATAAACTATGGTAATTTGATAACATGATCTTGTAGAAAATAGTTCACATATTTGGATATAGTTTCCATAACACTTTTCCTCACCGAGATAATGGGCCTACCGGGGTTAGGCGATACATTCCTGTGCACTTTGGGTATAAAATATAACACAGGCGTGACGGGGTACTCAATTTAAAAAAAATTATGTCCATTCTTAGTTAGTAACCCCTGCCTTCTCCATTGTGACAAATGTTTGAACACATTGTCCTTTGTAGCTTGCAGATCTTGTTTAGAGGCCTTTCTGTAACACGTTGAATCTGACAGATGTAAATTTGCCACCTCCAAGTATAGGTTTTTTGGCCACAACACAATGTTTCCGCCCTTATCGGCCTTATTGATCACAATGTCGTTGTTATTTCTTAGTTTTTTCATAAGGGCGAAGTATTGCGCCTGCTTGTGGTTTCTCTGATGTTTTTGTCGTTTGATGTTGCAATTCAGTTGTTTAAGTTCTTCCACCACCCTATCGCTAAAAATATTGATTGCGTCTTTGGGCATTAGAGGAAAGAAGGTAGAGGGTGGACGGAAAGGACTGGTGGCATCTTCATTGATGTTAATGCCCAACAAATCTTGTTGAGTGGAGGTTGTATTGTCATCTTCGTCATTAGCCATAGAATGTAATATTCTCAAGGTTGTAATGTCTTTGGCCTGTAAATTACTGTCGGCCTCATCAGATGTTGGAATAACAGAGGGGATCGTTGTGCTTTTGTTTAGTTGATAAAACTTAACCAATTTTAATTTGCGAATAAACTTAAACACATCAATTCTCGATTGGTTATATGCAAAGTTGGTCTCCGGACAATATGTCAGGCCTAAAGATAAAAGTTGTCATTCAGCTGTAGTCAAAGTTGTCTCAGTTAGGTTAATGACAGTATTGTCATCAGATTTGGTTAGCGCCTCCACTTCTTTGCCTGCGCCCCTCTGTTGGTATTGCTGCTTCCGTTTCTTCCTCCTCTCGCGCCTCCGTTGGTTCCTTTGTCGCCTTGCTTGGTTTGTGGGATCCGGGGCCGCAAGGTCTGCCTCCGGTCCTGACGCAAAAAATGTAATTCTTCAGCTAGTGTTAACTGCATAGCTACTGGTCTTTGTGCTTCCGATGTTGTGGATCTGCCTTCGTCAGAATCAATGTTGGTTGTGAGCGAGCTAGCATCCGAATCAATCATGGTAGTAATCTGCTCCCCTGATACAGATGGTAAAGGATCAGGTCATTTATTCGCCAATGCCTGTCTTTTAAAATGATCAAACTTCCTAGAGAAAGTGAAAATTCTGCCTGTGGCATAATCGTTTTTGTCTCTGGCAAATTTGAAGATTTTACGTGCTTTAATGGTATCACCCCGAAACTTTCAAGACAGCAGCTTACCGGAGCGCCCCATTAGTTGTGAAAACTTCACGAAGATTTGTCAACCGGCGCCAAAGATATTGGCAAAAGAAAAATGCTTTTCCTATGGAAACTAGGTCCTAACTATAACCACCTACTGGCTACCGCCAGTAGGATATATATATTTATATATATATGAAATTCCTCGCTTCTTCAATCCTCCAGGACAAACGAGAGTGGACCCAGGTTCAGTGCTTGATCTTAAATTTTATTCATGCACAAACGATTCCGCCATATCGCGTTTCGGCAGTTGCCTGCCTTGATCACATGACAACGTTGTATGCTTTGGTCGCCCTTTTTAAAGTGACAGTGCATGTTAGCCCATTCATGGATATAGAAAAATATACAATGTTTGCTCAAATGCACACAATCAATAGTATATACATTTATACAGGATCACTTTGATATTTCATGATATTGCAAATTTATGACCTTTATACAGATCAATACTTTCTCAATTGTTACATTGAATATTCTGCTTAAATGCTTTAAAAAATTAATCAACATTTCAATCCATGTTTCCTCGGTTAACTAAACCTACTTAAGTGCAAAAACTTACTGAGTGCTTCCTACCTCCTATAGTGCAATACATCTAAAGCGCTAGTGCTTACAGAAATTTTGTTAAAAACACTTATCCATTATCAGTAGAATCCAATAACAATTCAATATCTCATTTATGATGTACGATACCCTGATAATACCAGTAAAGTGCAAAGAAGCATGTGCAAAAATAGGGCAAAAAAGTGCAATAATAACTGTTCCAATTCGAGAAACAATTGATTCCCACAATTGTAGCCATAAGCATATAAATATGAAATAAATAAATACATATAAATATGGTTATAAATACAATTCAATTGTTTAAAATTGGATAAAA
The DNA here is from genome assembly GCA_963921515.1 of Calotriton arnoldi. Classification (NCBI taxonomy): domain Eukaryota; kingdom Metazoa; phylum Chordata; class Amphibia; order Caudata; family Salamandridae; genus Calotriton; species Calotriton arnoldi. The sequence continues at coordinate 763,195 of CAWUFW010007153.1, read as the reverse complement.
TCTATCTACGTTAAAATTAGTCCATCCGGTCAGAAACTTCATATTAATTTTCATTCATCTTAAAGTGCAGATCTAGTTGAAGACAAAATAAATTATCTAAAACCTTTTATGCACCCAGATTTATATTAAATGAGATATACAGAGTAAAGAATTTGATCACCATGCAGCCAATCTATAACTATTTCGTAAATGAGCCAGATCTAGCTATGCAATAGATTTTCTGGCTGCCCTTGCCAATGTGTCACTATCATATGTAGAAGTGAATTTGTCTATTGATATACAGTGTGTAGCCCAAGAGCTTTATAAATATGTGTGCAAGTCCTCACTTGTGTTAAGTCCTCCTGGGCACATGGTATCTAGTTCAAGTATATACCTAGTTTCAAGACGTCTGAGCTTGGCCTCCTGGTCACCTCCTCTTTTTTGTGTTGGCACTGCATCTATGACAAAATATTTCAGGGGTTTCAGACTACTCTCATGATTTTCTTTGGAATGCCTTGCCACAGGCTAGCTGGGGTCATTGTTAGTAATCGCCCTTGTGTGTTGTAAAATTCTTTTGTGTGCAGCCAGCTTAGTACTGCCTACATATAATAAATTACAGCTACATTCCAAAACATATATAGCATGATCTGTTCTACATGTCAGATGTTGATTTATAGCTTGTGATCTATTGTTGAATGCTGAGCTGTACGTAGTTCTATTTGTACCAAACTGACAAGCCTTGCAACTTGGACATTTGTAAAATCCTTTCCTGGCTGTAAGCCACATCCCTGCCTCCTGGTCTTCGGGGCTACTTTTGACTAATGCATTACCCATAGATGCAGTTTTTCTATACGTAATAGCAGACGTTTTAGAGCGAAATTCACCTATTACGGGGTCATCCAATACAATTGGCCAATTTCGCCTGATAATACCCCTGAGCTGTTTTTCCTGCTTGGAATATGACAAAATAAGCCTAGTAGGTTCACTGTCTGCATCTATGCTGTTGTTGCCTGCACTTCGGGACTTGGCTCTGTACTCTAAAATGTCTTCCCTTGCCCGGCTTCGTGATTTCACTATGGCTGCATCAATATTTTGAGTTTTGTACCCTCTCTCCAAGAAACGATTTTTGCTTTCTATCTGTTTAACTTTGCAGTCATTGTCATTGCTGCAGATCTTCCGTATTCGTAACATTTCCCCATACGGTATGCTTTGTATGAGGTGTGGAGGATGCGCACTGGATGCATGTAATACTGTATTTCCGGCTCTATGTTTGCGATGCAAGGATGTCGATAAAATGTTGTTTGTTACACTAATTTGCACATCTAGGAATGTTACACTTACATCACTAATGCAAGAAGTAAAATTTAAGTTGACATCATTAATATTGAAGGGTTATAGAACAAATGGCAGTGGTAAGAGAGACCTAGCCAGCACCTCCGTTATGTCTTCCCCCAGTGTTAATAAGAGACTGATAGTATTCTAAGCGTGCTCAATGTAAGACACTGTGCCACTAATCAGTGTTAAACTATATGGAAAAAAATAATACAATCCTTTCCTATACACAATACAATTACCCAAAATTAACAGAGCACAGCCACTGTATAGTATTATAACTGACCTTGTAGTCAGTTTATTTTTTAATAAACCCAAATTAATATAAAGTTTATAATACACAACAAAATATTCATAGAAGTTAATACAAAAAGGCAAGTAATCTTTGAAGAGTCTTGGTTTCGTTGACACGAAGTGCGTATCGCAGATGAAAACAGCTGACACGTGTTTCGTCGTTTATACGACTTTTTCAAGGCTGTAAAAACAATATTTGATTTGATACACAATATTGTATATATAGTATTGTCAATTTAATGCCTTTTTAAATACATGTCACTCGTTTAACAGTGAAAAGAAAGGCCATATATTCTACAAAGACCAGCTACAAAATGTGATTAGAATTACACAAAACACATTTGTGTCATCCGTGATAAATAACACAAGACAAGATACTAAGAAAAAGAAGAATATAAAATAAACTACAAAGAGAAGAATTTAAGAAGAGAGGGAAGAAAAGAAGCAAACAAAGGGAAGAAAAATAGAAATAGAAAAAGTGGAGAGAAAGATAATAGTATTCCATTGTGCTTGACAGACATAGTACTACCAAGCATGCACCAAGATAGAACCAACCGAATAAGAATGTGCAAATAACTTATACTACAGGTGCAATAGTGTGTGTTCCTTATATAAGGTAACACATACCTTATAAAAATTTCTGTGGCTCAAAATTGAAGAAACTTCTTTGAATTCTCAATTTGTCGGAAAGAACAGTGTCACGTACTACAGACACAAGTATTAAATCTTGTAGAACACTCAATGTGACTACAGATAAAAAGAAGAAGTATAAAGGACAAAAAATGATTAATCACTGAATAAGAGAAAAATAAATTTTAATTGAAACAATTCCATATATACTTCCACGTTTCTTTAATATTAAAAAACCATGCACTTATTTTTAAAAAAATACACACGCGAAAACTTCCTAGTATAAGAATTATTTTTAATTTTTAACTCCTTAAAAGTCCAGTAAACATGTTAATAAGTTCGAGAAAGAAAGGACTAAGTTCTAATTCTAGTTCTAATTGTAAGGAAAGAGCCATAAACAAAAAGTCACTAGGAAACGCCATACCTTAAAAGTGCTTGTTCAGCATTTTCTATTTCTATTGTGGACGGTGCGTCAAACTTTGTATTTGAAATAAATTTGTAGATATAAGTCACTATTAGTGGTACTCTGTAGACGAAAAAAATATGTATATATATATAAGTGGAAATCTGAGATCGCAAGTATACTTGAAAGTTAAAAAACAACTGAGGTCCAATATCCAATCAAAGTAAAATTGCTGATAGCGATGCACCTGCACTGGTACTATCAGTGTAAGAATCTAAAAACTGCACGAGTTGGATTGACAAGAGGAAGTGGTGCACACAGGTTAATGACCCCTGTGAAGCAATACAAATACACACACTAGTGCCTACCCTATATAGGAGATAAGTTACAAACATTACCGCAAAAATTACCATCGATTCTGCACTCATATTACATTGTCAAGTAGGCATCAAAGAGTGCTCTATCCCAGCGTCTGTATAAATACACAAAACTCTTAAGTGTATTCGTGCTAATGTAACAAGGCTTTAAACATTTTGCTGCCTATATTCACCGACTTTTAAGATAATGATGTCAGAATCCATAATGTTACCGCCTAAATGTCCCGGTTATATTGTAATGGTAACCTAATACGCCATGAAGTAAAAACACCACATCTCCCTTATTTAAGATATTCCGTTTCAACTCGTTCTTTTGCACTTGTGCCGTCCGTTACACCGTAATTACTGTTCCGACCAAGAGTGCATCTAAGCAGCGTCAACTCAATCCAACACCACCAGTTTAACAGCTGTTAAAGTATAACCAATAGTTAGCTCTACAATTTGCTAACGTATAACACTAGACCCCAATGCTCACCTCGTACGAAGAGACGCGTCCCGCTGCAATGGAGAGGTCCTCGGGTGTGCGGACTACTCGGCTAGTATTAAATAGCCAGCAAAACACCTGATCAGTATTAACCAAAGCAAACACCAAAGACGGACGGTTTTTCGGCAAAAAGAAAAGTCATAGCCGAAACCAGCGCCATCTTGGAATAGTAAAAGAGACTATGTTTCCCGCATTCCGGCGATGCTAATATCGTCTGGAATAGATAAAATCAATATTCCAAGTGTCTAAGATAAGTAAGAATATAGTTGAAGAATAAGAATATATAAAAAAGAAGAAGAAAAGGTGAACCCAAATATACCTTTACTATTTAGATAGTTAGATGAAAAATTCGAGTTAGAAAGTGATAGTGCGTAATGGCAGAGGAGAGAGAGCAAGATCACTAGCATACCACATAAGTGTTGTGATCGTTGCAAATAACATGACGTTATACTGGACACCTTAATTAAAAAAAAAAAATAAAAAAAAAATTATATTTTCCATCCAAGTCTCGCCTTCTTCAAATATAAGCATAAAGTTAACAAGGTCACCAAATGTTACAGAGAAGGAAAATGCATTAATATAATGATAATGAAATGGGGAATCCAACATCAGTAAATGCACGAGATTTGTAAACGCTTGAATGTAAAAAGTATTTAGTAGATTGAACTATTCATTACTAAGCAAACAAGATTAAGGAAGTTAACTAGCATTAGAAAACCAACACATTGATTTCATAGGGTTCAGTCTCTCAAAAATACTGACATCTCCCTGTCAGTATTGAGCCCACGGTCAACAGCCCTCAGTTTGTTTATCCAGGTTGTTTCTAATTTACGTAGGCTGTGTACCCTATCACCTCCTCTCGGATTATCATAAGCAATCTCAACCCCATGAAATCTCACTCTTGGCAATTCTGCAGAACCATGGTTGGAATTGTAGTTCTATTTGTACCAAACTGACAAGCCTTGCAACTTGGACATTTGTAAAATCCTTTCCTGGCTGTAAGCCACATCCCTGCCTCCTGGTCTTCGGGGCTACTTTTGACTAATGCATTACCCATAGATGCAGTTTTTCTATACGTAATAGCAGACGTTTTAGAGAGAAATTCACCTATTACGGGGTCATCCAATACAATTGGCCAATTTCGTCTGATAATACCCCTGAGCTGTTTTTCCTGCTTGGAATATGACAAAATAAGCCTAGTAGGTTCACTGTCTGCATCTATGCTGTTGTTGCCTGCACTTCGGGACTTGGCTCTGTACTCTAAAATTTCTTCCCTTGCCCGGCTTCGTGATTTCACTATGGCTGCATCAATATTTTGAGTTTTGTACCCTCTCTCCAAGAAACTATTTTTGCTTTCTATCTGTTTAACTTTGCAGTCATTGTCATTGCTGCAGAGCTTCCGTATTCATAACATTTCCCCATACGGTATGCTTTGTATGAGGTGTGGAGGATGCGCACTGGATGCATGTAATACTGTATTTCCGGCTCTATGTTTGCGATACAAGGATGTCGATAAAATGTTGTTTGTTACACTAATTTGCACATCTAGGAATGTTACACTTACATCACTAATGCAAGAAGTAAAATTTAAGTTGACATCATTAATATTGAGTGATGCTATAAACTCACTGGCGCTTTCTTCTGTGCCGTGCCACACAATAAACAGGTCGTCAATAAACCTGAACCAAGATATTATCTTTTCTTTGTAGATGTGTTCAAATTGCCTCCTGAGGACCAGCTCCTCCCATCAGCCCATGAACAAGCATGCATAGCTGGGGGAGAAGCTGGCCCCCATAGCCACCCCTTGTATCTGTTGATACATTTGATTTTTAAACAGAAAAAGGTTATTTTCCAAGCAGAATGTCAGCATGTCAATCAACAACCTATTATGTTGAGCAAACCTTAGCGGTCTATCAGCCAGGAAATATTCAACAGCCCTTATTCCATCATGATTTCTTATACAAGTGTAAAGTGAGGATACATCCAGGGATATCAAGAGATATCCCGTTTGCCATTTTATGTGCTTGATTTTTAGGAGGAAATCACTTGTGTCTTGTACATAGGATTTCAGGATTTTGACATGAACTTGTAAGAAAAAGTCAATATATTTCGACATGTTTTCCAGTCGCCCATCACAAGCCGCTATAATAGGTCTTCCTGGCGGCTTGTGTCTGTCTTTGTAGACCTTGGGAATAAAGTATATTACGGGGATAGTGGGATGTTCCTTCTTAAGATATTTATATTCCTCGATATTCACTAATCCCAAACTTTTCCATGCCAACAGTTTTGTAAAAATGAGATCCTGTGTAGCTTTAAATTTTTGAAAGGAGCTTTTCCTGTAGCACTCAGCATTGCTGAGTTGGCTGTACGCCTCGTTCATATATTCCTGCAAGGGCCACAGCACAATGTTCCCGCCCTTGTCGGAGTTCCTGACTAACACTTGTTTTTCGTTTTTGAGTTTTTCAATACGTTGGCCATATTTTCTTTCATGGTTAGAGACTTTCCTCTTGGCTTTTTTGATATTGATATTCAGTTTCTTCACTTGTGCCACCACTTGCTCATTGAATGCATCAAGGGAATCCCTTGGCATAATTGGAATGAATTTATATTTCTCCTTGAATGGAGTATCAGGTTTTGCACAGGTTTCAGTAGTTGATGATTCCAAGCCTAAAAGGCTCCTGTAATCCTCTTCCTGTGTATCATTCCTTCTGGGATTCTATTACCTTTTTCCAAGTCCTGCAAATCTCTTAGTAAATTATAATCAGCTACTGTAAGATTCGGGGCGCTCGAAGTGTCTATTTCCGGTACACTATTTCCCACTTTTTTAGTATGGGATCGAAGCTGGTGATATTTGTTGAGCTTGAGTTTTCGTATAAATTTGTAGATATCAGTACGGGTCTGTGTGTAATTAAAATTTGTCTCAGGACAGAATGACAGGCCCAGAGACAGCAGCTGTTGTTCCGCTGCATTTAAGTCCACATTTGCTAAGTTGATGATGGTATTAGCATTGTTGGACGGTGCGGGGACAATATCCAAAGTTAACTTCCGTATTTCAACAAAGAGCACGCACACGAAGACTGAAAGTGTTCACTTTTCTTTAATGCGTAGGGCCTTTCACGACCCTGCAGCTTAAAAGAACATTCAGAGACGCGTTTCGGCTGTCTCGCAGCCTTTTTCAATCTGAACACACATTGATTGGGAGGTGCCTTTCTAAAATCTCACTAATTAGTGAACATAAAGAAAACACTGTTCGTTGGCAGGAACCGAAATGTAGTACATGAATTTAGTTAACTTTGCGGCGTGAAAAAACATTGTAATTACCGAGAAACATCACATAAAACATTTTATATTCATACCAGGCAGCAAACTTACAGAACTGCTATTAAGCACCAACAATTGATTTTGGTGAAATATAGCGTTGCTGCTGCCAACAAATACTGTTGAGCATTGTGTTAAATCCACATTTCAAATGTTTTTGCACGGACTTTAACTACCTTGCAATGTAGCACACTTGTGCAGGTGTTACGTACAACTTCACTACCAAAACCAAAACCAAAACTGAGGTGTAACATTTTTTCCTTAAAAACTCAGCCCACGCACAATAGACATACCAAAAACCAACTGTGCCTCCCACCAATCTTAGCTTGCAGATATTGTCAAACAAAAAACAGGTTAACCAGGCATTTACAATGTCTTTACTTGACGAAATCCAGCATAGTGCTGATCTTATTGAAAATCTCAAAGCTCAAAAGTTCAGGAAGGGACATGAAACATGCCAGTTCAAGCAGGCTCCCAGAAAGGAAGAGATCACTAGGCGCATATGCGTCAGTCCAGAAAGGAAGCCAGGTGAGTCCGCATTAGGCAAGATTGCCAGGAAGATTCCGCAAGTCTCTGCTACAGGATTGTTAGCGTCCTTGGTACTTCAAAGTAAGGAAATAGCCAGCAACCCATTCGTCAGAATCCAGCCAGCCAGCCAGTGCTTCCGACCCCCCCCCGTCTATCAAATCAGGAAATATCATTTTCTTAACGTTCTGGGGGTGACACCTCCTGGAATCACCTCATCAGGTCAGACCACTCAGTTCATTGGTCAGTTCATGTAGGATGAATGTCAGGCGACATGAAGAAGACACAAAATGTAGCGAAATAGGTGGGACAATTACGCAGTCCTTAAGCAATGCAATTTGTGAAACATCGAAACAACGCTTCTTTAGCAAAAGCACATGGATGAGTTCAAGAGGACAGTTTCCCAAGCAGATGGTCTTAACTGTAACAAAAATGTAGCAAAATGTCTTGTACAATACATGTGAACTCAGGAAAGAAAACACTTTCACGCTATTTGTTAGACCGAGATATTTTCTCATGAGTAGTGGATTCAGCAAGTCAAAAAACTTCACATATGCAGTCAGGCCCACATTAGCTTGAGGTAAAGGGGAGTTAACATCAATCAAACAATTCAATTTACAGTGTAACCCATTTGGCAACAAATTAAGAACTGGAATCAATAAGTAAGGTTAACACCAATTAGACCTACAGAACATTTGAGAATTCCACGTCATCTACTCCAGTAGCTTTCTACCTTCTCACAGTATTGGCAACTTCACTGGGTTTTCCCATCCTAAGATGTGAACATGAGGATGACCTTGGATGTCTCCCTGCTCCCGATATGACATGAATAGAAATGAGTCTTCTCTTAGCTCTTTAGCACCCCTCATCCTTGCCAAAAGTTCTCCTCTGGGACATCACGATCTCTAATACACAATATGCCTTTCACTAGCTATGAGATCATGTGAACGCACTTGCAAAAGAAGAACATTGCAGCGCAAGCAAAACTTTCATGTTGAAGGTTAAAAATTGAAGACCAAATGCTTAAGCCCTTTGGTTAGGCTAACCTCATAAAAGAGTCACTGGACACAGTAAATACATGATTACATGTGCACCTATGATTAGATTCTAAATGTAAAACATTAATAGATGAATACATAAGTACATAAGAAATGCAATTTCAGTAAAAGCAGTATAATTTGTAACATTATAATGAAGACATTAGAGCACACACTAATACAAATGACTCCTCTCTATAGTGAATGCACTCCAGGAGTATGTTTGGTGCTCCACTTTACACTAATACGGTTAAGGCACACAGTAAATATATTGTGCTAATGTACGTCTATATGGCGTTTCTGTACGTATAAGGATGGAGCTTACATTGTGTGCTCCCAGTCCCTCCATCTGATGGTGAATCTAGCCATCACAATCAAGACACAGATATATCAGATGGACCAGTTAAAACCTTGTTGTTTATCATTTTTTGTCTAAATACCACCTGACACTTCATGTCATCATAGTATCTATACTGACTCTCCTCTAACTCTACATCAGGTCTCTTCCCCCTCACTCCCTGTCTTGCTTTTATACACTAATATCCCTTTAAGATCACCACTTAGAACATCACACAAAGGTTGATTATCACAAGAGGTTTCAAGATAGCGCCCAAAATACCACTTCCCATGTTTCCAAACCATTTGCCCACTTAAGCAAATTTACTTCCAATCGTTTCCCACACACCTATTTTTTTTTTGTCCTCTTTTGCCTCTTTAATAGGAAGAAAAACGCTCTTCCACTTGCACATTTGGATGGGTGGGGTGACCTGGCCTTATGTGCTGGTAACAGGAAAGAAGAATTGGAGATCACATTCTGTACCGCCCTCGGGTTTGGCCTCCATCTTCCATATTTTACTTTTTGTCTCTCTCCGCCCTCTCTCTACCCAGCAGAGAGACAAAATACCAGTTGAGGCAGAGAAGGCTTAATCATCGGACCCCTGATTTTATTTACTAGCACTTATTTGTCACACCATTCAAGCATCGGGAGCCAAAAATTGGGGTTTCTAAAACCCATCATATCCAGAGCAGCTATATGCTTAACAGAGCGCACCGAATCGTCGAAACTAGGAGGGGCTACTGCCACCCATTGTTTGCATGTCTCTCTATGCGCCAGTAGCACACAATAAAAGATCAGCCTTGCCTGGCTTTTTGTAGTTTTAACCAATGATTCCACATGTCCAAAAATAACAAGCATAACGCTTACCTCGATATTAATCTCCAACATTTCAGACAAAGCCCTACTCACGTCTCTCCAGAATATCTGTATTTCTGGGCAAGCCACAAACATATGAACATCGTCCTCTTTCATACTACCGCACTTCGGGCAGGCAACTTCACCTCCTCTCCCAAACTTTGATAATCTCTGGGGGGACCAGTAAGCTCTGTGGATGGAAAAGAGATGATTTCTTCTCAGGTATGCAGGCTTAACTATTTTAAATAGCATGGTCATAGATACTTTCCATTGATGTTCCAGCGATGCCTCAGGCAAGTATCTTCCCCACAGTTCCATTGGCAAGGTGAAACCTCCGTCATCCAGATCGATCATCAGCCAGTAGATAGCCGCCAGCTCCTTCTTGTGTACTGTCTCTTGCATCAGTTGGGCTTCCAGGTCATTTTGTTCCCCAATTCTTGTTTCCGGGTCTTGATACTAGCTCCACATTTGAAGATATTTGAATCTGGATAACTGGTAGTCAACTTGTTGGTTACACATTTCCCATGAGATGAGTTTGCCATCTACAATTATGTGCTCCCATCGTGTAAAACCCGCCTTTGATAGTGGTCTTGCAAGAGCATCTTTCATCTATTCCGGAGAACCCGGTGAGTCCCATATAGGAGCCATTAGGCTATGGTATGGGATTTTCAAAATTTTTCTGATCTTGTACCACGTCTCAGCTAGCCCCTTCAGTATCTTTAACCTAACTTTTTTAAAGTACTTTGGGTCCGCATATTTGAACAAAAACCCCTGTTTGTCTCCTAACTCCAGACTTGACATCATAGCCCACATGCCCCCCATCTTAGTTTGTCTTGGTGTGCTAAACAAACTCCTCCCATTCTTTAGTAGAAAAGCCCAAGAATAGAAAAGTAGATCTGGCAATGCCAGGCCTCCTTTCTCCACCCTCCTTCTCAATTTTTTCCATGCTATTCTTGGGCCTTTACTTGACCAAATAAAAGTGCTGATCTCGCTTTGCATCTTCTTTAGCCATTCCTTCTCGAAAGGCAGGGGTATAGTGTCAAATAGAAAAGTGAGCTTTGGGAGGACTATCATTTTAACTAAATTAACTCATCCGAGAAGAGAAAGCTGAAGATGGGACCACATCTTCAGGAGTCTACAGACCTCCTTCTTAGCTTTCTCGAAGTTAACTTTAGTTATTTTATTGATCTCCTGTGATATCATAACTCCCAAATATCTCATTTCCCCTTTACTTAATGCGCCTTCTGCCTCAATGTTCCAGGTCATGATCTCCGTCTTACCCCTATTGATTTCGTAGCCCGAGATCTTTCCAAAGTCGGTCGTCAAAATCATGATGCGAGACAGGGTGTCTTGTAGATTTGTAGTATAAATAAGAATGTCGTCCGCATATAGACCCAGTTTTATATTCCAGTCGCTGTATTTAAAAGGTAGAATTTCAGAATCCTCCCTGATTTTCCTGGCTAAGGGCTCTATATAAAGATTGAAAAGAAGCGGCGACAGAGGGCAACCCTGCCTCGTGCCCCTAGAGATACGTACGGGGTCAGTTAGGGAGCCGTTAACCAACACTCTAGCTTCTGGAGCTTCGTAAAAACCTGCCAAGGCCTTGCAGAAATTTAACCCCAGGTTCAAAGATTTTGCCACAGCTTTTAAATAGGCCCAGTTTACCCGGTCGAATGCCTTTGTGGCATCCAGAGCCACTACGACCAGAGGCAGCCTGTAAGAGGTTGCCAGGTCTATTGAGCCAATTAGTGCATAAATCAGATCTTTCAAGGACCTTCCCCGTATGAGGCCCTTCTGGTCGTCATGCACCATCTCAGCCATTAACCCGTTTAACCTATCGGCCAAGATTTTAGCATAGATCTTATAGTCGCTATTTAATAACGAAATTGGCCGATAGGAGTCGCAGTTCTTAAGGCATTTTCCTGGCTTTAGGATTAGTGAAATAGTAGCTTCCTTCCAAGAGGCTGGCATACCAGACCCTCCGATAAAAAGGTCATTAAAGATCTTCACTAAAATGGGAGTTAATGTACCTCCCAAAGCCTTATAGACCTCTTGTGGCAGACCATCGGGCCCTGGAGCCTTCCCCTTCTTAAGCTGTCTAATTATCAACTCTACTTCGCTGATGTCAATTTCTCTATTCAACTGTCCAGTTTTTTCTGATGAAAGGGGGTTGACGGGATCTTGTCCTAACCATGCTTTTAATTCATCTTCCGTTGGCTTTAGATCTTCCCGGTTAACTTTACTAAAGTAGCTGTGAAAAGTTCGCTCAATCCCTCTACTATCTCCAATTAGGGCCCCCGTTTGTTCACATATAACCTGATCTATTCTGTTTCTTACTTGCTCCTTTTTTGCTTCCAGGCCAGCAGTTTGCTACAACCTTCACTATACTCAAAATGAGCTAACCGGCTGGCCTCCCACCTTACCCTTGCTCTTTCTTGTAGAACTATTGCTAGGTTGGATTTTGCTTGTGTCATTTTCTGCAACAACCCTGTCCTAACCCCCTCTTCTATCCTTGGGTCGATTAATTCCCTTTCTAGGGAGCGGACCAATTCCTCCTGTGTTGACACCTCTTTGTGGTAACTCCTCCTTTTCTCCGCAGCCAGCGCCCGTAGTCTACCCCTTAAAAAGGCCTTATAAGCATCCCAGGTCACACCCGTGGCAGTTGAGCCCCAGTTGTACTTAAAAAACTCTTCAGTCTCTCTATTGAGTTTTTCTATGACTCCCTCATCCTGCAAAATCATGCGGTCTAAGGTCCATCTAGACTGGATAACCCCCTCGCTAATCTTCAGTTGGAGAGTCACTGCCGAGTGGTCAGACAGATGAACTCCCACATGATCGATTCGCTGAACGTCGTCTTTTATATTGTAATCAATGAGGAAATAGTCTATCCTCGACTGATGTCTGTATTTTTTGTTATAAAAGGTAAAGCCTTTTTGTGGACCTGCTCTTTGACGCCATATGTCGCACAAACCCAATTGCTCCATCATTTGTTTTATCAGCCCAGACATTTTAGGATTTACCAATGCCCTGCTGTGCGAAGATCTGTCTAAGGTATAATTTAAAACTGCATTGAAATCTCCTGCCAAAATGATTGGGTCGGGGGAGTTTAAAAGCTCAGCCATCAATTCACCTAAGGGATTTACATCATCCTGATTAGGACCATAGTAATCCGCAAGGGTGAAAATACGGGCCAAGATCTTTACTTTGGCCACTAACCACCTTCCGGCTTTATCCGAAACATAAGACTCTAGGCTAACTTGCGCCCCTCGTTTAATTAATATTGCTACCCCCTTTGTTACGGCTGATTGAGCTGTACATGCCACTCGGGCAATCCATTTCTTTGCCTTAAAAAGTTCCATGCCTTCCTTCTCCGTGAGATGTGTCTCCTGTATTATTATAATCTGGGCTGGGCAATCCTTTAAATACTGTAGTATTCTTGCCCGCCTTCCGCATACCCTGAGGCCATTCAGGTTCCATATTTACAAAGTGGCATTAAGGGAGCACTCATGAAAAGTGAGACTACTGAATTGAAAAGCCTAGAACCAGTTAGGCAGAGGACCTGATCCTGTGTATCATAAAGGGGACTTATATGTTTTTTCAGAAATACAATTGTAAAGAAGTTAATAGAATTGAGTCTGATACAATACCAAGGAGCATTGAATTAAATAGGAGCAAGCAGTCTCAATAAAAAGCATAGAAGCAAGTACATTTCAGTGCATTTGTAGATGTTGCATTAAGGTGCTTGCCCTAAGGTGCGCACAGAGTATAACAAGATATATCATCATTAATCACAGGCCTTTACTAATGCACCGACTGTCACAACAAAGGAAAATTTAAGATAACAACCTATAAGTTTATCAGACATTGAGAAACGCATACGAAAGAGTTAATGTACACACAAGGTATTTTTTCACTTTATCTCATTTTTTGGTGTATATGAAGAAGGTATAATATTGAAAAGAATAGAATGGGTACACAAATACCTAACATCTATGACTGTGGGTCTACAGTTTATTAGATGATAATGTGAACCTCAACAATGTTGATAAGAACCTGTGCTATTCCCTTGGGTGGGATGCAAAGTTATGTGTAGGCATTTTGATTTGGTAATTGTTTTCTGTGTGTTAAGAGTGGGGCTGTAGATTATCAAAGGGTAATGTGAACTCCAAGAATTTTGATAAGAACTTGTGTTAGTCTCTTGGGTAGGATGTAATGTAGGATGTAATGTTGCATGTTTGCATTCAGATTTGAAGATTGTTCTCTCTATGCTAAGAACAGGTGTGATTCTTAAAAGGGATTATAGAGAGACAAGGAAGGAATTTATGAATTAGAGTATGACATTGGATTTATTGTATTAAATAAGAATGCAATGTGTGTTTGTAAATATTTCTGCAATATTTTTAGTTGGTGTTTATGTATGTATTTTTCTGTGTGTTTGTAACAGCCCTGAAGAAGGGCAGAATACGCGAAACACGTATTGGCTGTTTGAACATTGATTCCATGTGTGAATAAAAGAAGCCGTCATACAAGATTCAGCTGTCAGACACTGTTATTTCTTCTCAGTAAACAGTTTTTTCTGTATTACACTTACCAACACTGGTGGGGTACAATGTACTGAGAGTAAAGTGCTGGGCATTATTTCTAATACCCACTGTTATTGTATTATATATTCATAAAGCAATTTAGTATAAGCGTTTAAAGAATAATCTCCTATAGATAAATCTACAAGTAGTTCTTTGTCATCAAGTGAATACCGATCATTATCAGGAGAGTGTGAGGATTTGGAGTTATCTTTGGGCTTATCATTCACGAAACTAGATGTAGGTGGATATAATCCTACAAGCAAAACAATTAGTACTACAACTACGACTATTAATGTGCCCACTATTATGTACCTACATTTACTGGGGTTAGGATTAATTTCCACTACTTCTCTAAAATCAGACCATTGGGTGGAAATTAGCAGCAGCAGAGTCTTCTCTGTCGGTCTCAGCCTGTGCAAATTGCAAAACAAAGTTCAGATGAATGTGCCAAAATGTATTTACAAAATCTTCATTAAACTTCCAAAGGCCTACTCTGTGTTCTTCTAAAATGACACCCTTCTGCTCCTTCAGCAGACTCGGGCCTATGTACTCTTCTTTCTTCCCCTACAAAGTCTATTTAAATGTCTCTAACAACTGAACAGTTCAAATTCACTGATAATCACATTTAGAATAATCACATTTAGAATAAAATGTCTCAGTCGGTTTGATGGTAAAGCAAACTCAGAAAGCAATTCGAACAGAATGTTCAGTTCAAGGAGGTTCAGTTGGATCTGCACTGTTATCCCAAAATTCCCAGAGCTCTCTCTCTCTGTCATTAGAAAATGTGTCAATTCAGGGAAGAGTATCTCCGACAGGGCACTCTAGCTCTTTTTTATCTCCTGAGTTCAAGTCCTTCACCTTCTTTGTCACTCAAATCAGAATTCTCAGTATCCTCTGGAATGGTTGGAGCCCACATTCATCTGGTGGATTCAGTCACCCCCTCTCTTGCCTTCTCGGCCAACGTTCTCCAGCTGCCACTCACATCCCAACAGCACTAGGTCGTTTGTCAGAGTATGGATCAGAGTATGGATCTGGTTCAGTCATCAGTCATCAGCACAGGACAAACCTCTCCTGCTTCATCTCCAACTGTTGACTCATCATGACCCCCCTCAGGCTGAACAAGTGCTGTTGCAGAATCTTGCTGGCCCCTTACAGCTTGACTAACCTGCTCCTATGGTCTCTTAACCACCACTGGCACTTCTGGGAGAGGTGCTGTTACATCATCAAGGGGACACAGAACTCTGCGAGAGTGTGCAGCATGTACCCAGTTGGGGAGGCTACCACATTTCACAGCAGTCGTAGTGACTAGGATCACCTGGTAAGGGCTGCAACAGTTGGGCTCCAGGCAACTCTTCCTCACATGTTTTTTCACCAAGGCTTAGTTGCCAGGGCTGAGGTCATAGTATTGCTCCTGGTAAGGCAGGGCTGTGGCTGCTTTAACCTGCTGAGACACAAAATGCACCACATCAGCCAGTCCTTTGCAATAATCAAGAATCATGCCATCCGTAATGATCACAAGTGCATTTGCAGATACAGCTGGCAGTCCCATTGCTCTGCCCATGATAATTTAATGAGGGGACAATCCTGTCTGATCAGGAATGCTGCAAAGACTCATTAACATAAGAGGAAAAGCATCAGGCCACTTCAAAGATGTGGAAGCATACACTTTTGCTAATCTGGATTTCAGCGTGCCATTAATCTGCTCCACCAGACCTGTGTCTCAGGTCGATAACTACAATGCAATCTCTGTTCCACTTGTAAAGCTGCACACAACATTCTCAGGATCTCATTGTTGAAGTGTGTCCCTTGGTCTGACTCTGGAGAAGTCGGGAACCCGAAATGTGGTATTAAGTCCCTCAACAACAGTTTAGCTACTGTGAGGTTGTCACATCTTCTGGTTGGGTAAGCCTCAACCCACTGTGAGAAAATACACACAATAATGAGCACATATCCCAGCCCGTTATACACAGGAATCTCAATAAACTCCAACTGCATCCTGTTGAATAGACCACCTGATCTTTCTATGTGGCTCAGTGTTACTGTGGTTCTCTTCCCTACATTCATTTGTTGACACACAACACATCTGTGACACAATGCTTCAGCCATCAGTCTGAATCTGGGGATAAACCAAGTCTGCCTAAACATTGGGACTATGGAACCCCTCCCTACATGAGCAGGACCATGGTAATGCCTAGCCAATGGTGGCAAAAGAATATTTGGCAACACAGGTCTTTCATCTCCCGAAACCCAAAAGTCATCATCTCTCTTGACACAACCAGCTCTGACCCAACTTTGCTGTTCTGCCTCTGACACCTCTTCCTGGAGCCTCTTTACTTCCTCCCATGTATCTGCAGTTCTTAACAAAAGGTTGTAATTGGTCTCATTTGTTCCCTCATTCATGTACTTTATGGGCACAATACTTTGCGACCTCATCAGCATACATGTTGCCCACAGTTACATAGTCATCTCCACTGCAGTGTGCAGAGCATTTCACAACTGCTATTTGGGCAGACATTTACACTGCCTCAAGAGGTTTTCCTACTTATTCAGCATTTCGGATGGGGGAGCCTAAAGAAGTCATAAACCCCCTTTGGGGCCATACCTGGCCGAAATCATTGACAACACCAGAGCCATACTGGCTATCAGTGAAAATTGTCACCTTCAGCTGGTCTGAAACACAGCAGGCTCTGGTAAGAGTAATCAATTAAGCCTCTTGAGCGAAGAATACTCCTTGAAGCCAGGAAGCTTCAACTACTCCTGAAACTGTACAAACTGCGTAGGCAGCTCTCAAATTTTCACCATGGCCTTGCAAACACGACCCATGCACAAACATTGCAAAATCAGATTCAGATAGTAGCTCAACTTGTACGTCTGGCCTTGACTTGGTGCTCCACTTCACCATCATCGTCATCCTCGGGAAGGGGCAATAAAGCGGCAGGATTTAAAACAGCACAGCGCTTCAATGTGACATTCTCAGCTGCAAGTATGATTTACTTGTACAATATTTCAGTGGCGTGGGAAACAAAAACAGTCAATGGATGATCCATCAAAATGCTTTCCCATCTCTCTATGTTGACACCAGTCACCGCAACGGACTAGAGACATTCAGCCAGCGCTGCTGCTACTGGGTCAAGTGCAGCAGAGAATTATGCAACTGGTCTTCTAGCACCTCCATACATTTGAGTAAGCACTGAGAGAGCGCAGCCCTCCCTCTCACTGCAGAAAAGAGCAAATGCTTTGTTATAATCAGGCATTACCAGTGTTGGGGCACGACAGAGACTTTCTCTCAGCTCTAGGAAGACAACCAAGCAATTGTTATCCCAGGTTACCGGATCCGACACATCCTTGTGTATCAGCCTCAGTAAAGACTTACCCACTAGGGAAATATTAAGTATCCACTGCCGACAATAGCCTACCATTCCCAAAAACATCCTGACTTCTGTCTGTGTTTTTGGCCGATTTATTTGCAGAATCACTGAGATCCTTTCCTGTGACACCTTTCTTGCTCCTTTCTCAATGTGATGACTAAGATAGAGAACTTCCTTTTGGCAATACTGTAACTTGCTTAGGGACGCTTTAGGTCCATTCTCAGCCAGGTGGTTCAACAGTGCAATAGTACCAGTCTTACAAGCTTTTTATGTATTTGACGCAACCAGCAGGTCGTCAATATATTGCACCAGGACAGAGTTACAGGACATGAACAGGGACTCCAGATTCGTCTTGAGGGTCTGATTGAAAATAGACGGACTCTCCGTATACCCTTGTGGAACTCGGCACCATGCTAAAACATGTCCTAATGCAACGGTATGGAGAAGAAAGCCTGGTAAAGGTCGATGACAGTGAACCACTCAGCCTCACTTAGAATTTTAAATAAAGTCACAGCTGGATTCGGTACTATTAAGCAACAAAGAACTATAATTGTGTCAATCTTTCTTAAATTCTAATCAGTGCGATACTTATCGCTAGGCTTCTCTGAGCCCATGATGGGTGAGTTACAAGGACTCCCCATAATTTTTTTTAAAATACCTTGTTGTATCATTGACTCAAACACTGGAGTAATTCCAGCAATAGTTGCAGGGGTCAAATTATATTGTGGGATTGTCAGGTACTCAGCATTGAGCTTTATTTGTATACAGACAGGCTCTTTGCTTTGACTAGTCTAATGTCCTTTCCTGAAAGTCCCAAACTTCCGGCTTCACAGTGTCTTAGAGATCACTTGCACTCTTCACTTGCATTCATAGGAAACAGTTCAATTGTTGACCTCTGATTGGCCAATTTAAAAGCAACATCCTCATCATGAGTCTGGAACTCCATACCCTTTGGTGTGCAGTAAATGGTGCAATTCAACTTGCACAACAAATTGCGTCCCAACAGACTCTCAGGTCTCGAATCACATACCACAAATTGAGGATTCTCCTCAAATGATCCTATTTTTAGAGGCACTTCCTTTGTTATGGGGCTTGTCATTTGCTTGTTCATGACTCCCACAACTTGGATTCTTTTTCCCGAGATGGGTAGGTTTGGATTTCACTGTTCTAACAGAAGAGCGGGTAGCACCAGTGTCGATCAAAAATGACACAGTGTGGCCATTCACCTCTCTGTCTACGAGTGGACCTCTGGTCTACCTCCAAGACTGCGCCAAGCAGGCAATCTTCCTCCCCCCTCAGGCACAGTCAGGCAGACTGATCAGAGCCATAGTTCTCGACTGTATCAAACAAGGGGCACTGTTGGAATGGGTTGTTGTCCTGGAAGGCATTCTGATTCATTTTGGAACTTGGTTAGAATTGATTCTGGGGCCATTGGCATTTTGTTGTGGCATCGGGGTTGTGGAACTTGCATCACTGGAGCTTGGAGCACATTGAAATTCTGTCCTCTTGATATCTTCACATTATGTGACTGCACTGGATTATTATTCTGGGGCTGTGAAAACCCTGAGCTTTGAACCTGATTAACAGGATTAAGAAAAGTTTTTCGCTTCCAATGCCCCAGCTTATTGCAACCGTGACAAGGGTTGATTCTCTTTAAAGTAGCTACATCAATCCCAGTACTTGGATCAATCAGAACACCACAACCTCCACCTTGTGGTTGGAATCCAACTCCTCCCTGCATCACAGGAGCTCCCTGCTGATACACTCCCTGCATGGGGACAACATTCCTGACAAAAGGCTTATTCTGACTGCCTCTTTAAGCAGTCTTCATTTGTGCAACCATCAATTTCTCCTGTTTCATTTCTATTTCATCATTACAATACTTTGCATACCCTAAAATTTTATCAACTGACTTATCCTTCCAAAAAATAAAATGCTGCTGAATTATCATGCTAATTTCAGGTCTCAATGCTGTCACAAACCTTGACACAAAATGTCCCATATCTTTGGGCTCAAGAGACTCCATCCCACTATAATGCTTGAATGCCAGAAACAATCTTTTATAACAGGCATGAATGGACTCTTTGGATTCTTGGGTCGCCCTATCAATCTTGGTCTAATCAATGTCTTGGGGCGAGACCTTTGATTTCAGAAATGTCATCATCTCCTGATACTTTTCATCACCAAGGGCGACAGACCTTTAGTCATCAGATTTTTCATTGGCTAATTCTAGGGCCATTCTGAGGCTATTTTACATTCTGCCCACAAATTACTTAGAACCACAATATCGAACAAAGTATTCAAATCCACCCACAAGACCTTTGAGATTTTCACAAACTGCTCAACCTGCTTGTACCACTACACTGGCTTCTCTCCTTATTATGGAAAAACATTAGTGAACGACACAAGATCACTTCTTCTCCAGGGCACATGAACGTAACCTCCACTAGGCACTTCCCTCAAGGGGAAATTTGTGGATCCCACTCCCTGTTCTATAGTGAGAGCCAGTTCTCCAATAGGTCTTCCTGGATCTCTCTTCTTCGCCCAGCAACCTTCCCATTTATCTAGCTCACTCCATTTTCGAATTATCTGAATCAGCTCACTAATCTGTACTTTCTTTCCTGATGTTCTCATGCAGGTTATGTCCTCCTCATTAAAACATACACTGTGGCTCTTCTGTAAGGCTATGGTCCTATTCAAATTGACCTCATATTTTCAGGCTAACTCAGAGAATCTGTCATAAACTTGTCCTGCACATCTGGTAACATCCTTACACATAAACGCAAGTTCACTTTTTGGGTAGGAATCTAAACGAGCCAATTCAAGATTTCTACTAATCATTTCATCCAATTCCAACTTTAATTTAGCCACATCCACCAAATTTACCCTCACTGGTGACTGAATCATTCCTTGATTCAATTCTGAGCTTTCACTTTCACTCAAGGGAGCATTGATAACTTTCATCCATTCATCTATTTCCTGAGTTGTGAGATTACGTTGAACTACAGGGGCATTAGGCACTATCCCTTCTCTTGGGGTGCTACAGTTAGAATTTAAAGATGGTTCCCAAACAGGCATACCAAGATTTGGCAGTCTCTGGAATGACCCTATGAGGCCAAATCCTGTCTGATTAATAGTCGAATCTGCACTCCTAGCACAAGGAGAAATCACATTGGTTGGAATCAGAGGAACACAATCCTCCCATATTCTGATTCACAGGAGTATTACCTGAGGCATTTCCACCAGTAGGAACGGTCAAATTATGTGTTGTGTTCCCTGTCAAACCAGGTTTATATATAGGGGCCACACGACCAATGGCAACTGGGACAGTAAGAGTATCCGGGGCATTGAGTGCTGTGGAGTTAACAGGGGTACATATCCCTGAACTCTCTCCCATCGGGTTGTAGTTCACATTCACTGGGGTGACTCCCATCAAGTTTGAATTGATGTTTACTGGTGTGGGAGCCAATCCAAGGTTCCCACTAACACCAGCACCACATCCTCCCTCCACTTGAGTCTCATTATATGGAGGTGGACGTTCTGACAACACTGCATCCAAGAGACTATCGCTAGGATCTCTGTCACTGACCTCACTCATATTGTCTGGCTCCTTATGCTTTCCCTTTTCTTCTCTTCTACTTACCTTTCTCAGATTCTTCACTTGTTAAGGCAGGGTATAACTTGACTCCCTCTATCATGTCAGTTCTCCATTTCTTGAGTTCTGTATCCTACTTATCGTCAGCGTAAGTATGCAGCGCCTTTTGGGCTCTTCCCTGGCATAAGCTGCATGCTCCCAGGCATTGAGCGCTTCAAACTTTGCGGGTCTAGGAGGCGGTTTCATTTCATACAGTATCCTCCTCAAATTTTCACGCCAATGTACCTTCTTTCTCTGTGATCTTGTGCCATTGGTTAACTTGAATACATGTATAAAGCCCTACAATTATCGTCATATAGCGACCTGGGGTATCTTCGGGTGCTGCCTCTTCTCCCTCTCTAACAGGTATTGTCACATCTTCCCTGAACAAATCTCGTACGGCTTTAAAATATTTCGTTTTTCAGCAAACATTTAAAAAATCACAGATAGAATCTCAATTCAGACCAAGAAATAACTGTTTACCCACAATTCCCATCTGTTTACAACCAATACCAGCACTGTACTCTATGACGAAGTCAACCAATAACAGCGCAACTCCACACCTACTGATCAATCTCAGCGCAGCACACTGTGACGTCAATCTCACTCCTCACAGCAGTTCACCCTCCTTTACAATTTTACAAACTCTCTCTTCTCAACGCTAAGCAGGCAAAACAATATGCAAAGTGTTAGAACTGGGGGTCTCTAGTTGGCTGAGGCAGTTACCTTAGTCCAAATAGGGACCCTTGCTTCTAGTCAGGGAAAGGAGGGAGTTACACGCTGAAGATAACTCCTGCTCACCCCCTTGGTAGCTCGGCACGAGCGGTCCGGCTTATCCCAGAGGCAATGTGTAAAGCGTTTGCGCAACACACACACACAGCAGCAACACACTAGGCATACCACAAAAGAAACTCCACACAAGGTTATATATAAAAATAGCCTGTGTATTATCCAAAACACATTAGAATAGTAATCACACAATACACACTGTGCCAACTGGCACTAGGCAATATTCACAGGGGATTATATACAAGACAGGGCCAATCGGGCCACTGTCAGAGCCATCACAAAAGCACAAGTAGCAAATGTAAAACACAACCAGTAATTACTGGCAGTAGCACTTAGGCATAAATCATATTACGCATAAATCTCCAAAGCATAAACACATTACGCAACCTCTGTAGGCATAAAACACATTATGCGTAAATCAGCAGGGCACCACAGTACATTGACCAGGTGCATAAATCACCTTAGGGCCCTGCGCCCTTTCATCCATCCCACAGATGACCCCCGGCCAACTGGCCTTCCTCTGGGGCTCAACTGCCCTATGTCCAGAATGTCAGGGCTCCTCCAGGACCGTCTACTGGTCCTCTGGCTGCCAATGCAGCGAACACCAAGTGCGCACAGGCGCTGGGGGCCTGGGGTGCACTCACCCCTCCTTCTCCTCAAAGTACTGGCCCCCCGAACGTTGCAGCTGCCCGCGCTCTCGCAGGGCAGCTGTGAAAATGCACCCAAGCAGTTCTGGCACTTACGGTGCCCTCAGAGCAACCACAGGGGGGGCGGGCACCGACAATATGCCCCAACACACCCCCCTACACCAAGTTCACAACTGAGCCCCACTCACTGGGCTCTCTGGGGGACTCGGCAGGGCTTTGCTGGCCAATCCCCTGTCACCGACAAGGTACTCCGACTGGTCCCGCCCTTGGGACCTCTCCTTAAACCTACCCGCCGGTCCTCAGGCACCGCAACGTGCCTCGATGGGCTGCATTCTCGGGGCCTCGTCAGATCGGCCCCGCTCTCTCCCTTGCAGCCACCGGAGCCCTCGAGGCTCCTACTCCGAGACTCCTCTAATGCGGCGGGGGCAGGCACCGACAATGTGCCTCAGGCTCACCCTGCCACAGCCGCATCTCTTCCGCTACACGCGGGGCTCTCCAGCAGGCTCCTCTCGTCTCAGGAGGAAGGCACCGACAAGGTGCCTCGGGGGAGCCCGCAATACCTCACATAGCCACACTCTCCTCTCGCTCGGACTCCTCTCGTGGGGACTGTGCTCACGCCGCACAGCCGCTCCCTCTGCACCAGACTCCACCGAAGGTCCTCCAGCACCAGCACTCTCAGGGCAGGGATGCGGGGCTTCTCTCGGCTCACGGGAGCCCCGCTGTCTGTCTGGCGCTCGCACGCCATCCTCTCCTCACTTCGCCCGGTCCCCCTTCCTGGGACCGGGACTTCGACGTGGAGTCCGCTAGGCTCCGGATGTCCGCGAGGCCGCTGGCCCCGCCTACCACCAGGCAGCTTTGCCTGACTTCCGGGTCGCGTTGGCAGCGGCCCGGCGACCTTCCTTCGGCGCCGAACGCGGGGTGGGCTCCCGCAACGAACTTCAAATGCGGGGTGGGCACCTGCCTGTCAATAATACACAAATGCGGGGTGGGCACCCACAAAAGTAAAGGCAGAGGTGGGGTAGGCTCCCGCTGGGTCCGCCACGCAGGGGGGAATCCCTACGCTCGGGATCCCCTCGGCAGGCACCTCTGCAGCGCGCTGCCACTCGCCAGCTCCTCCCAGCAGCAACAAGCCAGCGCTCTTCAGGATAAAAGTAAAGCGCTCACAAGGTGCTAGAGTCCAAAGTCCAGGGGGCAAAGGCTGGGCCCAGGCAGGCCAGCACACGGGGCCCTCCAGCAGGGAGGCCATCCCTCGTGGTGGCTCCTCCGGGAGCCCCAGCAGCAGCAACAAGCCCCCAGTCACAAGAACAGCACTTGCAACAGACACCGCCCTCCTTGAAACACATGGGGATCTAATACTTATACCCCTAAAAGCCTTTGAAGTCTTTGTGTTAAGGGGCACTGACCCCTGTCTAAATCAGTTCTGGGAGTCTCCCTGCCAGTGCCACCTTCTTCCTTTGATAGTGGGGGTCTGGTTCCTCAATCACTCAGCAGGAGGTGGAGTCATTGTTTTATGGCGGCAGCCCAGGCCTCTTCACCTCCAGGGGCTACTCCTCCCCCTACACTCCAGATGCAGGTCAGCCTGTTGCTGTCTCACCTACTCCTCCCCTGGGTCAAGACATTCCCCAGATCCTATCACATTCAAATCCAGACAGTCAATCCACAACCAGGCAGAGACACACAGAATTGTTAGAACAAAAAAACCAGCCACTTCTAAAAGCGTGGTTTCTAAACACACAATTCAAAAACCACCTTCACAAAAAGATGTGTTATTAAGTTGTGAGTTCAGGCACACTAAACTTCACCTCTCCATCTTAAGCCTATGGGAAGATAGGCTGGAAACAGATTACACAGCCTTCCCCATTCTGTCCTATGGGCAAGATGGCCTTGCAACAGTGAAAAACGAAATGGAGAGTATTTCACTGTTAGGACATGGTACACACCTCAGTGCATGTCCTACCTTTCACAAACACTGCACCCTGCCAAGGGGGGTACCTTGGGCCTACTATAGGGGTGTCTGATGTGCATGGAAAGGGAGGGGTAAGGCCTGGCAAGTGGGTGCACTTGTCAGGACAACATGGCAGTTAGCAAACTGCGCGCAGGCACTGCAGTGGCAGGCCTGAGTTCTCTCTTTAGGGCTACTTAGGTGGGTGGCACAATCAGTGCTGCAGGCCCACCAGTAGCATTTGCATTACCAGCCCTGGCACACATAGTGCACTTTACTAGGGACCTTACTAGTAAAACAAATATACCAATCATGGACAACCAATTACCATAACACTTTATACAGGGAGCACTTGCACTTTGACACTGATCAGCAGTGGCGAAGTGCCCAAAGCATCTAAGTTGGCAACACCATGTCAGAAAAAGGTCTAGGAGGAAGGCAAAAAGTTTAAGGAACGTTAGCCAAAAAAGGGCCAAGTCCAACACAAAGCAATTTCAACAAATAATTTTGTCTCCTCCACTAAAGGATCAATAGTATTCAATCACACAAGAACCAATACGGCCCATTCTAATTCTCACTCAAATGAAACCTCGACTTACAGGGTATCACCTGGATTAGTGCAGCTTCTCCCTGTGCACTGGGATTCACTATACCATCCACACCTCACATTCACACAAAGGTACATGTCCCTATCTCAATTGTGCCATCAACAACGTCTCA
This sequence comes from Calotriton arnoldi, assembly GCA_963921515.1. Taxonomy (NCBI): domain Eukaryota; kingdom Metazoa; phylum Chordata; class Amphibia; order Caudata; family Salamandridae; genus Calotriton; species Calotriton arnoldi. The sequence continues at coordinate 737,941 of CAWUFW010007153.1, read as the reverse complement.
CGACAAGCACCACAAAACGTAGCAAACAATTACAATATAGTGTCTTCTACACATTTCAATACCATCCCCAGACCTGAGGCCACGTTGAACCCGATAACAACTTCAACTTCTCCACATCAAGCACCACACTCACACAACATTCAAAACATCTCTGCAAGACACTACACAATTTCCACAACAGCACTGCAAGCTAGGCATGAGCAACTGCAAAATGCAACTCTATTAATACTCACTCTTCCGCTGTTATAACTCTCTACTGAACTGCTTGAACTCCTGCTGATCATCCAAATCAAAACATGGGCTACAGGGACTAGGGCTGGGTCTGGACAAATGTAGAATGGGATACTCTAACTCCCCCTACTTCAGTAGCTAACCATCCTCGTTCTGCTACCGTCTGCTGAAGCACTGAACCGATCTTACCATTTATCCTGTGATTAACGTTTATTTAGTTGCCTGAGAGGTAAAGAGGAGTTAACATCAATCAAACATTTCAATTTACAGTGTAACCCATTGGGCCACACATTAAGGACCAGAATCAATAAGTAAGGTTAAGTAAGTTTTATTCCAAATTCAGGGCCAAACTGACATATATGAATTTCAAGAGCATATTGTAAAGATACAGAATCACCAAAGGAAACCCAAAACGTTGAATGAAATTAAGTCTTAATAGCATAAGGCATTAAAGGAAATTCAGTTGTTGGAACACAGAGGATAAGAAATAAGATCTGAGGATCAGAGTACAGGTTTTGATCCTACTTTCTATAAATAAATATATCTAAAGTCTCCTAAACTAGTCCTAAACTAGTTTTGGGAGAACTAGGGACACCTAATTAAATCTGGAATAGCAAGAAGGTGTCAGCATAGTAGAGACTTCAGTAAAAGTTCTCCCAGTCGAGGCAATATATAGCATAAAGCTATACAATGAAACATGAACAGAGAGGTCTGTACCTCTCAGACTCCAAAGGGTATCTGCCTAAAGACCAATAGGGTGAACACTACTTAGACGCACAGAACATTCGAGAAATCCACGTCATCAACTCCAGTAGCTTTCCACCTTCTCACAGTAAAAATTGGCAACTTCACTAGATTTTCCCATCCTACGATTTGAACATCAGGATGACCTTGGATGTCTCCCTGCTCCTGATTCGACATGAATAGAAAGTAGTCTTCTCTTAGTTCGTTAGCGCCTCTCGTCTTTGCCAAAAGTTCTCCTCGCGGACCTCACTTTCTCTAACACACAACATGCCTTTCACTAGCTATGAGATCATGTGAACACACCTGCAAAAGAAGAACACTGAAGGGCAAGCAAAACTTTGACGCTGAAGGTTAAATATTGAAGACCAAATGCTTAAGGCCTTTGGTTAGGCTAACTTAATAAAACAGTCAGTGGACACGTTAAATACATGATTACATGGGCACCTATGATTACAGTAGAAATGTAAAACAATAGATGAATACATGAGTACATACGAAATGCATTCCAGCAAAAGTAGTATAACTCGAAATGCACAAATACAAGTATGAACGAGAACAACAATTTGGAACATTATAATGAAGGCATTAGAGCACACACTTATATGAATGACTAAATGTACTCTAGCAGTATGTTTGGTGCTCCACTTCACTTTAATAAGGTTAAGGCACACAGTAAATATATTGTGTTAATGCACGTATATATATTGCTTTTCTGTGACGTGTATGGGTGGAGCTTAAATTGTGTGTTTCCACTAATGAGGTAGTAGTAAGCGAGATAGTCTGTCCGGATTTTGTGAGATTTCAAAAAGGATTGGTGGCGGAGGGATGCATTGACAATATTGAGTATGGGAGTGAGGGCATCATCTTGAAGAGATTCCACTATACATGCAGATAGAATATTACCCTCGTAGAAGATGGCCTAGACTAATTTGAGGATATTGGTGTGTTCAGTGTGCTAGAAGAGATCAATGATGGAGTGAAGTGGAACAACAGGGGATTGATGAAGTTGCATTGTTTAAGATTAATAAATAATTCATTTTTAATGCTGTTATTGTAACTGTGTGCAACTCCAGATATTATTTGTCTGGTTGTGTGCCTGTCATCACATTTGCCTAGAGAGTCTCTCTTTGCAGCTCAGGCATACTGTCCCCAATAATTCAACAACCTGGTGGAGAGTCCTGGAAAAACATCCCCTTGATGCATTATATTTATATGTATGTAAATAGTTTTTTCCACTTCTCAGGTTGCATGTCTACAGTGGGGCAGGGAAGAATGCTCTTGTTTAGCTTAAAGAATGCTCTTGTTTACCTTAAGTGTCCATAAAATAGGAAACTCCAACTACGCTTTATATCATTTCACAGAACGGGCCCAGAACTGCCAGCTTGCATGCACCCAACACCTAAATATCTAACCAGACATACATGTCCACTGACACATAACCAGGACAGTTAACATTCATGGCATACACCTGTTATGTTTCAGTTGCACCCATTGGCGTATATTAAGAAAATTCTCAATAAAAAATTTTTTTTTGTAAAAACATGAAAATTGATGGTTACTTTTCTTTCTCTGACTGCAAAGTTAGAGGATTTTGTCAAATGAACTATCGAGCAATCTTGCTGGGTTATAGGAAATGTGAAAGTAAGGGCTCTGGGATATCAGGTTTTTTTTTACAACACACATTTTAATACCTGTAAATGAACTGTACAAATATTTCAAAACAAATCAACAGTTAGGAAAGCAAGCTGTAATTTTGAAGAATGCTGGTCTTAGAAATGGGGTTTCCAGTTGTCTGAGTATATATCCTGTACAAGCAGGTACCACCACTCTACTCAGGGTAAGATAGATACACACTAAAATATAACCTCTGCTCATCCACTGGTAGTTTGGCACAGAGCAGTCAGGCTTATCTAGAGAGGCAATGTATAAAGCATTTGTGCAACACACACACAGTAACACAGTGCAAACACCACGAAAATATTCCACACAGGGTTAGAAAAATAGATTCTATTTTTATGAGTAAAACAAGACTAAAACAAGAAACATTCATTAAGTAGAACCAGAGTGATTATTTTTTAAAGACTAAATCAAAAAGTAGTGCTTAGAAACAAATAGTGTTTAGGGTTTACTTGAGGGCGCACTGGACCGGGTAAATCCACAGTTCAATGGAGGGCGCACCAGCTACAGAACTCATGCAGGTCGCTCTGAAAAAGTACCTTGGATGGAGCAAGCATCAACGTCAAAGACTGGATGCGTCAGCTCCGTGCAGGCGATGAAGGCTTCGTCGACGAACCCCTTTACGATGTAGGCGATGCATCGTCGTCAAGCTGCACTCTCAGTCGTTGAGCCGCACAGTCCGTCTAAGCAATTTAATCGATCGGCTCCTGCGTCGGCATCGATGGGTAATGCCTTGGTTTCGATTAGCGCAAAGTCATCACTGTGTCGATTTTTATGGTTCTGTACAGCATAAGTCACCTTTCAAGGGCCCAGGTCTGGATTGGCACCACTTGGTAGGGCAGGACTCCCATATGAGAGTCCAGGCACAGTTGCAGGGTTAAAGTAAGTCTTTGATGGCCCTGACACTTCAGAATAGGGGGCAAGCCCTTGGAGTCACTCTGGGTTCAAGTGAGATGGGTCCAGTCCTTGTCCTCAGCAGGGCAGAGATCAGCAGGCAGCAGGGCAGCTCAGCAAAGCAGAAAATCATTTCTTCCAGAGCAGCAGTCAAGCAGAGTGGCAATCCTTAGAGCACAGCAGTCTTTACTTCTGGCAGAGTTCTTCACAGGTCCAGTAGTTTACTGTCTTGGTAGGGTCAGGGCCCCAGTACTTATACCCAAATGTGCCTTTAAAATAGGGGTGACTTCAAAGCAATCCCTTGAAGTGCACAGGTCCCCTTTCATCCCAGTCCTGTCTGCCAGGCTATCTGTGGGGGGTAACCAGCCCTTTGTGTGGGACACAGGACACTACCTATTCAGATGTGTCTGCTCAGTGCAGGTGATGAAGGCTTTGTCGACGAACCCCTTTACAATGTAGGCAATGCGTCGCCGTCAAGCTGCACTCTCCATCGTTGAGCCGCACAGTCCGTCTAAGCAATGTCATAGATCGGCTCCTGCGTCAGCATCGAAGGGTAATACATTGGTTCTGATTGGCGCAAAGTTGTCACTGTGTTGATTTTTATGGTTCTGTACAGCAGAAGTCACCTTTCAAGGGCCCAGGTCTGGATTGGCACCACTTGGCAGGGCAGGATTCTCAGATGAAAGAGTCCAGGCACAGTTGCAGGGTTAAAGGAAGTCTTTGATGGCCCTGAGACTTAAGAATAGGGGGTAAGCCAGCAAGTCCTTGGAGTCACTCTGGATTCAAGTGAGATGGGTCCAGTCCTTGTCCTCAGCAGGGCAGAGATCAGCAGGCAGTCGGGCAGCTCAGCAAAGCAGGAAAGCAGTTCTTCCAGAGCCACAGTCAAGCAGAGTAGCAATCCTTGTAGCACAGTAGTCTTTACTTCTGGAAGAATTCTTCACAGGTCCAGTAGTGTACTGTCTTGTAGGGTCAGAGCCCCAGTACTTATACCCAAATGTGCCTTTTAAAGTAGGGGTGACTTCAAAGTAATCCCTTGACGTGCACAGGTCCCCTTTCATCCCAGTCCTGTCTGCCAGGCTATCTGTGGGGGGTAATCAGACCTTTGTGTGGGACACACGACACTGCCTATTTAGATGTGTCAGCTCCCTCTCCTTGCCCAGGAAGAGCTATCAGAATGTAGATAAAGGCAGATGGGTTCTCTGTCACACCCACCCTTCCTTTGTTTGTGGCTGTCTAGAGGGAATCCACAAAGTGTAGCTGTCACCCACCCCAGACGTGTATTGGAGACAGGCTGTAAGGCACACAGAACAGTAAGAGCAGAGAAATGCCAACTTTCGAAAAGTGGCATTTCTGAAATAGTAATGTTACATCTAACTTTACCACTAAAGAGGATTTATCATTACCATACCAAAGATATGAAACATGATTTAGCTACTCCTTTCTAATCAGAAATTACAGCTTAAAAGTGTTTTAAGGAGGGGGCGGAGCTTGCTGGCTCTAAGATGACCGCAAGTTAGAATCTCACTGCCGAATCCGGCTTTACATCCTCCAAAATCCCGCTCAATACAGCGTTAACCTTACCGCAATACTAAGGAAACTGATGATTAAATAACGTGGAGTCCCCAGACCCAGCTGTAATGTGCTACGGTTCCTCGGTGCGCTAAATACATGAAGACCAGAGCGGGCCACCATGACTCGCGCTCGGCGACATAACGCACACGACGGCGGAATGTATCCTGCCTGTGCACAGGAGCTAACCGAGAGCTGAGAGGTGTTGAGCTGCTGCCCTGGGGGAGCCTGCTGCTGCTGGTCACGAGCTAATAGCCCCGCGACTGGGCAGATCGGCGGTCTCCGCCGGCCCTGTGGTGCATCCTCACCTGGTCTGGGGCCTGCGCGGCTGCCGATAGAGGGGTCTCTGGCCAAGATTTTACACGCAGGGTGCACAGCTGGCACCGTTCTCCCGCAGAGCTGCTGCGACTATCTAGGTGAGAACGATGGGTAAACTGAGGGCCCCAGCTGCTGTCCCGGCTCCTGTGACCGGGGCCTGAGGTGCCCTTCTCCCGACTGAGGACGGCGGCAGGGGGCTGTTTGCGACCGCTTGGGGGCTATCACGCCCCTGGCCCTACTGGAGTACTTGGGGCATGCTTGCCGTCCCGCGCCTGGGGTCGCTGGAGGGCCCCCACGCTGTTCCCGGTGCCCCGGCAAAGTGAGGGCCCTAGACATTTGCTTTCCCTGCCGCACAGGGTGACGCCTACAGTTGGAGCTACTTGCCGCGCCAAGTTGCCCCTCAACACCACTGGAGTGATTCTTGGTGTGAGAGGGGGCCATACATGAAGTTTCCACCTCTACTACAAGAGCCAAAGTGGGAAGAAGGGTCAAGTCTGATCATTGCAAGATAAAGGGTGGTGGTGGTGGTGGCCCTCTGCTACTGTTACGCCAGCAACGGTTGCAGCATATTGTAAGGCTACATCATGGGGAAAACTGAAAAATCGCACTCAAAACTACAGTTCGAACCAAGAAAATTGCAAAGGCAGAATGACCAGGATAAAAAACGCCTCAGAATCGGGCTCGGAGGCTGGCAATCCTCCCTCGGACTTAGACTTAAAAAAAATCCTTGCAGCTATGCAGCACAGTCTGAACAAGATTGATGGGAAAATGTATGCGTTAACTTTCTGGATGGACAGGATGTCAGAAAGGCTAGACACGCATACAGAACGTCTAGAGACTGTAGAAAAAAGGATTTCTGACGTCGAGGACACCTTAAACGCCACGTCCCATTCGCACTCCACCATTGATGAACAACTATGGCTTGTTCAAGCCAGGGTGGAGGATTTGGAGGCCCGCTGAAGATGGAATAACCTTCGTGTGGTAGGCATTGCAGAGTCCACAAACATCCCCAACATGGAGCTTTTTGTAGAACAACTACACTGCTGGGAAGAGACTGCTTTTCTGCTATATTTGTGGTGGAGAGGGCACATCGTTCACTGGCCCCCAGACCGGTACTGGGGGCTCCCCGCGCCCGATCATAGTAAGGATTCTTAATTATAGGGACGAGACAGTGCGCTCCGCAGAGCCAGAGAATTACAAGAACTTCATTATGAGGGAATGACAGTTTCTCTTACCCAGACTTTACGCAAAAAGTGCAGGACACAAGACAACTCTTTGTCCCAGTCAAGAGGAAGCTCCGTGAGCTGCAATTGCACTACAACATAATGTATCCTTCCAAATTGCGAGTCAAAGCTGATGGAAAGACACATATCTTCACGGATCCATCACAGGTGATGCAATTTCCTAAACGGAGAGATGCTGGACGCTCCAGAAAAGGCCCTCAGATGAACAGCAGGGATGAGACTCCAAATGGAGAAGAATAAGGACTCATTGCCTGCTATATACTACTAGGAACTCTAAGTCACAGAGCTTAATTGAAGTGAAGCGGGCTCAATTCCTGGTTTGTAGGATCCCGCATGATGTGTGGAGATAAGATCCTATGCAGTGAATGGGATATCATTTGGTACAATACCACCTCGTGGTTCGTTTGTTTTGGAGGATGAACTCTACGCAGAATGCTATATGGTAAACTGTACGTTTTTGGGAGCTTTACACAACGCCTTTCTCTTTACCTGTCATTGTCCTCCATCATTACAGGGACCTCATTGAGAACGATATACACAGGGTATTACCCACAAGAGGTATTCTCGGTGAGGACACATATCAGACATTTAACTATTCTTATATGCATGGCGGAGTGTGGAGAGAATTGAGCCGAGCAACATCTGCCCCAGAGTGTGAACCAAAAGGGGAGTGCCTCATTTGTTGTTTTTTGGTTTAGTATACATTTCTTCCTTGTTATTCGCGTTACGAGGGTAACTTAGTGGGTGGGGCAGGGCGGTATTCGACTATGCGCAGTTGGGGATTGCACAGCGTGGGTGGGGGAGGCTGTTTGCTTGGCGAGACATTAATAATCTGTTGTGGTTATGTAATTCCATGGTTTATCTGGATGTGTTTATCCTATGTAGGGCTCCAGGTGGGGTCTGTGGCGAGCTCATCATGGCCTGTAGCAACCCCAATAATGGCTAACACAGTGCGTTTTTTAACATGGAATGTCAGGGGGCTGAATGATCACAGAAAGGTAAGGAGGGTCATAGGGTATTTAAAGAGGCACCTAATATTCGTGGCTTTACTGATGGTGACTCACCTACCTCTTCAGAGTAACATGCTTACGCAGAAGCTTCTCCAGGGTAGGTTCTGTGCAGCAGGATTTACGTCGCATTCTAGAGGTGTATTGGTATGGGTGAACCTAAAATCAGGGATCTCATTACAAGTAGTAGAGGCAGATCCAAATGGGAGATATGTCATTGTGCGATACCAAAAGGATGGGTTAAAGGTTAAACTGGTGAATGTGTATGGTCCCAATTATGATGACCCGCAATTCTATCATAGGCTGGGGGTTAATTTGATGCGTGACAGGAACACCTCATTATTTATATTGAGCGGGGATTTCAATTGTATCTTAGACCCGCTTAGAGATCGTTCCAAGGGCCCCACTCACCGCCGCTCTGCAGCCGCCGGAGCCATCCTAGACCTAATGGATGAATTGGATCTGTTGGATGTTTGGAGGCAGCGTTTCCCTGATGTTGCAGGGTTTACCCACTATTCAGCGCCTCATGACACACACACTCCAAGTGATTATTGGTTCATTTCCAAGAGCCTACTCTCCCAGGTTGAAGCGTGCTCCTTCCTCCTGTGCACCTACTCTGACTACGCACCTGTACAACTTGACTTAAAATCTCCCATTGGACAGGCGATGGCATTTCTCTGGAGGTTTTCCCCTTATTCTTTAATGGACCCGGCGTTCGCTTCAGAAATTGCAACAGCAATAGATGTTTTCTTCGAAAAGAGCATAGGGTTGGTAGACAGTTTTGCCATTAAATGGGGGACTTTTAAAGTCTATATCAGAGGGATAGTCATTTCTAAACATATGGGGTGCTTCGGTCATTGAGCGATATAGTGTCAAAGCTAGAGAGGGAAATTTCAGCCCTATAACAGACCTTCCAAAGGACAGCCAATGTAAATATTCTGGGAGATATAAAAGTAGCACTTGAAGAATTTCATGACTGCAGACAGGGAAGTGAAACACCTAAATATGCTACGGCAAGGGTCTAAGGTGAGTGGGAATGGCCAGGGGCCAAGTTAGCAGCATTATTACGTCCCAAACAGGAAGTAGACACAATAACAAATTCAAAACGAAGATGATCTCCCCTTGCATGATCATCAAGATATTGCAGATCAATTCCACAGATATTATTCCCAATTATACACTGCACAGTCTCTCCCAAATGACGACGCTATTCAAGACCACTTGGAACACATTCAAATGACATGGTTGACTAACACTCAGAGAGAATACCTTATGGCCCCACTCACCCCAGGCGAAATCAAAGCAGCACTTAAGACCATGCACACTGGAGGCGCCCCAGGAATGGATGGGCTCACAGTCTCCTTTTACAGGGCCTTCCAAGACCAACTGGTTCCTCACCTAATGTCGCTGTACGAAGACATGGTTCAGGCTGAAGTAATGCCCCCCTACCATGAGAGAGGCTTTGATAATTATGCTTCTGAAGCTCAGGAAACCGCCTGAGGCCTGCTCTTCTTACAGGCCTCTTTCGTTATTAAATGTTGACACCAAGATATTCGCCAAAATTTTAGCCAGTCGTTTAGCCCCATTGATACCACTTGTAGTTCGCCCGAACAAGCAGGGTTTGTGCCAGGTCGCAATTTGACCTTAAATTTAAGAACTATATTTGGTACAATTCAAAGACTAGATCTAGAAGTCAGGGTGGCAGCGGGTTTTTTAGACGCCAAAAAGGCGTTCAACTCTGTGGAGTGGGCATTCATGAAGGGGGTGTTGAGGATAATTGGAGTGGGGGAGGTATTCCTAAAACTAGTCATTACACCGTACACGCTGCCTACCACTAGGATACGCCTGGGTAGAGCGGTCACAGCCCCTATTGCTATTTCAAGAGGGACTCGCCAAGGCTGCCCTTTGTCCCCTCTCCTATATGCATTGGTGACCGAGCCCTTGGCCTGCGCCCCACGGGAATATCACAGACACAGAGGTTTACGGTTCCCAGGCTACCACTTAATAATTTTGGCTTACGCTGACGACACCCTATTATATGTCCGTTACCCCGCGATACATCTTAGTCCCATACTATCCGAAGTAGTACAGTTTGGGAGACTATCAGGTCTTAGAATCAATTGGACTAAATCATTAATTTTCCCTCTAACGCCCACGACGTTATAGGATAGACTTTCCTATGCAGTGGACTGCAGATCCTGTCCGCTAGCTTGGGCTACAAATTCACACTGATCCTGCCGTAGTACTTGCAGAGAATTATGGGACAGCCATCTCAAGGTTATGAAAGATATTAACAGGTGGATAAGACTACCTCTCTCCTTGATAGGACGCATTTCCCTGATGAAGATGGTGGTTCTTCCCAGATTTGTATTTCTTTTCTTAAACATCCCTATGATATTATCGCAAACTGTGTTTGATACCCTGCGAACGCTTCTGATTAAGTTAGCTTGGGCCGGGAAGCAGCCGAGGGTTCGATGGGAAACACTGCCCCTGCCGTACTCGGCGGGGGGTCAGGGGCCGCCTGATCTTGAGTTGTTACTATTGGGTGGCACAGGCCTCCCACGCGTATAGCTGGATACATGGTCCGCATGACTCACCCCATATGTACATAGAGAGAGATGCAGCAGATCCTTTCAGGCTCCCACAGATCCTATTTAAGCCCCCCAACTCGACGACATGGTGTCCTGGACTCCTTAAATTCCACTACGCATGCGTGGCGTAAACTTCTGGAGACTCAGGCAGGCGCGCTCATGTATTCACCACTAATGCCACTGGGCTGGTGCACTTGGATCTCAACGGGTAGGGAAAGGGCTGTGCTTTGTACAATGACACTGTTAGGCATACTCAAGTTGGGCGATTTCTTCCAAGATGGGGTAGTACACAAGTGGGAAGATTTTATTGAAGAGACGCCAGGGCTCTCACTATTGGATCAGTTTCAGTATCTTAGGGTTCGGCATGCATGGCATGAATTACTTGGCGAAGACATGCAGGAGCTTGCCGCAATGCCTACGCCTACACACATTATACGCGCAGATTCCCCAGCGAAGTTAATAACTATACTATATTCCATTGCGCAGGAACCTAGGAAAGCACAATTCCTTAAGGCCCGGCAAGAATGGCAAAGAGACCTAGATTTGCTTATATAATGATAAGTGCTGGTCATATTGCTGCTAGGCTACGAAGCGTATATCCCTGAACGGCAGACACCGCTTAATACATTTTAAGTATATCAACAGGGTTTACTACACTCCCAATAGACTGTTTTGCTATGGGCTATGAGACACTGCCCGATGCAACCGCTGCACGGAGCAGGAGGCTGGGTTCCTTCATGTGGCATGGCAGGGCCCCGATATTTTGGCGTTTCAGGAGGTTTTCTCTGTGTTGAGTGAAGTTAGGGGACTACGCTTGGAGCCGAGTCCACTGGTTGCGCTGTTGAGTTATGATAGGAAGGTAGAAGCCAGCTGTAGGAGATTAGTGGCGATAGGTTTGTTACTTGCTAAGCGCAGAGTGGCTATGCGCTGGGCCAAGGGTCAAATTCCTCTTATCACGGATTGGAATGCTGACATGCTTTATTGTAACACCCAGTCAGATACATACAACGAGCTGCTCCCGCCATAGTGTCGTCCCAAGGGTTTTTGGGGATTATACAAGCAATATCTGATTGGGAAAGAGACAGGAGAATCTGAGGGACGGAGCACTTGAACTGGACAATTAATGGGAGTCTCTGATATACTGAGCTATCTGCTTTTGTATGACAAAGGTCCTCCACCAGGGCCTAATGTTACGGCCCCTAGCGTCATTGCTTGTTTATCTTGTAATCTGATTGCCCTCAGACCAATATAGTGTGCACTGTGCCCAATATACATGCCATAATCAATATACGATTAGAAGATGTTGTAACATGTTCAGGCAATGATGATGGGTTTGTCTTACCCTGTTAGTTTTTGTAAGTTTTTTGTATTTCATTTATATCTGAACACTTATTGTGACATTGCAGAATATGCCTTGTAAAATGCCATAAACAAATAATAAAAAAATTAAAAAAGTGTTGTAAGGAATTCCCAATGCTAGCCTACGAGACGACAAGGGCTCAAAGTAGTGAGGAACAAATTTAGCTGTTTGTCACTACTGGGACATGAAAAACATAACAGTAAATGCCCTACCTTTTTAGTTACACAGCACCCTGCCCTTAGTGCTAGCTAGGGCCTACCTTAGGGGTGACGTGTAATAAAAGGGGAGTTTAAAGCTTGGCAAGTGATTTCAAATGCCAAGTCGAAGTGGTAGTAAAGTGTGCACACAGGCCTTACAATGGCAGGCCTGAGACAGGTTTGAAAGGCTACTTCTGTGGGTGGCAGAACCAGTGCTGCAGGCCCACTAGTAGCATTTAGATTACAGGCCCTCTGTATATGGTATACCACATTACTAGGGACTTATAAGAAAACTAAATATGACAATTGAGTATACAACAATGTGACCATGTTTAGGGGAGAATCATGTGCACTTGAGCACTGGTCACAACAGGTAAAGTGCTCAGTGTCCTGTGGCCAACAAAAAAATGCTTCAAAAAGTGGAAGTAAGCAAGCAAAACATTGGGGAAGATTACCTTAAGAATGACATGTCTAACAGCTGGAAACAAAGATTTTAGTGGGATCAAAACTGTTAGAAATGGGGTTTCTGGTTAGCTAGGGTATGCACCTAAGCCAGGCAGAACCCGCCACTCTAGACAGGGCAAGGGAGTTACACACTGAAAATGTTATGTTATATGCTCCTGTAGAGCGCATGGCTGCCCCAGCAACAGGGCGTCCCAGCGCTAAGGCTGATAGAAGCAGACAGGCGAGGAAGCTAAAGGTTAGAGAAAAGCCAAGTCTTGATCATTTTCCTGAAAGCCCAGTGGTCTTGCGTGCTGCGGGCAGCAAGAGGAATGGAGTTCCAAAGGGCTGGTGCCAGTGCCCTGAATGAGCGCCCCCCTGCACACCCGTGGAACACAGGCCGAATGCAGGACCGTGGAGCGCAAGGTTCGGGCCGGGACATACATCGAGCACAGCTCGCTCAGAATTTGCGGACTGAGGCTAAACAGGATTTTATGTGTAGTACATAGAGTCTTAAAATAGACTCTCTGCTCTATAGGCAACCAGTGGAGCCGGCGAAGAAGGTCTGAGGCATGGCAATGCTTAGGTAGTGCAAAGAGCTTGCGGGCATCCGCGTTCTGTGCCCGTTGAAGTCTTTTGGTTACAGCTTTATTAACGCCAAGTAGTAACCCGTTACAGTAATCTAGCCGAGACAGCACAGTGGATTGGACAATCATCTGTCAGGGGGGTGCGTCAAAAAAGCCCAAAATGGGTTTCAGGCCGGTGTAAGAGACCAAAGCAAGTATCCGCCACTGTCTTAGCGTGCCCCTCAAACTAGAGGGCCCCGTCCACCAAGACTCCCAGATTCTTAACCACGGGTTTCGGTTGGGGGGAGTTCCAAGGGCTGCGGGCCACCATTGATTGCCCCAAAGATGGGTGTCTCGGCCCACCAGGAGCACCTCTGACTTGGTGGAGTTCAGTTGCAAGCAGTTATCAGCCATCCATTTAGAGATGGCCGTAAGGTTGTCTTGGAATTTTGCCTGATCTTGCTTGGAGTCGTGGGAAAAAGTGAAAACCAGCTGGGTATCATCAGCGTATGATACCATGGCAATGTTCTGGGCTTTGGCCAGGAGGGCCAGAGGGCAGACATAAATATTAACCCCTGCTCACCCCCTTGGTAGCTTGGCAAAGCAGTCAGGCTTATCCCAGAGGCAATGTGTAAAGCATTTGTGCAACACACTCACATAGCAGTAACACACTAGGCACACCACAAAAGAGACTACACACAAGGTTATATAAAAATATCCTTTGTATTATCCATAAAAACACATTAGATAACAATCACATATATTACTGTGCCACTAGGAACTTGTCATGACTTCACAGGGATTACATAAATCATTTGGCCAATCGGGCTACTGTCACAACGATCACAGTTAGGGCGACCAGTAACTACTGGTAGGATTACACTTAGCGTCAAGCATTAGGCATAACCATCATCAGCAGTGCACTATAGTAGCCACTTGTACAGTGCACATATCATAAACACATCATGCCCACCTTAGGCATATGCAGATCACCATTACGGAACATAGGGTGCAAACCTTGGCAATGTAACACCACATACATATAAGCATCAGGGCATAAACTGCAGGTCCTGAAGTAATACTCATTATCCTATCAAATGAAAGGCATAATGGTATACATTCAAACTTCAGGGTCTAAGCTGCAACAACATACACTGTAAATCCAGCATGGGTCATAAGGGCGGTGCCAACATCTACCTACCACTACCTCGTGGCCTCAGGGAACTCAGTCAGTAACCTGTATGGCAGCTCACCCTAAACTACAGAGGACAGCGCTCCTGCGCTGCTTTTACAGACAATACGGCCGTTTCTCAAGCGGGACCGAGGCCTGCGTCGAGGGTTCCCCTCCTGAGTTACTAAAAACACAATAATGCCCCGGGTAGCTGGGTGTCAGCAAGGGGGAGGGGTGGACCACCTCCCTTGGTGGGGTGACCTCACAGGGTCCCCCGAATATGGCCTGTGTCGCCCTATTTGTCAAGGCAGCTGCCCACTACCACAGGGGGCAGCTGCTACATCGGGCAAGTAGGGTGACGCTGACTCGACTCCTCACCTGGATTCTCTCTGGTCCAGCCCTAGTACATGGACTGACCCACACTCCGGGCGACTCAGACTCCTCCTGGGTGTCCTGGACCCCCACTGGGTCAAACAGCACGGTCACTGCACTCTTTGCGGCTGTGCTCCTCCAGCGGCCCGGACGCTTCCGGCCCCTGGAGCTCTTAATGGGCTCTTGTCGTCCACACGCTGCAGGCGGACTCTGGCCCTGCCCACCACGGCCGGATTACTTCCTCCTCCGGTGCAGGGCCTACCTCGCAGGGAGGCGGGGCTGATTTCTCCCTGCCTGGAGCGCATCCTCGCTGCTCCGAAGCCCAATGCGGCATCCTGCTGGGCGGGGCTGCGGCGGGCTGTGTCTCTCTCTCCTCTCTCATTTCTAAAGGTTGCTAGGCAAAGCCTAGTTTCCCAGCAGCATTAGGAGCGCTCCACATCAATTTCGCGGCGCCTCCTCACCCTCGCAAGTAGCGCTCCACGTGCGCTTGGCAACAGCAGGGTGGGGAACACAGTGCTCCCTATCAGCAAAGAGCTACCCACACGCTCTCTGCTTACACGAGGCCACCCAAAAGCGCTCACTACGCGCTAGGCAAGGCGGTAGAGCACCACAGCCCCTGGGAGGTCACTGGGGACATCACACAGCAGGAAGCAGGCTCAGGCCAGCACACAGGATCCTGGCAGACACAGAGGCAGTCTCTTCAGCAGGCCAGCACAACAAGGCAAGGAGTCCTATTGCGGTCCCCTGCCAGCACAGCAAACCTCTGGTCCAAAGTCCCACGCAGTGTCTTCTCTCTCCTCCATGGGGTCACAGCCCCTTACTTATGGTCCAAATGTCTTTGTTCTTTAAAATACATTTCCAAGTGCACAACACCTCCCCACTCACGGTGTAAGCCTTGGCCCCAGACACACCACAGGGGGGCAGAGCCAGCATTGTGGAATGCAGGCACAGCCCTATTCAGATGCAGGTGCAACTCCTCCCACCACTCCAAATGCAGACCAGGCCTATTCAGATGCAAGGGAAAACTCCTCCTGCTACTCTAAATTCAGCCAAAGTCTATTCAGCCTAGAGCTGAGTCACCCAGGAAAGGCAGGACACACCTCAACCCCCCCAGGGACTGGCTAGAGTGAATGCACATTCCCTCTCCCCTGTCAGTCAGAACCAGACGGTCAATAAACATCCAGGCAGGGCACAAAGACACACAGCACACAGAAATACCCACTTCTAAAAGTGCCATTTCTAAAATAGTAATAATAAATTTGCTTTCACCAATAATCAGGATTTATCACTACTATTCCAAACATACCAAACATGATCAAGCTACCCCTCTCATGTCAGGAATTACCACTGAAGCACATATCAGGGAATCCCCAATGCAAACCCATGAGAGGGCAGCCTCACAGAAGTGAGAAACCAAATAGGTTGTTTGTCACTACCAGGACATGCCACACAGTTAAGGCACATGTCCTACCTTTTACCTACACCGCACCCTGCCCATAGGGCTGGCTAGGGCCTACCTTAGGGGTTACTGATATGTAGCAAAAAAGGAGTTGCAGACGTGGCAACCACTTTAAATGCCACGTCACGGCGGTAGTAAACTGTGCGTGCAGGCCCAGCAGTGGCAGAGGCCTGAGTCAGGTTTGAAAGGCTACTTTGGTGGGTGGCGCAAGCAGCGCTGCAAGCCCACCAGTAGCATTTAATTTACAGGCGCTGGGTATATGGGATACCACTGTACAAGGGACTTACAGGTAAATTAACAAGCATTCGCAATGTAATAGGTCTCGCATTTGCGAGAGTTTTAGCTATTGGCATTGTAAATGACAATGCCTTTTATTTATGTGTATTGAAAAGTTGCAAGCGGTGCGTAAACACGCACTTTGTCCTTCTAGTCCTTGCTTATGAGAAGCAAGGCTGGCAGTAAAAGAGGCACAGTTATTGCCAGCCTTGCATCTCGTAAGCAAGGACTACAAGTACAAAGTGCGCCCTCGCAGGTTTTCAAAACACACAAATAAAATGCATTGTCATTTGCAAAGCCAATAGCTGCACACTGCTCTCCTGGATTTTCTGTGCCTTCCCTTGCCATCCCTCAGACCAGTCCATATTATCTCTAGCATTGTTTTGTAATACCTGGTTCATAGAAATGCTTTCTGTGCGTTGAATCAAATACAATTATTGAAGCAGGAACATTGGAATAGTGGCAAAACACACCATTTAGTTCCCAATGTCATAAATAATTACACAAAATTGTTTACAACTTGGAGAAAATAAAAAAGTTATATTTAAACATAATGCATACTACTTCCTTCCACATTAGTAAAAAGGCAAAACTGCACTCCCAACAGTATATAATGTGGCCATTACGGTTCTAAAGAGGGCCATTAGTAGCTTTGTCTGGTATTATAATTGCTACCCCTGTATATTTTTGGACATCTTTGCAAAATGGCAGCCATTCCTAGCGTATTATGGCAATCAGATTCATTGTGGTGGTCATCAGTGGCATAACAGTAGGCACCCCTAGACTATCATCTCTTGCATGATAGGGAGGAGGCCTCCCATAATGGTCCTCGTCACTTGCCCACTCGTGTTCACCCCTTGGGATAATGGTGGCCATGCCTGGGATAAAGCAGGGATGCCTGCACTAATACTGCCCATCCCTCACAGAAGAGGAATGACTCACAAAGATCTTGCTGTAATTTACTCCTGCGTGATTTCTGCCTTACTCCCGGAGTACTATAAGAGAAAGGCAGAGCAAACGCATTCTGAATCAGCCGCAAACTGTTTTATATAATGCATCGTGGGACGAGGAGAGACAGGAAACATTTGCTGGTTACACCCTATACTTGCAAGCACTGTAGTAATCGAAGGTGGTCCCGCTGTTCGTATTATTTGCCTTGCTGTGACATATGCATTAAATTATCTTAAAATACAAACTAAAATGCGAATGCAAGGAATCTTTTGTGATTAAAGACATTCGTCTCACAGTGCGCGCATTTTCCGAGCTCTGAAAACCTTCTGCATAGCTGCATTACACCGCGACATTCTAAACACCTCCCTAAATGGCGGCGTATAATGAAGAGGAGCTTAAATATGTATTGGTAAATGAAATCCATGGCAGTGCCTTGGGAAGGCCCTGCCGGGAACCTGCCTCTAGACAGCACGTCCGACACAAGCATAACGGCACGGACAATGAGTGCGCATGTCTCTGTAACATGCAACCGATGCGCAGACGGGCGCTGACATCTATTACGCTGTTAGCAGCTTTCATTATACATTGTGTCAGTGAAGCGTGTGTAATCGGGAAGAGTGGCATGCTGTTTCACTCGACCAGTGAAAATAGGTATGGCAGTTTCTACTTGTTCAACGCAATGCGGCTTCGAGTGTGATTCCAACATCTGAAAGGCTGTCTTCAGAGGAATTAAAATGGGCAAGCGCTTCCCACTGTGTCTGCGGCGGCTCTCATCTGGCTCCTCGTCCGTCTGAACTGACTGACGCGAGCTCAGCTCCACTTAAATATTTAAAATACTTATTCCAACGCTGACTTCATTTACCTAGGAAACGGTACCTGATTATTTTAAAAACGTGACGCTTGCCGAATGGACTTCCGGCGGAATAATAGACCACTGGCTGTGCCCGTACTCGCACTCAAACACAGTTCAACGCATCGAAAACCAGCTGCGTTACATGACCGCTTGCGGCCGCCTAATAGAATATAGTACTCGAACACACAAAAGCGGACGAAAACAGTAGTTAGGCGCTGCTGCTTCCGGACTAAACGGAAGTGAGTATCGCATCAACAGCCAATGAAAAAACAGCTAACAAGAGCAATGACAAAGTTAAACTAATGGCAAGCAGCAACAGAAATTACCCGGCAATAGGCGGAGTTTCACCCAACATACTGATTACTTGATGCCTCGGAGAGGCAGCGCATGCGCTGCCTATGCGAGACCTAAAAATCCCAAACAGGTGTAGACCAATCTTACCAAGTTTACTAGAGAGAGCGCATAGACTTTAGCAGTGATCAGCAGGGATAAAGTGCCCAGAGTCATAAAACCACCAACAACAGGTCAGAAAAAATACGGGAGGAAGACAAAAAGTTCTGGGATGACCTTGCAAAAAGGGCTAAGTCCAACAAAAACAAATCAAGATTCTTTTCAATTGAATGCTGTATAGTTTTGGAGTTGCGTTTTCTGGCAAGATGGCGTCAGTGCTGGACGTGTGAGCGAGGAGCTCCGGAGCTGTTCCCCCATCCAACGGGATCACGGCTGAGGGGTGATTGAGGGGTGATTGAGCTCAAGCAGAGGAGAGGAGCAGTGGTGAAAAGGGGGAAAAAATTCAACCGCGTATACAGATTGAAATTAAGAACTGGTAGTACGCGGATAAATTATAACATCAAAGGTTCCTCCCCACGGTGTTCCAGCGTTTCGATGGACCGGCGGATTGGCTGTGGGCAGTTTCAGTGAGAGCGCCGAGGCTGAGAAGTCGAGAGCGGTTCAGCGGTTCAGCGGCTCAGCGTTCTGTTTTCCGTCTCGGCGTTGTAGTGTGTGAGTGCTTCAGCCGCGGTCGGGGGTGGCAGAGACTGCGACCACTTGAGAGGAGCAGTAAACTAGGACTCCCGGTAAGAGCGGGAAAAAATAAAGTGCATATTGGACAAGTGGAGTCTTACTGGGCAAAAGAATTGTAACTGTATCAACGGCTGAAGGGAGTTAATGAGGAGTTGGAGACTGTTACATTGTGGCGCCTTAATCACTTGAGTCTTTCGGTTTTGGCGCGACTGCTGAGGCTGGGAAACCACGGCGGTGAGTGTGTTAACTGTGGTTGGCGGCTGTATTGTGACATACCTGGTAAACTGCAGCCGTAATAATGTATCGAAGGGAGCTGTAGATTGCTACATTGTGCCGCTCTAACCCTCCGAGACTTCAGAGACTTCAGATACTGTTATAAAAGGGTGTTTTGGCTTTACTATTTATAACGGCATCCGCAGTGGGTCACCTATTGTTAAAGAAAAGTTTGTCATGCCTCCAAAACCAAGACAATTAGTGATGCGGTGAGTAGGGCTGTCCTCTCACTTAGCACCACTAAAGATGGGGCTGATGAAGTTTATGCAGAGCCTGTGACACAAGAGTTGAATAGTAGGAAGATACCCCAGATACCTCAAATATTTTGGGCAAAAAAAACCCAACAACAATCAGTGATTTCAACTCGTAGTCTGGCTAAAGAAATAAATGATGATGAGGCAATATCAATGAGTCAGCATCCTGTGGCTGCACAGGGGAACGAGCACCATAAAGACTATATAAGTCAAAAAGATTTAGACCAAGAGGCAGTATCGGTGTTTGTAGATACAGGAGGGGCTGTGAATATGATTAAATCCGCAGTGGCATTAACAGGGCAGCAAGAGGAGACGACTACGTCGGGGGCAGTAGCTGATTTGTGTATCGAAGGTGTTAACAGGGAGAGTGACTCAGGGGAAGGCAATTTTTTTTCTATGTCGGATCATTCATCAGATGATGATGAGGATGAAGAGTCAGGTCTAAAATCCTTTTTTTTGGAGCGATCTGGGATTAGTTCTGGTAGTGAGTTTAATATCTCAAACCCTGATGAAGATAATCTTGAGACTACCATGGTACATAAACAAAGGGCGCATAAGGAGGTTAAAGCAGCACTTCAGGTAGCCACGATGGGCGGCCCTCCTAGCTTTACTGCATCTGAATCTGCTCCAGAAATGGCAAAGGGTGGTGAAGCAGATGAACGATCTCAAGCACTGAATCAGCGTGGGGAGATTTCATTGAAGTCAATTTTTCAATGTATTACTGAACATAGGGCCGAGACTCGTACGGAAAGTGCAAAAACACATGCTGCTTGTCGAAAACTACAGAACGCCGTTAGGCGGATATCAAAATCATGTACTGAGTTTACGGAAAGGCTGAATGTGGCCGAAGCTAGAATTTCTACATTAGAAGACGACATGGTGAGACAAAAGGCAGTGGTGGTTGATTCACAGCAATATAAAGAAGATGTGCAAGCCAAACTTGTGGATTTGGAAAATCGTATTCGGAGGAATAATTTGCGGATTTTAGGAATTCCAGAGGGTATCAAGGGACAAGATATTCGCAAATTTGTTGTGGAATTATTCACAGAAGCCTTTCCAGAATTAACAGATTAGAACTGGTCCAATGAAGTGCAGCGGGCACATAGGTTCCCATTTAAACAGAGGCCTACGAAACCTGGTGATAAGGATTTCAGACCGAGAGCAATTTTGATTTGTCTCAGTAACTTTTTGGCACGCCAGGTGATATATGATCTGGCACGGCCAGATAAAAAGAGGGCTGGGAAGGGGACTCAATTCTTTGTGCGACCTGACTTTTGTCATCAAACTGTGGAGAAAAGGTGGCAGTTACGTCAGCTGATAACTCCCTTTCAGGGGCAAGGAGCGCAAGTGTTTCTGTTAAATCCTGCCACCCTTAAAGTGATTTTTAAGGGTCAAACACGTTTTTTTACTTTAGAATCAACAGCGAAAGAATATCTGGCCTCAATATAAATGTTTGTTTCAGCATCTAGGTTTATTATCGCCCTCTTAGCCGTGTACAATGGCATAGAATTTTATAGCTGGCATAATCTGGCTCTGTCAGTATTATGTTTGGGTTATGTGTATGGTTGTTAGATTAAGAATTTAGTAGTGAATTGTGTATCCATGTAAGGCATTTAATTTAGCTTTGTGCTAGCCAGATATGGGCGGGTAGGATGGGGGAACACAGGGGGGAGAACTCACTCTACATCAATAGGGCCATGGGCCCATTTGCCTGCAAACTGGGGAGAGGGAGCGGGGAGGCAGGGGTGGTAGGGGGGGACAGGGGCTGGGGGCACTGGGGGGGATGAGGGTTTGGTGTGAGGGGACGGTGGGGGGATGTATTTCACAAAAATCAATCCATGTGCAAGTACCTTTGTTTTTTTCAAAACGGTCAATAAGTATCAGACAAAGATTAAGTATGAGTCAGTTATTATTGGATTATTATGTGAGATATGGCGGTTAAGGGAATTCGTATATGTTCTTTTAATGTTTGTGGCCTAAATAATAGTAATAAAAGGCGTACGATAGCCGCAAAATTACGTATTATCAAACCAGATATTCTGTGTATGCAGGAAACACATATAGCTTGGTCCAAATGTAAATTGTTGGAAGAAATAGGATACACACTTCTTGCTGCAACCCGGCAGACCACCACTAATAGGGGCGTAGCTATTTTGGTATATGGTGGCATCATGGGGACAGGGAGGGTAAAGGTGGACAATTATGAAAGATGGGCGATAGCCGAATGTTTAATAGGAACAACTAAGTGTACTATCTGCTCTGTCTATGGGTCAAATATAGATGAAGCTGGTATATTGGAAAATCTAAATGTTGAATTGGCATTATGGCCCACCCCGCTAATTTTATGTGGGGATTTTAATATCCATTTAGAGGGGCACATTTTAAACCCCAAATATAAGTATGTGGGCCGCAAACCCAAAGTTTTTAAGGCTCTAGTCCAAGTATTGAGGGCTCATGGGTTAGTGGACACATGGAGGACAATACATTCGTTAGATCCCGGATATACGTTTTACTCACATCCGCATCAAAAATTGGTAAGATTAGATTATATATTTTTGTCTAGGGCACTCTTAGCTGGAGCAAAAATGCAGGTCTGGCCCCGAATTACGGCAGATCATGGTCCTTTACTGCTGGACTTGCATATGATTAGGCAGAGGAAGGGTGGAAGGACATTTACTTTTAACAGGAAATTATTGAATGATAAGGCATTCAGAGATCATATGACTAGGTGGGCAAGGGATTTTTTCGATATAAATAGGGGATCCGCCTCGGGCCCTATTGTATGGGATACTCTTAAAGCAGGAATACGGGGTGAGGCACTTAGTTTTGAGCTAGCTAAATTAAAACAAGGGCAAACAGTTATGCACCAGCTGCTGGATGAGCTTCGTGAAATGGAATCGGAATTGATAAAGATTCTTAGACAGGGGTCAGACGCTAAAATTATATGTAGTAAGTTAGCATGTGTTAAAGCTAAAATAAATGCG
Organism: Calotriton arnoldi; assembly: GCA_963921515.1. Classification (NCBI taxonomy): domain Eukaryota; kingdom Metazoa; phylum Chordata; class Amphibia; order Caudata; family Salamandridae; genus Calotriton; species Calotriton arnoldi. Next base: position 715,486 of record CAWUFW010007153.1, on the reverse strand, counting down.
ATCTGGTGCAAGGAAATTGCCCTTCAATACAATACTTATAAACAAAGTCGATATGAATATGGAGAGTCGACTGGGCGGTGTCTTGCACAGAGACTCAGAGTTAGACAATCCTCTCAAAGAATTTTGGCTATGATTGATGCGGCGGGTAACATGGTTGAAACAGAGGAGGGTATGTTGGGGTTTTTTATGAGTTTTATCAAGAGCTATATAAGCAACAGGATTTTGAGGAATTAGATATCGAACACTTTTGTCAAAAATTAGTATTGAACCGGATAACTGTTGAGGAGCAAGCATCACTGGATGAACCAATAACAATTGAGGAAATGGAGGCAGCATTAGGACAGTTAGCACGTGGGAAAGCTGCTGGTCCCGATAAATTACCATTAGAAATTTATCAGTTGCTCTTTCCAGTGTTGAAAACTGATATGCTGGGTGTTTTTCAGGAAGCACAGCTGGGGAATGCGCCCATCTTGGGATGAGGCCAACATTGTCGTGTTTCAAAAAAGGATAAGCCCCCTAACATACCAGGGTCATACAGACTGATATCTTTGTTAAACACTGATGGGAAAATCTATGCCAAGATTTTAGCTAATAGGTTAATGCGGGTTATTACGCCCTTGGTTTCAATGTCACAACATGGATTTATTCCAGGTAGAAGTACCATTAATCATATTCACAGAGTTATTACTCTTATAGACTTCGCTAATGTTTATCATAAAAAGTTGTGCCTAATATTTCTCGACGCCGAGAAGGCGTTTGATCGTGTATCTTGGGTTTTTATGTGGGGTATTATGCGGGGGATGGGGTTTGGGCTAGAATTCATTAAGTCGATTCGAAGTATGTATAAGTCACCAAGATCTAGAATTTGTGTTATGGGCAGGGAATCTCAGCAAGTCTGTATTAATAGGGGAACAAGGCAGGGATGTCCCTGCTCCCCATTACTTTTTGCATTATATATTGCCCCATTTGTCCATATGCTAGAACAAAGCAGTATGATAAGGTCAATGGAATGTGGGCTCTATAGGGTACATGTTCTAGCATATGCGGATGATATTGTTGTAGCCTCTGCAGATCCTGCACAGGCTATAAGGGAGATAGAAACGCTGGCTGAAGAATTTGGGGCGGTGTCGGGATACAAACTCAATGCGGCCAAGACTCAGATAGTATGCACCGATCAGGCCTGTCCGGGGGAGAGTCAGGTGACGGACGAAGCTCGATATCTCGGTGTTAAAATCAGAATGTCCCTACAAGAATTAATTGAGGTTAACTGGGGTAGTATCATCCTAGCGGTTAAGAAGCAGTTAGATCATTTGGAGTGTTTGCATCTGACTTTAGTTGGGAGATGAAATGTTTTAAAAATGATTGTTCTTCCCAAAGAACTTTACTATTTTAGAGCAGTACCACTAGAGCTTACAAACAAACAGCTACAAGGGATCCAATCTATATGTGATAGGTTCATGTGGGGACAACGCAAAGCGAGGAGAGCTTTTAAATACATGATGCTACCGCTAGACAGGGGAGGTTGGTCTGTTCAGAATTTCCGTTTTATTATTATGTTTGTTTATTGCAAAATATACGTATTTTGTTGACAGGGGAAGACCCGATAGCGGCAGAAGCTCCATCAATATATCAAATATTGCTAGGGAAGAAGCTAGAAATGTGTTAATGAAATTTTCCGAGCCAAGTTACTATAAAAAAACAAGGTTCAAGGTTATGATTTCAGCCTATAAGGTGTGGAAAAGGGTATGTAAGTGGTTGAATATTCCACAATTGAATTATTATACTCCTCTTGATTCAGCTGTCAGGTTCCCAGAAATATTTTGGGACTATAAGATGTTATGTTGGAAGATGCAGGGGATTAGATATCTGGGTGATTTATATAAGGGAGGGGTGTTATGCTCATTTGTGGAATTAGTTGAAAGCTATCAACTTCAACATCACAAATTTTTTAAGTATCTGCAATTGCGTGATTATCTTGTTAGACATCACCTGTATGAGGGAATTATGATACTTCCAATGGTAGAGGCAATTAGAAGGAAGGCAAAGATAGGGGTACTATATTCTATGTTAATTGAGTCTCAAAAAGATGATCTGGTGGCCCATGATCTCAAATGGGCTGTACGTTTAGGGGTCGATGGAGGGGTGATGCAGACCTCTATAGACATTGCAGGAAAAATACTGCTATCGGCGAATTTACAAACGCAACATTTTAAGTCTATTTTCGACTTATATTACACACCCGAACGCATGATGAAGTGGGGTGGAAACAATGATGGTAAATGTTTCAGGTGCCGTATTGATGGAGCTGATAGTGTGCATGTTTTCTTTGAATGTATAGCATTGTCGCAATTTATACAACAAATAGAACTGTTTCTGCAAGAAGTAACAGGCACCTTTATTTCAATGATGAAGGCAATGATGCTACTAGGGATATGGCTAAATATCTCACATGAGCAACCAGTGTATAAATTTAGATACTTAGCATTTATTGCCGCAGCTGTGGCGCGTTTATGTATTGCCTCATGTTGGCTTCAAAGTGAGGCTCCCACATTCGAGATGTGGAGGGCAAAATTTTTTCATGTCTTTAATATGGAATATAATTTATATGTCTTAAAATCAGCTAAACGGCAAAAACTTGGGATTCAGATATGGGAGTCTATGATACAATATATGAAATAATCAGTTGATTTCTGTTGTTTAATGATAATATGATCTTAACCTGCTTTGCTGATGCTGCTTGTGTTGATCTACTTCGTGATTGTTAATGGTATTGTATTAATTATTTTGTTGGTATTGATTATAACTGCTATGACATGTATTTGTGACATGGATTGAGTCAATAAAAAAAAGAAAAAAAAGAATGCTGTATAGTTTTACCAGTAAAACTATGTCAGTATAAATTGTGTGGCCATTTCAATAGAAAATGTACTGTCTGTAAATGACAGTGTGCTACCACACCATGCGTTAGTAATATATTTGCAACACTGTGCTCAAAAATTCGCCACCAGTTACATGCCACACTGGTACCATTCTCCTGCTGAATGGACATGGCTTATTTGCTACACTTATTTTTCTTTATGTGACAATTAGATTTTTGTCAAAAGTAAATACCCCTTGGGTTTATTTTAAGCATCCAGAGTCTCACTCCAACATTATCTTTCATACATCATCCACATCAACAATCTCAAATGGAAACCAAAGAGGTGTATCTATATGAAATTTGTAAAAAATGTATTGTTATTAATGCTTTATCTCAATAAATTGAAAATCTTTGTTCACCAAAAGGCAATTATCAAATATGCATGTAGAATTAAAACACTTCAGACATCAACATTGGTTAGAAAACATCATTTAAAACCACAACATGGGAGAATATAAAAATGGCAAAACAAATTTTGATATATGTACAAATGAAAAAATCAAAGTGGGCAACCCAGTCCACAACACTAAGTTTGATAACCCTGGTTATGTTATTTTTCGATTTCACTTCCTCCTAAATAAACCAGGTGGTGTCTTGGGTGCACTCTTAAAGCAAAGCGACGCGTTTCGGTGGCATACACTGATAAACCACCTTCTTCAGGTTTATGACACTCATTAACGATCTCCCAACACAATCTATAAAAAACATCATACATAAATTATTATTACAATATAATCCTTTACCACAACCATAATAACACATTACATATCCAATTGAATTAAACCAATGTCAAATTTTCACAAAAAGAATTCAGTTCATATCACAAGACATGTTAAAAACATTGTTAAAACATTATAAATACAATTCTGGTTCCATTTGAGTGACACAAATATATGCCAAAACATCCATCATTCATCCACACACTTACACATTCATATATAATTAGGGGTTATTACCCACCCGAACAATGAAACTGCAAATAGTATGGGGGTCCGTAACCTCCTCAACAAGTAGCTGTTAACTCCGCATGTACCATGCAATGGTAATCACAGTAGAGGCAAAAACGTCTGCTCGACAAACAACCCTGACGGGCAACAATAAAGGGAAATAAATATAAATAACATATCCCTTGTTATGAAAAATCCCAGTCAAAAGGAGAGATAGGTTAAACAAAACTTCTACCTTTTAGCTGGCCTTATCTTCAATGGCCCTCATATATACAGTTAAAACCAATGTGGAATTCAATCTTCTCTTCAAGACCAGAATGTTTAACGGTGCTACAAGAGAAGAAAAGCAGGGATTCCTGAATAATCTAATCCTCTATTTCAACATTGTGCATTGGTAATCCTAAACACCATCACACAAACCCCATCACAGATCATACCTACATAGGGACTTAATCCAAAAGGGCCACTGGAGCAATTTCAGCTGAAGTGCCTGTACATAAAAATAAATATAATATTAGATAACCGTCCTATTTGTCTTATCAAGGGCTCAACTAACAGATATATCAAGATAAAAATGTAGCCCTGATGGGCTAAAAAGACTAAACAGCCTATATTCATAAATACACTGCTCAAACAATAGCAACTAATTCTGAATGTCTGGACACCGCCCGAACACTAAATCTCAAAAACTATAGTACTTTATTCTACCTAACGATTAACGATCACAATGGCTACATAAAATGAGAAACAAATAATCCTCCTCCATATAAGATCAACCCCGTCATTTGGAGACATGTGGTAGTCAAATATATTCATTAACAAAAAGTAATACTGCCTTAGCGCACAACCTCCCACCTCAGCTCAAAACTCATCAATGAACTATATTCATCAGTTAAAATACCCTTTGTCTAAGTAGCTATTCTCCTACACCCAATCGCTTAGCAATTCTTACCGGGACTGAAAAGCCTCCGTGTTTCCTCCTTCACTTTCAACCACGTAATGAACGCTCGCTCGGCATTATGCCAGTCTTTAAGAACGCTCGTGTTTTCTACCTCGATTGCTCAATCATGGAGGTAGAAAATGGACTGCTAGGTTTAGAAAGAGAGCGCCATGTTAGAGTGTAGTATTATATATCGGAATCATAAAAATTGAATATTTTCTTTAAAACAAACAAAAATTATACCTAGTTCGTATAACACTGTATTCATCAGTTGTATTTTGTATTCCAAATTAATTTTATTATTATAGACAAGTAAAAAGCCTGTTAAAACTACCGACCTATTCCTGTTGACCTATTGACCTATTGACCTATTCAAAATGCAATAAATGTCTTGTTTTTTAAGAAACAGGGAAACCCCACATGTAATTAAAAGTTTAAAAAGGAAACCCCACATATAATGATACACGTTTATATAAAAACGATCATACCAGTTTAATAAAAAGATCCCTAAAGATATTTATATTAATCAAAAAAACGCGAGTAGCTTCTAAAACTGCCCCACATAGTCAGTAACAATATCTAAAAGTACCATATTGCCCACTTTGATTTTTTCATTTGTACATATATCAAAATTTGTTTTGCCATTTTTATATTCTCCCATGTTGTAGTTTTAAATGATGTTTTCTAACCAATGTTGATGTCTGAAGTGTTTTAATTCTACATGCATATTTGATAATTGCCTTTTGGTGAACAAAGATTTTCAATTTATTGAGATAAAGCATTAATAACAATAAATTTTTTACAAATTTCATATAGATACACCTCTTTGGTTTCCATTTGAGATTGTTGATGTGGATGATGTATGAAAGATAATGTTGGAGTGAGACTCTGGATGCTTAAAATAAACCCAAGGGGTATTTACTTTTGACAGAAGTGTCTAGTTTTGGTGTCCTGTCCCCTTGGTGATTGGGACCCCTCTCTTATATTTTTGAATTTGTGCACGGTCCTCTGGACTGGAGAGTGTGTGGGCAAGTCCCATTTATAGTGTTATTGTTGACAATTTTGTCTTCACTGGTCTCAGCTTATTTAGGCGAATGGACCACTTTAAAATCTTTGGTTTTAGTGAGGACCAATATAATAGAATAATCAACAGCAAGAAAGGCAATAAATTTACGGTCATTGCCGGAAAAGGGGAAAAATGGGGCACTTTGCTTAATTTAAAAAAGAAACTTATAAGAACGGAGGCCCATGCTGAATTCTTAATTGAGTATGTGAAAACTGGGGTCATACCTATTGGATTGCAGGTTCGTAATGAACCGGGTTTATTCATTGAAAATAAGAAGTTTTTAGAAATTTGGACGCAAATATCTAATCGTTGCAGCCGCGATTGGATGCTCCTTATAATTGAAACAGCGCAAGAATTAATTATTATAGAAAGGGAGGCAATAGAAAAACTAGAGTTGGAGTTGAAGGATAAGACTGGTCTTGAGGATGCTAAACTCAAATTAGAAGAAATCAACAAGGATGTAGATGGATATAGGGACTACCTAATAAATAAAAAAACAAATAAGCTTAAGAAGGATATTAGTAGATTTAGGGGTCGATTCCGATTCGGGCCGGAAAAAGCACCGACCGACTCGGATCCGGAAATAATACCGACCGACACGTACCTGTGGCGCCCGACACGCCAAGTACGATGCAAGGCGTGCAAAATCCGACCGACACGTACCGAACCCAAGTCGACCGACCGAGCCGCACGGAAAACAGCAATCCGGTCGGAAAAACACGCGAATCCAACCGACCGACACGCACCCGGAACAAATCCGACCGAAACGTACACGCGAACTCCAAACCGCAAAGTACGATGCAAGGCGCGAAAACCACGAGCGAGTCGGACGGAGGCCAAGCCGTACGACCGACACGCATACAAAACCGAGCCGAAGCAACACAAAACACCGCGACCGACGCGTACGCAGCATAGAAAACTGCACATACACAGCGTGAACGAAACGGAGAAGACCGTACGAGACAAATGCAGGGTCCGACTCGGTCACAAGAACGTTTCCAACATACACAGACAGTACAAAGGAAAAATCACCCAAAAAAGGCCAAACAAGCAATTACCAAGCCAATAAATACTGGGGGGTGGGGACAGAGAACAAAGACACACCCACAACTCCACCCATATAAAGGACACAAATCACAACCATGAGCCTTTGCAAATGCCATTCCACTGCCAGCACCGAAGAGAAAGCAACCACACACCCACAGCTCATCCCTCACACAAGCCACACACCATCAGCACACCAACAAATACCTACCTCACATACACCCAGCAAAACACACACCCACACACCCTCACCTGCACACCAACACACACATCACTCACCATCACCACCCATCACCATGCCCCCCAAGAAGAATCCCAAGTTCCTAGATTGTGAATTGGAAGTCATGGTAGACGAGATCCTCAGGGTAGAGCCACAGCTGTTTGGCACACTGGTCCAACAGACCCCCATCTCTCAGAAAACCAAGATGTGGGAGAGGATCATCAACAGGGTGAACGCACAATCACCATGTCGGCGCACAAAGAGCGACATCCAGAACAGGTGGTATGACGTGCGCAGGAGGGTACAGGACCTGCTAAAAAAGACTACATCAACAGCCAACACACCGGCAGTGGCCCTCCTGCCAAGCCAATATACCTCAGGCCCTGGGAGGAGAAGGTGCGGGCCATCCTTCCGCCAGTGAGCGTATATGGACTAGAGGACATCCCAGAGCCTGGTGAGTACACAACAAATGTACACAATATACTGCCACAAAACACACACACATCACTGTCAAGGGGAGAGTCAAACCATGCACTCATAGCAATTACACAGCAACCAGAACAGAATCATCCCAAAATGTGTATGTCAGTCAGATAAACACAACACATGCCATCAAAAAAGTCACATCCAACTGTGCCATCACATGTACAAACACAACTACAACTACAGCTAGGCAGTGACACAAATAGAACTAACAAACACATCCAGACATGTAGCCACCACAACAACACCAACACACAGTGAAGACCACTCAAAGGAAGGAATTCTGTGTATGCTGGCCAAGTCAGTGTAGCCAATAGCATCATGGGAGTCGCAGTCACACATATTGCCCCCCACAACTGTCCCATCAACACCACCATGAACCATGCGCACATCACAGGGAGTGGAGAAGGACTCACAAGATGGCTGACACTGGCAACTGCTGTGGGGAGCACAAGGCCCTGCTGGCAACTGTGCACCAACAAACAGCAGGACACCACTGACTGACATCCTGAGAGACAACTTCCACTCCCTGCAATGCAAGCACGTTCCATGGTGGGATAACTGGCTGGCTGGGTGGGTGGGAAGGAGGACTTGCAGCACTAACCATAGTCACAAGCACCTCCCCTCACACGCCCCCAACACAAACTCCACAGAACCCACCTGGTAGAATGCAATGCCCCCATCCTAACACAAGATCCCACAAAGAACCACCACCCTGGGTTATGTTGTGTGAAGCACAGGGCCACTCTTGGGACTTTTAGCCAAACAACTGCCAGGACAACACTCCCAGCCATCCTGTCAGCACAGCCAGCCCACCCCACAGGGAAGCAGAGTCAAAAGGAAGGAAGCATGGGCATGCTGGGAAGGGGGGTGGAGGCAATAGCATGATGGGAGTCGTAGTCACAGCTCTACATCCCCCACCACATGGCCCAGCAAGCTCACACTCACGCATGCACATCCCACAGAGAGTGGAAAGGCCCATCAAAGATGTCTGACACTGTTGCTGTGTCGTGGGGAGCACAAGGGCATGCTGGGTACTGCACACCAACCAACAGCAGGACACCACTGTCAGCCATCTTGCCATTGCTCTCACACCCACACACACTGAACTCCCCACAAAAGCAAGTAAGTATGGGAATGCTGGGAAGTGGGGTGGAGGCAATAGCATGATGGGAGTCGTAGTCACAGACATAGCTCACCCCCACAACTGTCCCATCAACACCACCCTGAACCATGCTCACATCACAGGGAGTGGAGAAGGACTCACAAGATGGCTGACACTGGCTATTGCTGTGGGGAGCACAAGGCCCTGCTGGCAACTGTGCACCAACAAACAGCAGGACACCACTGACTGACATCCTGAGAGACAACTTCCACTCCCTGCAATGCAAGCAAGTTCCATGGTGGGATAACTGGCTGGCTGTGTGGGTGGGAAGGAGGACTTGCAGCACTAACCATAGTCACAAGCACCTCCCCTCACACACCCCCAACACAAACTCCACAGAACCCACCTGGTAGAATGCAATGCCCCCCATCCTAACACAAGATCCCACAAAGAACCACCACCCTGGGTTATGTTGTGTGAAGCACAGGGCCACTCTTGGGACTTTTAGCCAAACAACTGCCAGGACAACACTCCCAGCCATCCTGTCAGCACAGCCAGCCCACCCCACAGGGAAGCAGAATCAAAAGGAAGGAAGCATGGGCATGCTGGGAAGGGGGTGGAGGCAATAGCATGATAGGAGTCGTAGTCACTGATATTGGTCACCCCCACAACTGTCCCATCAACACCACCCTGAACCATGCTCACATCACAGGGAGTGGAGAAGGACTCACAAGATGGCTGACACTGGCTACTGCTGTGGGGAGCACAAGGCCCTGCTGGCAACTGTGCACCAACAAACAGCAGGACACCACTGACTGACATCCTGAGAGACAACTTCCACTCCCTGCAATGCAAGCACGTTCCATGGTGGGATAACTGGCTGGCTGGGTGAGTGGGAAGGAGGACTTGCAGCACTAACCATAGTCACAAGCACCTCCCCTCACACACCCCCAACACAAACTCCACAGAACCCACCTGGTAGAATGCAATGCCCCCCCATCCTAACACAAGATCCCACAAAGAACCACCACCCTGGGTTATGTTGTGTGAAGCACAGGGCCACTCTTGGGACTTTTAGTCAAACAACTGCCAGGACAACACTCCCAGCCATCCTGTCAGCACAGCCAGCCCACCCCACAGGGAAGCAGAGTCAAAAGGAAGGAAGCATGGGCATGCTGGGAAGGGGGTGGAGGCAATAGCATGATGGGAGTCGTAGTCACAGCTCTACATCCCCCACCACATGGCCCAGCAAGCTCACACTCACGCATGCACATCCCACAGAGAGTGGAAAGGCCCATCAAAGATGTCTGACACTGTTGCTGTGTCGTGGGGAGCACAAGGGCATGCTGGGTACTGCACACCAACCAACAGCAGGACACCACTGTCAGCCATCTTGCCATTGCTCTCACACCCACACACACTGAACTCCCCACAAAAGCAAGTAAGTATGGGAATGCTGGGAAGTGGGGTGGAGGCAATAGCATGATGGGAGTCGTAGTCACAGACATAGCTCACCCCCACAACTGTCCCATCAACACCACCCTGAACCATGCTCACATCACAGGGAGTGGAGAAGGACTCACAAGATGGCTGACACTGGCTACTGCTGTGGGGAGCACAAGGCCCTGCTGGCAACTGTGCACCAACAAACTGCAGGACACCACTGACTGACATCCTGAGAGACAACTTCCACTCCCTGCAATGCAAGCACGTTCCATGGTGGGATAACTGGCTGGCTGGGTGGGTGGGAAGGAGGACTTGCAGCACTAACCATAGTCACAAGCACCTCCCCTCACACACCCCGCAACACAAACTCCACAGAACCCACCTGGTAGAATGCAATGCCCCCATCCTAACACAAGATCCCACAAAGAACCACCACCCTGGGTTATGTTGTGTGAAGCACAGGGCCACTCTTGGGACTTTTAGCCAAACAACTGCCAGGACAACACTCCCAGCCATCCTGTCAGCACAGCCAGCCCACCCCACAGGGAAGCAGAATCAAAAGGAAGGAAGCATGGGCATGCTGGGAAGGGGGTGGAGGCAATAGCATGATGGGAGTCGTAGTCACTGATATTGGTCACCCCCACAACTGTCCCATCAACACCACCCTGAACCATGCTCACATCACAGGGAGTGGAGAAGGACTCACAAGATGGCTGACACTGGCTACTGCTGTGGGGAGCACAAGGCCCTGCTGGCAACTGTGCACCAACAAACAGCAGGACACCACTGACTGACATCCTGAGAGACAACTTCCACTCCCTGCAATGCAAGCACGTTCCATGGTGGGATAACTGGCTGGTTGGGTGGGTGGGAAGGAGGACTTGCAGCACTAACCATAGTCACAAGCACCTCCCCTCACACCCCCCCAACACAAACTCCACAGAACCCACCTGGTAGAATGCAATGCCCCCCATCCTAACACAAGATCCCACAAAGAACCACCACCCTGGGTTATGTTGTGTGAAGCACAGGGCCACTCTTGGGACTTTTAGCCAAACAACTGCCAGGACAACACTCCCAGCCATCCTGTCAGCACAGCCAGCCCACCCCACAGGGAAGCAGAGTCAAAAGGAAGGAAGCATGGGCATGCTGGGAAGGGGGTGGAGGCAATAGCATGATGGGAGTCGTAGTCACAGCTCTACATCCCCCACCACATGGCCCAGCAAGCTCACACTCACGCATGCACATCCCACAGAGAGTGGAAAGGCCCATCAAAGATGTCTGACACTGTTGCTGTGTCGTGGGGAGCACAAGGGCATGCTGGGTACTGCACACCAACCAACAGCAGGACACCACTGTCAGCCATCTTGCCATTGCTCTCACACCCACACACACTGAACTCCCCACAAAAGCAAGTAAGTATGGGAATGCTGGGAAGTGGGGTGGAGGCAATAGCATGATGGGAGTCGTAGTCACAGACATAGCTCACCCCCACAACTGTCCCATCAACACCACCCTGAACCATGCTCACATCACAGGGAGTGGAGAAGGACTCACAAGATGGCTGACACTGGCTACTGCTGTGGGGAGCACAAGGCCCTGCTGGCAACTGTGCACCAACAAACAGCAGGACACCACTGACTGACATCCTGAGAGACAACTTCCACTCCCTGCAATGCAAGCACGTTCCATGGTGGGATAACTGGCTGGCTGGGTGGGTGGGAAGGAGGACTTGCAGCACTAACCATAGTCACAAGCACCTCCCCTCACACACCCCCCAACACAAACTCCACAGAACCCACCTGGTAGAAAGCAATGCCCCCCATCCTAACACAAGATCCGACAAAGAACCACCACCCTGGGTTATGTTGTGTGAAGCACAGGGCCACTCTTGGGACTTTTAGCCAAACAACTGCCAGGACAACACTCCCAGCCATCCTGTCAGCACAGCCAGCCCACCCCACAGGGAAGCAGAATCAAAAGGAAGGAAGCATGGGCATGCTGGGAAGGGGGGTGGAGGCAATAGCATGATGGGAGTCGTAGTCACTGATATTGGTCACCCCCACAACTGTCCCATCAACACCACCCTGAACCATGCTCAGATCACAGGGAGTGGAGAAGGACTCACAAGATGGCTGACACTGGCTACTGCTGTGGGGAGCACAAGGCCCTGCTGGCAACTGTGCACCAACAAACAGCAGGACACCACTGACTGACATCCTGAGAGACAACTTCCACTCCCTGCAATGCAAGCATGTTCCATGGTGGGATAACTGACTGGCTGTGTGGGTGGGAAGGAGGGCCGGCTGTCAACCAAACACAACCAATGCAGACCATGTTCACACCCCAAAAATACATAGAAATGCCCAAATAATGCAGGACAATGTGCCACACCAATATCAACCCCTGACTGTGACGACTTAGGACAATGCAATGTACAGGCCCGCACCCAGAGGCACAGTCACAACTGTCATGTGTGTCAACCATTGATGCCTGCAGAAACATAACATACATTGTGTGTGTCTCCCAAAAACAGGTGATGATGGGGACACAGCAGCAGACGCTGAGGAGTCCCAGTCCCAGGCTCAAGAGGATGCGGAGCTCACTGGCGTCAGTACAGCCTCTGTCCTCCTCGGACGATGAAGACCAACCTGGCACATCCGGTGCAAGTCTACATGCAGCACCAGCAGGACCACCAGCTGCAGCACCAGCAGGACCACCAGCTGCACCCCTGCACCCACCCCTCCAACGACTGTCACCACAAATACCATCCCTGCCGACATGGACAGAACAAGGAGCAACACCAGCACAGGGACCCTGGACCAACCTGGGGCCATGGACACCACCACCACCACCAACCCCCAAGGTGGACCAGGGTCATCTGTGCGTGCCACTACACACACTGCACATGTCAGCAGGGGTGGTGGGAGGGGTGGGAGACAGAGGTCGCTGCTTGCAGAGGTTGCTGGTGTGCATGATGACCCACAACTGGTACGCATAGCTGATGCGTACCAGTCCAGCACCGGAGACCTCAGCCAGGTAGTGGGGCTCCTCAGAAACATGAAACAGCAGCAGGCTGCCATCATGCCCGCTTGGACTCCCACATGTCCCACGTGGAGTCACACATGTCCCACGTGGAGTCACACATGTCCCGCGTGGAGTCCAAGTGGGATGCACTGCATGAGATGACGGCGGTGCACAGGGACATTTTACAATGCCTCCGCCAGATGAACAGCAACCAGTCCACACCTCCCTGTGTGCCAACAACATCTGGTGCCGAACAAACTGCAACTGCCACAGGGAGGGAGGATGACTCTGGCGGAGAGTCCCCTGCACCGCAGCAGCCTGTACTTGAGGGGCCCCCCAAGAAGAGGGGTCGTCCGAGGAGGGGCAAGTGAGAGGCCGATGGCCAAGCGCAACTCCCAGGAAGCCTGAACCTGTTCTGGATGTTCACCTTTGTGCACAGACTGTTCACCCTGTTGACGGCAACACTACTCCCACACATTGCATGGGGAGTACAAGTTGGACCAATGTGTCAGACAACTGTGGCCCGATACTGGGGATTCTGTCTACCAGGACTTTCAATTCACCTAGGAACTTCGGATTGCAAGATTTATGTACAGCACTACCCATCCTATGCACTATTCACACAAATGTATCACAATAAACACACTAATACACCATACTTGCCTCTGTTGTGATTCCAACGTGGGTGCTGTTATGGGGATGATGAACTACAAAATTACACTGTGTATGCGAACTGCAACAGCAAGGACAACACAGGCATGTGAGTAAAGGCAACGTGACACATATGAGGGAGACACACCACCAGGGCTACACAACACATACACACCTAGGCCATCTGACTCATTGCCTACACTGATGTTGCCAGGGAAGACGGTGCAATGCACAGACACCACACCCATTCCCAGTTGTAGTCAAGTAGCCCACAGGTGCAGTAAGCAAATGGCAGTCAAATGTGTGACCACAGACAACGCACATCACAAAGTGAAGCACAGGTTTATTACACAGTTTCAACATGTCGTAACCACTACAGATGCAAGGTAATCCCACCTGGCAGCGGGCACACAGTCAACAACTGTAGACGGAAGGAAGTCCATGGGTGTGGCGCACATCACCTGTAGGGACACAACAGCTACCAGCCTGGAAGTGCAATCACGTCGTCGGTGGACACAGTTGACCAAACGAATCTGAAAGTACCCTGTGAAGGACAGAAATGACACACAGTCAAAAGCAATGGAGTACAGGACAGAACAGCAAAACTCATGCACAATACATGTTACAAGAGACCCACCCAGAACCAAGTTAGCATGTCAACACTGTTGGGGAGTACAGCCCACCTGTAAGCACACATCGCAACACACATCCAGTCAAGTAGCCCATGGACACACTCCAACAGCACCAGAGCACCACCTACACATCATGCCAACTCACATCATTGACATGACACCTCAGGATACTCACATTCAGCTAAAGAAGTTGGTGATGAGCTGTGTGCGGACATCACCATCATCATCATCATCACTGGCATCGTGGTCCAGGCCAGGATCCTCCACAGGTGGCGGATGTTGGTCATTGTCATCCTGGATGAGAGGCAACTCCTTCCGCACTGCCAGGTTGTGGAGCATGCAGCAGATGATGATAATCTTGCACACTTTCGCAGGGGCATATGGGAGGGACCCTCCGGTCTTGTCCAGGCAGCGGAAGCGGCTCTTCAGGAGACCAAATGTCCGCTCAATCACTCTCCTGGTCCGACCATGTGCCTCATTGTAGCGCATCTGGGCTGGTGTCACAGGGTTCCTGAGGGGTGTCAGCAACCACAGCATGTTGGGGTATCCCGAGTCACCTACGGACAGACAAGTGCACATTAGCTGACTTGGAAAAGTGGGCGGAATACTACAGATCAGATCACACACAATGGCACAAAGTCAGTACACACCGACAAGCCAGGCACGCTGGTTCTGCATCTGTGCCATCATCCTGGGGATGCGACTACTCCTCATCACAAAGGCATCGTGTGCTGAACCAGGGAAACGGGCACACACGTGTGTGATGGTCATATCTGCAAGACACACCACCAGTGCATTGACCGAGTGGTAGTGCTTGCGGTTACGGTAGGCCTGCTCCTGGGCCTGTGGTGGTACCAAAGCCACATGTGTCCCATCAATGGAGCCAATGACATGCGGCATCCTCCCCAGGGCATAGAAGTCACTCTTCACGTCAGTGAGTCGTCGCAGTCTAGGGAAATAGATGTACAGGTTCAGAAATAGCAACATTGCCACCAAAACATCGCGGAGCACACGGCTCAACATGGTCTGTGACATCCCACCAGCAGTCGCCACAGTATGTTGGAAGGTACCGGTGGCAAAGAAGTGTAGGGCTGCCATCACCTTCACCTTGGGGGTCAGCGCTGTAGGATACGGCCGGCCAGGCTGCAAATGTGGGGCCAACTGCACTGCCAAATCCTCAATCAGCTGCCTGGTGAAGCGGTACCGTCGGATGCTGTCCCGTTCCACCATCGTTGCCAGGTCTGGGAATGGTCGATGGACAGCAGGAGCCCTGCAGTGCAGAGGAGAAGTAAGCAAGATTGTCAGTCACCCCACATATGCAGCATTGAACACACTCAATATCCCAACATACATCATTATGAGGCACAACCACATGAAGTGTGCAGTTCCGTAAGGACATGTATGGTACATACATGGCCAACATCTGTCAACACGGTCCAACAGGTGGCATCAATTAGTCCCAGGTTGGCCCATTGGATATCATGAGGCCGTGTCACAGTTCCCAT
Organism: Calotriton arnoldi; assembly: GCA_963921515.1. Taxonomy (NCBI): domain Eukaryota; kingdom Metazoa; phylum Chordata; class Amphibia; order Caudata; family Salamandridae; genus Calotriton; species Calotriton arnoldi. The sequence continues at coordinate 699,500 of CAWUFW010007153.1, read as the reverse complement.
CTCCTGCTGCCGTGTCACAATCACCCCCCACAGTGACATGTGAGGACAGATGTGCCCCAGGCACCACAGCTCAACGACAGGTACATTCCCAGGGACCCTGTATTGCCACATGGACACTGGCATTACATGGAGCATCATGTATACACCACAGCAAAACAACCATGACCCCCACAGGTAGTGGTCCCACTTGCCACGGCAGGACAGACATGGACGTCTGTGACACACACACGCACAACATCAAAGTCCATGCACACACAACCTGGATGTGGAGACTGTCTCCCATTGTGCACATGAAATCAGAGACATTGTAAACACTACATGCACAAAGACTGTGGAGGACCATCACTATTGTGCCACTGGGACAACCTCGCTCAAACATACCGTCCCACATGGGACTCACGGGGTATGTGACATGACATACACATACACCACCGTGAAATGTGGCCATGGCACATGCACAGATATGAACAGTTGCACATCACAGTGGTCATGGACACGTAACACCCAGGATCCTGTCCCCATTAACACGTGCACAGCCTGGGGGTGGCTGCCCACAGGTGACACCCACAGGACAACATGTACACCAACATACTCACAATAGGAAATGCAGCCTTACATATCTTATGATAAAGTTTGGACAGGCTGTCGTGATGTAGGTGTGCCCCTCACTCCCTGGGAGCTATCTGTGGCTGGCATATGTCCATCTGAGACAGGCATGCTGACATATGCCAGTCACATGTACAGTGATGCGTTGAACAGCAATGGACCGATCGGTGCCCCGGCCGGCCCATTGCATTCAATGTGTGCGGGTACGCGTTGTACCCCTGTACGCAGTTGTACTGCAATGGACCGATCGGTGCCCCCGGCCGGCCCATTGCATTCAATGTGTGCGGATGCGCGTTGTACCCCTGTACGCGTTGTACTGCAATGGACCGATCGGTGCCCCGGCCGGCCCATTGCATTCAATGTGTGCGGGTACGCGTTGTACCCCTGTACGCGTTGAACTGCAATGGACCGATCGGTGCCCCGGCCGGCCCATTGCATTCAATGTGTGCGGGTACGCGTTGTACCCCTGTACGCGTTGTACTGCAATGGACCGATCGGTGCCCCGGCCGGCCCATTGCATTCAATGTGTGCGGGTACGCGTTGTACCCTGTACGCGTTGTACTGCAATGGACCGATCGGTGCCCCGGCCGGCCCATTGCATTCAATGTGCGCGGTACGCGTTGTACCCCTGTACGCGTTGTACTGCAATGGACCGATCGGTGCCCCGGCCGGCCCATTGCATTCAATGCGTGCGGGTACGCGTTGTACCCCTGTACGCGTTGAACTGCAATGGACCGATTGGTGCCCCCGGCCGGCCCATTGCATTCAATGTGTGCGGGTACGCGTTGTACCCCTGTACGCGTTGAACTGCAATGGACGATCGGTGCCCCCGGCCGGCCCATTGCATTCAATGTGTGCGGGTACGCGTTGTACCTCTGTACGCGTTGAACTGCAATGGACCGATCGGTGCCCCCGGCCGGCCCATTGCATTCAATGTGTGCGGGTACGCGTTGTACCCCTGTACGCGTTGTACTGCAATGGACCGATCGGTGCCCCCGGCCGGCCCATTGCATTCAATGTGTGCGGGTACGCGTTGTACCCCTGTACGCGTTGTACCCCTGTACGCGTTGTACTGCAATGGACCGATCGGTGCCCCCGGTAATCTGCGTGTTGCTTTGATATGCGGTCCACTTGCTGAGCTGAGCCACCACATGTGCCTGGGGTATGTGGCACACGCCCATGCAGCGGGTGGGAACAATGTTTGGGCCCCAGGAGTGTGCAGATTACGTGTGTCACACATACATAGCCAGCTATCCACTGTCCAGGGCTCATCCCTCATTCATGTGGAGCAGGACAGTCATGCCTACTCCAGTCCATCCAATACACCTGTACTCCCACTCCCGTGTATCAACTGACACATTGTGCGCAGTGATTTGACCCCTCAGGTGTCTGCCTCTGTGTCAGTGTGCTGTGGATTAGTTGCCAGGACTGCTGGGGTGTTTCTTGGTAGGGGCTCAGCATGCCCCTGGAGATGTGACCATAGGAGACGATACTTGTGTGTCACATAGGTGTTTGATCAGCTGCCCGTGCAGACTGGGGTATGCGAATGTGAAGTTCAGGCAGCTGTTCCCCATTCACAGCAGGTTGTGAGGGGCTCAGGTTCAGAGGGTAGTGTCACATGTCTCCCATATGTCCACCTGGACAGATGAGGGTTAAGATGATGTGTTGTGTGGGGGATGTACATGTGCACTTGTGCAGCTCCAGGACTTGCATTCCCCATGACCTACTATTGTGACACAGTGCATAGTGTTGTTGTCTGGCTGCCAAGTCATACATCACTGAGACAGTGATGTATGACTTAGCAGTCATGCCTCTGCCATGGCATGTGTCAACTTATTGGTGGTCCTGCAGGGGAGTGACATGTGCTACATGCACACCATTGTGGCGATGGCTATCAGGACATGGGTGCATCATGGTGTCTGTCGCTGGTATGCATCACATGCATTTCCTATTTGACTCTGGGCATCCCTTTCATCCGGAAACCTGTACTGACTCAGTGGCAAGAGCTGTGATGTGTGCATGTCCACATGCCACACCGTGTCCTCTGCACTGTCCAACTAGTGTGTACTTGGTGCATGTGTCCACACTGGGGTGTTGCAATCCAACAGACACCAGACAGATGGGTGCAAGGCCATGTGGGATGTGAGTGCCATGCTTGGCATCAGACTGACAATTGGCTTCTCCTGTTCAGTTAGGGCACTTTTAGCAATGTACAACTAATGATGCCAGGGCTTGCTCTGTAATGTGCTGTGCTCACAGTGGTGTGTGCGTTTGGTGCAGGTGACTGATGTCTGTCTGTTTCCCGATTGTTTGCAGATACATCCACGGCCACGGAAGGGGACAGCTCCATGGACCAGGAGGAGCCAGAGAGCCAGACTGGGTCAGCAGCCGAGGAGTGGTCGGAGGGACCCAGTGGCACGGAGGGCGAGGGGAGCCACACCGAGGAGTCCTCAGCACCATCCACCTCAGCTGAGGACCAGAGCAACTCGGAGGATGACTCCCTTATGGAGGCGGGTGTCAGCAGCCACCACACCCCAGCTAGTGTTGCTGTCCCTGCCACCACCAGCACCACCACCGCCCTCCCATCGGCTCCCATTCCCCAGGTCCGTGGAGGCTCCCATGTTCGGGAGCGTGTCTCCTTTGGGCCAGGCACCGCACCCCCTGCCCCTGTGTCCCCTGCTGCCCTGAGTGAGGAGTCTGTGTACCTCCTTCGCCAGCTCCATGTAGGGCAGACAGCCATGCTGAGTGTCCTCCATGCGCACACCGCTCTGTTGACTCAGCTGGTGTCGTTCATGGAGGGCATCTCATCGGGCATGTCTGACCTACAGAGGGGCAATAGGTCCATGGACTCCTCCCTGACGGCAGCAGTGTCCCTCCTCCAACAGTCCCTCACCCCTCCTGCCTCTGCCCCATCCACACTCCCCAGCACCTTACCTGTCCCAAGCACACACACACCGGCACAGGCACACACCAGCACAGACACGAGCAGCACAGAGACACACACACCACAAACAAGACGCACACGCACGCACAGTCAGGGGACTGAAACCACACTCACAGGGGATGGGGCTCAGGCACACACACGCATCCACGAGCACTGCGCAGTCCTCAGTTGCCTCTCCCTCCAAAGCCCCCTCCCTTGCCTCACCTGCAACCCCAAAGACCCAGCGCCTCTTCCTCAGTGACCTCGGCCTCTTCCCCTCCGATCCAGCATTCAGGGGGAAGAGGAAGCCCACCCACACGGAGCGGAGTGCCCCTCGCCCCCGGACACCCTCCCCCAGGAGCAGACCGACTGACGCCCCCATCCGCAAGTCCCCCCGGACCCAGAAGAGCAAGACCCCGCCGCCGCCCTGCAGCTCAGGCACCAAGTCTCCTTCCTCCATTCCTAAGGCCCCCACTCCACAGGTGCCACCACCACACCCTGCCCCAGGTTCCCCCACCCACAGATACACCATCCCCAAAAGATCCGGCCTTCTCCCCCTGCCACTTGCTCTTCCGGCCCCACACCCCCGCTGCGCTTGTCTGTGCCACTGGTGTGGAGACGGTGTCCTCCCCCTCTGTCCTGCCCACCTTACCTGATCCCCATTCTCCTCCCCTGGAGGTAGGCACTGCAGTGGAGTCCACTACCACCCTGTCTGACTTTGGCACAGCAGTGGGGGACCTGTCCACTCCATCTGCACGGTCCACTGCAGTCGTGCCGGCACCCACACCATCAGTGTCATGCCCCCCAGTTGTGCCGGCACACACCATGTCAGACACCTCCACTGCAGTTGTCAGTGGCTCTTCAGCACCCACCACCCCTTCCCTGCCTCCTTCTGGTGAGCCCTGATCCTGTCCCTGCGGTGCCTGGCCTGCCCCCGTATACCCCTCCGAGGGATTGTCCCTGGTTTTTATCAGTGCAGGCATGCGTAGGGTGACATCTGCCACTGTCACCCTGTTTAGACTTTCAGGATGGACTGGCCATTGGCCTTTGTTTCTTTTTACTGGACTTCAATTTTGAACCCACATATGCTGAATAAAGCGACTTTCTGTTCTCTAGTGCTTTTGCTTCTGATGTACATGATGTTGATGATGCTAACCATGCCCTTGCTGCAGTGATGGTGATATTTGGTCTCATGAAAATGAAGTGTTACTGTTCAGGAACCCATGGGGTCCAGGGGGAATGTGTCCTATCCTGTGGTGTATCCATGTCATCCTTAGCAGCATCTGAGGGTGTCATATTTTCAATATTTGGCAATGGGATTTCCTACTTACATTAGCAATGTCACATCTGTGGCTTCCACCCCTGCACATCTGTTGTGCTTGCCATTGTTCAATCATTCTACTTCCCTGACCATGTGGCCATCTCCACTGGACATGCAGGTTTGGGCATCAATGGGGAAGGACTCATCTGTGTTGTCAGTGCAACTTGCTATACATGTGTGTTGGATCTGTGCTGATGATTTCGTTGACACTCCCATGACCAGGCTGATGTGACGGGAGCCTTCATTTGGTGCAAATTGTTGACTGTGACACCAAGTGTTCTGCTGACATGATGGAGCCCTACTGTGGCAACATATGGCACAGCTTTCCTCACACAGGAGTGGAGTCCCCTCATGGCAGTGTGTACTCCTGTGACATCGCCTGCGCCCAAGGTGTGTGTTGTATGATCATGTCTGTGTGTTCACTTCCATTTTGCTGTGCATGCTGGGATCCCTAGTGGTGTTCCTGTTTGTGATGCTTGCTGAGTTGACCTATGTTCCCCAAAGTCTTCTCCCTGGGTTCTCTGTGATGTGGGTGCATGGCACATTACTGGTCATCAGGGTGTCACTCATAGGTGTGTTGGTTGTGAGGGCTGAGTTTGTGGGCAGACGCAGATGGGTCACAGTCAGGATTCCCCTTGGCCCTTGTTGTTTACACCTGTCATGTGATTTCCAGTTTGTGTTAGCTTTCAGTGATTGTGACACGTTGTGTGAGTGACTGCTGGCACTCCTCAGGGTCAGGGCTGCAATGTTGGTAGTTGTCTATGTGTGTTCTTTGTGGGTGACCTTGGCTTCTTCATTGGTGTGGGACTGTGGCTGGGATCCCATTGGTTGGTGTGGTATTGCCGTCATGTCCATGTACAGCGTAGTGTGCAGTGTGTCAGACATTCAAGGGTCTTGTTGAGTGGCCATGTGTGATGTGTTTCTGCACCTTAGTTCCCACCACCACCCATGGGATTGTCATGGGTGCATGTGCAATGTCACCAGTGCATGTGTGCTTCACTGCTGCACATTGTTGGAGGTCGAGGTGTGTGGTGTTGAGTGTGTGCAGATGTGAGTTGTTGCACGGCTAGACCCCTGCCTCCATGTTGGCCTTGGCTTACTGGCCGTGCTGATTGATTTGTGCTTGTGTAGGTGTGATGGTAGTTTGTTCCACAGGACACATGACTGTGGTTCACAGTGTGAACGACATCTAGCTTTGTCATCACAGTGGGATTGTAATGCAGCCCAGGGTCACCACATTGTGGGGACCCTGGGGGTAGTGCTGTGGTGTCTCTGTGTCTTGCTGTGTCAGTTGCTGTTCCTACATGCTTGGGTGACATGTGTGATTAGTGCTCCCTCTCATCTAACAATGCCTGATTGCCCACATAGGGGATTTGGATCCATGAGTTACCTCTGCAGCCCACTGCAGTCATGCCGGCACCCACAACATCTGAGCCATGCCCCCCAGTTGTGCCGGCACACACCATGTCAGACACCTCCACAGCAGTTGTCAGTGGCTCTCCAGCACCCACCACCCCTTCCCTGCTTCCTCCTGGTGAGCCCTGATCCTGTCCCTGCGGTGCCTGGCCTACCCCCGGTTGCCCCTCCTAGTGGATTGTCCCTGGTTTTGTGCAGGCATGTGTAGGGTGGCATCTGCCACTGTCACCCACTTGTGACTTTGTTGATGGACTGGCCATTGGCCTTTGTTTATTTTCTACTGGACTTCTACTTTTAATGCCACATATGCTGAATAAAGCAACTTTCTGTTCTCTAGTGCTTTTGCTTCTGATGTACATGATGTTGATGATGCTAACCATGCCCTTGCTGCAGTGATGGTGATATTTGGTCTCATGATAATGAAGTGTTACTGTGCAGGAACCCATGTGGTCCAGGGGGAATGTGTCCTATCCTGTGGTGTATCCATGTCATCCATAGCAGCATCTGAGGGTGTCATGTGTTCAGTATTTGGCAATGGGATTTCCTACTTAGATTGCCTATTTCACATCTGTTGCTTCCACCCCTGCACATCTGTTGTGCCTGCCATTGTTCAATTCGTCTACTTCCCTGACCGTGTGGCCATCTCCAGTGGACATGCAGGTTTGGGCATCAATGGGGAAGGACTCATCTGTGTTGTCAGTGCAACATTGCTATACAAGTGTGTTGGATCTGTGCTGATGATTCCGTTGGCACTTCCATGACCAGGCTGATGTTACGGGAGCCCTCATTTGGTGCTAATTGTTGATTGTGTGACCAAGTGCTCAGCTGACATGATGGGGCCCTACTGAGGCAACATATGGCACAGCTTTCCTCACACAGGAGTGGAGTCCCCTCATGGTAGTGTGTACTCCTGTGACATTGCCTGCGCCCAAGGTGTGTGTTGTATGTGCATGTATGTGTGTTCACTTCCGTTTAGCTGTGCATGCTGTGATCCCTAGTGTTGTACCTGTTTGTGATGCTAGCTGAGTTGACCTATGTTCCCCCAAAGTCTTCGCCCTGGGTTCTCCGTGATGTGGGTGCATGGCACATTACTGGTCATCAGGGTGTCACCCATAGGTGTGTTTGCTGTCAGGGCTGAGTTTGTGTGCAGACGCAGATGGGTCACAGTCAGGTTTCCCTTGGCACTTGTTGTTTGCCCCTGTCATGTGATTTCCAGTTTGTGTTATCTTTCAGTGATTGTGACACGTTGTGTGTGTGACTGCTGGCACTCCTCAGGGTCCGGGCTGCAATGTTGGTTGTTGTCTATGTGTGTTCTTTGTGGGTGACCTTGGCTTCTTCATTGGTGTGTGACTGTGGCTGGGATCCCATTGGTTGGTGTGGTATTGCCGTCATGTCCATGTACAGCGTAGTGTGCAGTGTGTCAGACATTCAGGAGTCTTGTTGAGTGTCCATGTGTGATGTGTTTCTGCACCTTGGTTCCCACCCACCACCCTGGATTAGTCATGGGTGCATGTGCAATGTCACCAGTGCATGTGTGCTTCACTGCTGCACATTGTTGGAGGTCGAGGGTGTGGTGTTGAGTGTGTGCAGATGAGAGTTGTTGCCCGGCTAGGCCCCTGCCTCCATGTTGGCCTTGGCTTACTGGCCATGCTGTTTGATTTGTGCTTGTGTAGGTGTGATGGTAGTTAGTTGCTCAGGACACATGACTGTGGTTCACAGTGTGAACCACATTTAGCTTTGTCATCACAGTGGGATTGTAATGCAGCCCAGGGTCACCACATTGTGGGGGCCCTGGGGGTGGTGCTGTGGTGTGTCTGTGTCTTGCTGTGTCAGTTGCTGTCCCTACGTGCCTGTGTGACATGTGTGATTTGTGCTCCTCTCATCTGACAATGCCTGCTTGCCCACATAGGGGATTTGGATCCATGAGTTACCTTTGTGTGGCACTGTATGCACATCTGTATGATTGGTATTCAGGTCTCCTCATGTGTTGTGTGGTTGCCTGGGGACACTGGCACCCCCTCACCTGTTGTGTATGATGTGCAGTGTGGGTCTGCCTGTTTGTGTTTGTGCATCTGCACCACTGCATTGGCATATCTTGGGTGTGCCATTGGCTGTATGTAGTTTGGTGGGTTTCCCCTGCTGTCCCTGGGACTCCTAGGTCATCGGTCAGCACAATGATCATGGTTTGTGTGTCCCATTGCTGCCATGGTATGGTATCTGTTCACCTCACATCTGCAGTCTCCACAGGGTATCTGCATGTGTGTGCCCATTGGTGCAAATATGTGGGTCTGCATTCTGATGGTCACTTCTGTCATTGTGTCATTGATGATTGTTGACGGTGTCAGCCCCCATGGGTGTTGTTTGTCTGCACATGGCCAAAGGTATGTCTTATTTGCACTGCAGTATTTGGCTCCCCCAATTTATGTTGCAATGGGACACATACACTACTTTGCCACTGATGTGTTTGTTGTTCTGTGACCAGGAATCATCCATGCAGTTTGGCAGTTGCACCTCTTTCTTTGTCAACACTTACCTTTTGGTCACTGTGATGATGGGGGTTTAGACCCCATTGCCACAATGTTCAAAATGTGCTTCAGCTATGGACCCCACACTTACCTTTTGGTCACTGTGATGATGGGGTTTGGACCCCATTGCCACAATGGTCATGGCCTGCTTGCATTGTGGGTGCCACACACATATATGTGTGGCACATGTGCTAAGGGGTCACATTGTATGTTCAAAGTCATGTTCGGTGTTGTAGGCATTTGACACAGTCTACACACGCTTGTCATGGTGTTGGGGGATGTCTTCTTCTTGCATTCCCTAGGTTGTGGTGTGCTGGTTGTGTCATGCATTGTCCATCCTATGAGTGGGGGTGGTAGTAGTGGTAGGCATCCAGCCCCCTGGCTAAGGGTGGTAGTAGTGGTAGGCATCCAGCCCCCTGGGTAAGGGTGGTAGTAGTGGTAGGCATCCAGCCCCCTGGCTAAGGGTGGTGGTAGGCATCCAGCCCCCTGGGTGAGGGTGGTAGTAGTGGTAGGCATCCAGCCCCCCTGGGTGAGGGTGGTAGTGGTGGTGGGCATCCAGCCCCCTGGATGAGGGTGGTAGTAGTGGTAGGTATCCAGCCCCCTGGGTAAGGGTGGTAGTAGTGGTAGGCATGCAGCCCCCTGGCTAAGGGTGGTAGTAGTGGTAGGCATCCAGCCCCCTGGCTAAGGGTGGTGGTAGAGCATCCAGCCCCCTGGGTGAGGGTGGTAGTAGTGGTAGGCATCCAGCCCCCCTGGGTGAGGGTGGTAGTAGTGGTAGGCATCCAGCCCCCTGGCTAAGGGTGGTGGTGAGCATACAGCCCCCTGGGTGAGGGTGGTAGTAGTGGTAGGCATCCAGCCCCCTGGCTAAGGGTGGTGGTAGGCATCCAGCCCCCTGGGTGAGGGTGGTAGTAGTGGTAGGCATCCAGCCCCCTGGGTAAGGGTGGTAGTAGTGGTAGGCATCCAGCCCCCTGGCTAAGGGTGGTGGTAGAGCATCCAGCCCCCCTGGGTGAGGGTGGTAGTAGTGGTGGGCATCCAGCCCCCTGGGTGAGGGTGGTAGTGGTGGTAGGCATCCAGCCCCCTGGGTGAGGGTGGTAGTAGTGGTAGGCATCCAGCCCCCTGGGTAAGGGTGGTAGTAGTGGTAGGCATCCAGCCCCCTGGCTAAGGGTGGTAGTAGTGGTAGGCATCCAGCCCCCCTGGCTAAGGGTGGTGGTAGGCATCCAGCCCCCCTGGGTGAGGGTGGTAGTAGTGGTAGGCATCCAGCCCCCCTGGGTGAGGGTGGTAGTAGTGGTAGGCATCCAGCCCCCTGGGTGAGGGTGGTAGTGGTGGTAGGCATCCAGCCCCCTGGGTGAGGGTGGTAGTAGTGGTAGGCATCCAGCCCCCTGGCTAAGGGTGGTAGTAGTGGTAGGCATCCAGCCCCCTGGCTAAGGGTGGTGGTAGGCATCCAGCCCCCCTGGGTGAGGGTGGTAGTAGTGGTAGGCATCCAGCCCCCTGGCTGAGGGTGGTAGTAGTGGTAGGCATCCAGCCCCCTGGGTGAGGGTGGTAGTAGTGGTAGGCATCCAGCCCCCTGGCTAAGGGTGGTGGTAGGCATCCAGCCCCCTGGGTGAGGGTGGTAGTAGTGGTAGGCATCCAGCCCACCCTGGGTGAGGGTGGTAGTGGTGGTAGGCATCCAGCCCCCCCTGGCTGAGGGTGGTAGTGGTGGTAGGCATCCAGCCCCCCTGGGTAAGGGTGGTAGTAGTGGTAGGCATCCAGCCCCCTGGCTAAGGGTGGTGGTAGGCATCCAGCCCCCTGGGTGAGGGTGGTAGTAGTGGTAGGCATCCATCCCCCTGGGTGAGGGTGGTAGTGGTGGTAGGCATCCAGCCCCCTGGGTGAGGGTGGTAGTAGTGGTAGGCATCCAGCCCCCTGGCTAAGGGTGGTAGTAGTGGTAGGCATCCAGCCCCCTGGCTAAGGGTGGTGGTAGGCATCCAGCCCCCCTGGGTGAGGGTGGTAGTAGTGGTAGGCATCCAGCCCCCCTGGGTGAGGGTGGTAGTGGTGGTAGGCATCCAGCCCCCTGGGTGAGGGTGGTAGTAGTGGTAGGCATCCAGCCCCCTGGCTAAGGGTGGTAGTAGTGGTAGGCATCCAGCCCCCTGGCTAAGGGTGGTGGTAGGCATCCAGCCCCCTGGGTGAGGGTGGTAGTAGTGGTAGGCATCCAGCCCCCTGGCTGAGGGTGGTAGTAGTGGTAGGCATCCAGCCCCCCTGGGTGAGGGTGGTAGTAGTGGTAGGCATCCAGCCCCCCTGGGTGAGGGTGGTAGTGGTGGTAGGCATCCAGCCCCCCTGGCTAAGGGTGGTGGTAGGAATCCAGCCCCCTGGGTGAGGGTGGTAGTAGTGGTAGGCATCCAGCCCCCTGGGTGAGGGTGGTAGTGGTGGTAGGCATCCAGCCCCCCTGGCTGAGGGTGGTAGTGGTGGTAGGCATCCAGCCCCCTGGGTAAGGGTGGTAGTAGTGGTAGGCATCCAGCCCCCTGGCTAAGGGTGGTGGTAGGCATCCAGCCCCCTGGGTGAGGGTGGTAGTAGTGGTAGGCATCCAGCCCCCCTGGGTGAGGGTGGTAGTAGTGGTAGGCATCCAGCCCCCCTGGGTAAGGGTGGTAGTAGTGGTAGGCATCCAGCCCCCTGGGTAAGAGTGGTAGTAGTGGTAGGCATCCAGCCCCCTGGCTAAGGGTGGTGGTAGGCATCCAGCCCCCCTGGGTGAGGGTGGTAGTAGTGGTAGGCATCCAGCCCCCTGGGTGAGGGTGGTAGTAGTGGTAGGCATCCAGCCCCCTGGCTAAGGGTGGTGGTAGGCATCCAGCCCCCCTGGGTGAGGGTGGTAGTAGTGGTAGGCATCCAGCCCCCTGGCTAAGGGTGGTGGTAGGCATCCAGCCCCCTGGGTGAGGGTGGTAGTAGTGGTAGGCATCCAGCCCCCTGGGTAAGGGTGGTAGTAGTGGTAGGCATCCAGCCCCCCTGGCTAAGGGTGGTGGTAGGCATCCAGCCCCCTGGGTGAGGGTGGTAGTAGTGGTAGGCATCCAGCCCCCCTGGGTGAGGGTGGTAGTGGTGGTAGGCATCCAGCCCCCCTGGGTGAGGGTGGTAGTAGTGGTAGGCATCCAGCCCCCTGGGTAAGGGTGGTAGTAGTGGTAGGCATCCAGCCCCCTGGCTAAGGGTGGTAGTAGTGGTAGGCATCCAGCCCCCATGGCTAAGGGTGGTGGTAGGCATCCAGCCCCCTGGGTGAGGGTGGTAGTAGTGGTAGGCATCCAGCCCCCTGGGTGAGGGTGGTAGTGGTGGTAGTCATCCAGCCCCCTGGGTGAGGGTGGTAGTAGTGGTAGGCATCCAGCCCCCTGGGTGAGGGTGGTAGTAGTGGTAGGCATCCAGCCCCCCTGGCTGAGGGTGGTAGTAGTGGTAGGCATCCAGCCCCCTGGGTGAGGGTGGTAGTAGTGGTAGGCATCCAGCCCCCCTGGCTAAGGGTGGTGGTAGGCATCCAGCCCCCCTGGGTGAGGGTGGTAGTAGTGGTAGGCATCCAGCCCCCCTGGGTGAGGGTGGTAGTAGTGGTAGGCATCCAGCCCCCCTGGGTGAGGGTGGTAGTGGTGGTAGGCATCCAGCCCCCTGGCTGAGGGTGGTAGTGGTGGTAGGCATCCAGCCCCCTGGGTGAGGGTGGTAGTAGTGGTAGGCATCCAGCCCCCCTGGGTGAGGGTGGTAGTAGTGGTAGGCATCCTGCCCCCTGGGTAGGGGTGGTAGTGGTGGTAGGCATCCAGCCCCCCTGGGTGAGGGTGGTAGTAGTGGTAGGCATCCAGCCCCCCCTGGGTAAGGGTGGTAGTAGTGGTAGGCATCCAGCCCCCCCTGGGTGAGGGTGGTAGTAGTGGTAGGCATCCTGCCCCCCCTGGCTAAGGGTGGTGGTGCGCATTCAGGCCCCTGTGTGCATATGTGGCATTGGTGATGGGCATCCCGCCCCTATGGTGCTGCTGTTGCTGGTGTAAGTATATTCTGCATCCCTCTGTGTGTGTGTGATGTGTCGTGTACGTGTTGTATATGTTTTGTGGTTGGTGTCTGGCTTACCTTCTGCGCCGTACGCGTCCGTGCCTGTTCCGGTAGTATATGTAGAATATTGGTATGATCGGGACGAAGGGATTCATGGTCGTTCGTCCTTCTCGTTGCTTCACGTCGTCCTCGTCGCTTCGCGTCGTCCTCGTCGCTTCGCCTCGTCCTCGTCGCTGGCGTGTTCATCTCGGAGCCGTGGATCGTGTTGTTGCGCGAATCGGAGCTTATGTGCGCCTCTCCCGGATGCTTTGACGTGCCGTGCGTAGCGACGGGTTCGGCGCGTACGGAAAGCGCATCGTACTCGTTCGGCCGGACGGAGGTGCATTTTCCTTCCGTGCGACTCGATTCGGCGTTTCCGGATTCGCCTCGGTCGGGGAACAGGACCTGGTTTGGGTGAGTACGGCGCGGCCGGATTCTTTGCTGTTGTGCGCATCGTACTTACTCGTTCGGTGTGCTGTACGGATCGGTCTGGAAACAGGCTTTCGCATGGCTTTTTTCCCGACCGAATGCTATTGGGTGCGCCTCCGACCGAGATCGGAATCGGCCCCTTAGTCAGGAACTTGCATACCCATTTCTGAAAGATAATTATTATGAACAGAAAACTGATCAGGGCTGGGACAAGAATACTTATAGGAGACCAAGATATACACGAGGAGGAAGAAAACAGATAACATTTTCTGAAACCTCGGGTTCTAGCAGTGATGAGGAATATGCACATAGGGAAGATAGTAGCAGGGGACCGACTGAACAACAAGGTCCTTTTTTAGAACAGAGAAACAGAAGGGGGAGATACAATGGGAATCAGATGGGGGGTCAACAAGTTCGTGGCCAATTACCTCAGGATTATATGCAGACGATGCGCCAGAGATACTGGCGATAGATAAGATACCTATTTTCAATCTTTCAAGTAGGTCTCTTAGTAAGAGTGAAATGGAAGTTTTAGCTAGGGGATTTAGTTTTGTTCCTACAGCGAAGGTGAATAGATTCCAACTAGAAAGAGATCTTAAATCATTTTTTAGAAAAATTAGATTAAGGAGATTCTTTGAGGATAGACCTTTGAGAGAATCACATAATATTACAGGCTTTAAACCTAAATCCGTCTTTACACCCTCTTTGTCCCAAGTTGGTAGAAATATAGAGATATTTGAAAAAGCGGTGGAGATTGACATCCATGATATCCTTAGTAAAGAATTCTCCCATGTACATAATTTAAATAGGCTTCAGCGAATAGCTATTAGCACTTTAAAGGAAGATCGGTCTATAACAATTAAACCCGCAGATAAGGGTGGCGGAGTAGTGGTGTTTGACACTCTAGATTATGAAAATAGAATGTTAAAACTCCTAAATATTCAAGCACATTATGAGAGGGTACAAGAGAGAGAACTCTCTTCACTGGCTAAGAAATATAGTGATCTTTTGAATGAAGCTAAAAATAGTGATTGGATTTGTGAGGAGGAATATCGTTTTTACATAACAGTAATTTTAAAATTCCTGCAATATATGGCTTACCAAAAATGCATAAGGATCATATTGATCCCCCTATGCGCCCGATTGTTAGTTGCTTGGGTTCCTTGTTAGAACCATTAAGCAAATATATTGATTTTTTCTTAAAACCTTTGGTAAACCAGCTGAAGTCATATGTTAGGGACTCCACACATATTATTAGCATGGTGGAGAATAAACCTTTTTGTAAAGATACTCAATGTCTAGTTATTCTAGACATTGAGGCTTTATACACTAACATTCCACAGCAATCTACTGTGCAGGTTATAAACGATATTTTAGAAAATACTGAGATAGAGGGTGCGAATAAAGAATTTCTGGTCAAATGTACTGATATGATATTGAAAAACAACATCTTCCTTTTCAAAGACCAATTTTTTCGCCAGAAGAAAGGGACCAGCATGGGCGCAACCTGCGCTCCTAGTTTAGCGTGTCTGTATGTAGGCGAATTTGAAGAACACCATATTTATAATGAACTTGCACCATTTTATGAGAATGTTGGTGAATGGCATCGCTTTATTGATGATGTTTTTTTCATATGGAGTGGCTCAACAGAGGAACTTGAGGAATTCCTCAGTTGGTTGAATCTGGGAGATGAAAATCTTAAATTTACTGCCCAATACAGTAAGGACAGCGTTGACTACTTGGATATCACCATTAGATCGGAGGGTGGAAGACTGGAGGTGGAATTATATACCAAACCGATGGATAAAAATACTCGACTCCATTATTCCAGTTTCCACCCCCGTTCTCAGAAAGACAATATACCATTTAGTCAATTCCTCCGTCTAAGAAGGAATTGTACAGAATTGGAAGACTCTTTTATAAACACTCTGAAGTTCTCAAGGCTAAGCTTAAAGATAGAGGATATCCTAAAAAGTTGATATCGCACTCTTTTAAAAGAGCTCGGTTCTTTGAAAGGGAAGCAATGTTTGATGGAACAAAGAAAAACAAGACAGTTTCAAAAATAGTGTTTGTTAGTCAGTTCTATGAAATTAGTAATAAAATTAAAAAAGTGATAAACAGACATTGGACCATTCTCAATGATGGTGAAGATGTTAGATTAGAGAAACCCTTGTTCGCCTACAAAAGAAATACAAATTTACGGAATCAACTGGTTCATACTTATAGGGAGGAACCAGCTAGCAAACAGAGTACGATAGATAATTCCATAGCCAAGGGCAATATTAAATGTGGTAATTGCTCGATGTGTCCCCAATGTATAGTAGCTAAGGAATTAAAACACAACGATAGAACTATAGTGGCACACACTTTAAACAATTGTCGCAGTAAGAACATTGTGTATTTTTTTAAATGTCCCTGTGGTTATGCTTATGTGGGTGAGACTGGCCGTGAACTTAGGACACGTTTGTTAGAACATCGATCGGCCATCAAAACGAAGAAATTAAATGCCCCTCTAGTAGCTCACTTCACGGAACAGGGTCATACTGAATTTGATTTTAAATGGTACATTTTAGAAAAAGTGACCATGAATAAAAGAGGGGGGAATATGGGAGAAAAAAGGAAAGCCAGGGAACAGTGGTATATATCCATTCTAAACACTGTGAGGCAAGGACTCAATTCCCGAGAGGAGTGGGAGAAACTCATCCATTAATTTGTATATTCCAGTTTGATACTAAAGTGTGTTTGATAATATGGTACTTTTAGATATTGTTACTGACTATGTGGGGCAGTTTTAGAAGCTACTCGCGTTTTTTTGATTAATATAAATATCTTTAGGGATCTTTTTATTAAACTGGTATGATCGTTTTTATATAAACGTGTATCATTATATGTGGGGTTTCCTTTTTAAACTTTTAATTACATGTGGGGTTTCCCTGTTTCTTAAAAAACAAGACGTTTATTGCATTTTGAATAGGTCAATAGGTCAATAGGTCAACAGGAATAGGTCGGTAGTTTTAACAGGCTTTTTACTTGTCTATAATAATAAAATTAATTTGGAATACAAAATACAACTGATGAATACAGTGTTATACAAACTAGGTATAATTTTTGTTTGTTTTAAAGAAAATATTCCATTTTTATGATTCCGATATATAATACTACACTCTAACATGGCGCTCTCTTTCTAAACCTATTTTTAAAGAACAGTGGTCAAGGTGAGGCCAAATGGTCCTCGGGTAGCCAGGGCTACTATTAATCGAAATAAAGCTTTCGTCTGAGCTCTCGTGTTACGAGAAAGAAGGAAAAGAAAAACAACGTATGGAGGGACACAAGGTTGTGGGAATGACAAGACATTTATTACATCATAAACGCTATATCATCCACATATAATTTAGGATCTAGTCCTGGTGCTCACACATCAAGTGAGGTTGCGTGAAAAAGTGAAAAAAGTGCTGGTGACTTAAAATTACATCACATTGACAACATAGGCAAAACTCAAAAGAATTTGTACAGTTGGAGTTTTGGTTGTTAAAAGTCGATGGCGTTTCGATCTCTATAAATTAGAGACCATCATCAGGACGAATAACTGTGTGAGCAAGTAGAATCTAGACAAAAGGAGAAAGTCATTGGTCCCTGGAAAAGGATCAGGTCTAGGTAACATATGAACCTATTTATAAAAGGGACAAACTAATGATTGGCGTCATGAGCAAATCATACCCATTAAACTATTCAGATACTAGAGATGTACATTAACTAATAACCAATTAGAAGCAATGCGAGTTAGACAAGGACTATAAATGTACAACAATTAATCGTCACGATTAATTGTTGTACATTTATAGTCCTTGTCTAACTCGCATTGCTTCTAATTGGTTATTAGTTAATGTACATCTCTAGTATCTGAATAGTTTAATGGAGTATGATTTGCTCATGACGCCAATCATTAGTTTGTCCCTTTATAAGTAGGTTCATATGTTACCTAGACCTGATCCTTTCCAGGGGACCAATGTTTTTCTCCTTTTTGTCTAGATTCTACTTGCTCACACAGTTATTCGTCCTGATGATGGTCTCTAATTTATAGAGATCGAAACGCCGTCGACTTTTAACAACCAAAACTCCAACTGTACAAATTCTTTGAGTTTTGCCTATGTTGTCAATGTGATGTAATTTTAAGTCACCAGCACTTTTTCACTTTTCACGCAACCTCACTTGATGTGTGAGCACCAGGACTAGATCCTAAATTATATGTGGATGATATAGCGTTTATGATGTAATAAATGTCTTGTCATTCCCACAACCTTGTGTCCCTCCATACGTTGTTTTTCTTTTCCTTCTTTCTCGTAACACGAGAGCTCAGACGAAAGCTTTATTTCGATTAATAGTAGCCCTGGCTACCCGAGGACCATTTTGGCCTCACCTTGACCACTGTTCTTTAAAAATACGTATACTACCCCTGGTCGTACCTTTGGGGTTCCCTTGTTCGCTAAATATACTCTTTCTAAACCTAGCAGTCCATTTTCTACCTCCATGATTGAGCAATCGAGGTAGAAAACACGAGCGTTCTTAAAGTCTGGCATAATGCCGAGTGAGCGTTCATTACGTGGTTGAAAGTGAAGGAGGAAACACGGAGGCTTTTCAGTCCCGGTAAGAATTGCTAAGCGATTGGGTGTAGGAGAATAGCTACTTAGACAAAGGGTATTTTAACTGATGAATATAGTTCATTGATGAGTTTTGAGCTGAGGTGGGAGGTTGTGCGCTAAGGCAGTATTACTTTTTGTTAATGAATATATTTGACTACCACATGTCTCCAAATGACGGGGTTGATCTTATATGGAGGAGGATTATTTGTTTCTCATTTTATGTAGCCATTGTGATCGTTAATCGTTAGGTAGAATAAAGTACTATAGTTTTTGAGATTTAGTGTTCGGGCGGTGTCCAGACATTCAGAATTAGTTGCTATTGTTTGAGCAGTGTATTTATGAATATAGGCTGTTTAGTCTTTTTAGCCCATCAGGGCTACATTTTTATCTTGATATATCTGTTAGTTGAGCCCATGATAAGACAAATAGGGCGGTTATCTAATATTATATTTATTTTTATGTACAGGCACTTCAGCTGAAATTGCTCCAGTGGCCCTTTTGGATTAAGTCCCTATGTAGGTATGATCTGTGATGGGGTTTGTGTGATGGTGTTTAGGATTACCAATGCACAATGTTGAAATAGAGGATTAGATTATTCAGGAATCCCTGCTTTTCTTCTCTTGTAGCACCGTTAAACATTCTGGGCTTGAAGAGAAGATTGAATTCCACATTGGTTTTAACTGTATATATGAGGGCCATTGAAGATAAGGCCAGCTAAAAGGTAGAAGTTTTGTTTAACCTATCTCTCCTTTTGACTGGGATTTTCCATAACAAGGGATATGTTATTTATATTTATTTCCCTTTATTGTTGCCCGTCAGGGTTGTTTGTCGAGCAGATGTTTTTGCCTCTACTGTGATTACCATTGCATGGTACATGCGGAGTTAACAGCTACTTGTTGAGGAGGTGACGGACCCCCATACTATTTGCAGTTTCATTGTTCGGGTGGGTAATAACCCCTAATTATATATGAATGTGTAAGTGTGTGGATGAATGATGGATGTTTTGGCATATATTTGTGTCACTCAAATGGAACCAGAATTGTATTTATAATGTTTTAACAATGTTTTTAACATGTCTTGTGATATGAACTGAATTCTTTTTGTGAAAATTTGACATTGGTTTAATTCAATTGGATATGTAATGTGTTATTATGGTTGTGGTAAAGGATTATATTGTAATAATAATTTATGTATGATGTTTTTTATAGATTGTGTTGGGAGATCGTTAATGAGTGTCATAAGCCTGAAGAAGGTGGTTTATCAGTGTATGCCACCGAAACGCGTCGCTTTGCTTTAAGAGTGCACCCAAGACACCACCTGGTTCAATTAGGAGGAAGTGAAATCGAAAAATAACATAACCAGGGTTATCAAACTTAGTGTTGTGGACTGGGTTGCCCACTTTGATTTTTTCATTTGTACATATATCAAAATTTGTTTTGCCATTTTTATATTCTCCCATGTTGTGGTTTTAAATGATGTTTTCTAACCAATGTTGATGTCTGAAGTGTTTTAATTCTACATGCATATTTGATAATTGCCTTTTTGGTGAACAAAGATTTTCAATTTATTGAGATAAAGCATTAATAACAATACATTTTTTACAAATTTCATATAGATACACCTCTTTGGTTTCCATTTGAGATTGTTGATGTGGATGATGTATGAAAGATAATGTTGGAGTGAGACTCTGGATGCTTAAAATAAACCCAAGGGGTATTTACTTTTGACAGAAGTGTCTAGTTTTGGTGTCCTGTCCCCTTGGTGAGTGGGACCCCTCTCTTATATTTTTGACAATTAGATTTTTTACAGCCCCCTATGACATCACGTCCCTTTGATATCAATGATGTAACTTTGATAGCAGCACAACTACACTGAAAGTAGTTCCAGCACCACTGATGGCACCTCAAAAAAGGCCCAAGTACAGCAGATTCTAAGGGGAACCAATGTTGTTGATTTTTGTTTCATAACTGAGGAGACTTACAATGGACCCATTATTGTCCATACAGTAGTAACCAAGAAACCATCCCATTTTTAGGTCGAGCCCTGAGCCAGCGCGCAAGCGCTGCTCTGTGGTTGATCTGGGGTAGTTCAGTAGGGGAGAGAAGCCCCGCCCACATTTTTCATTGGCTTGTGTGTTTGTCCTTCTAAATGCTGTGTGCTGAAAGATTATGAGGCTTGTTAGTCCCGCTTTATTATGCCCATGTCGTCATCTGTCCCCTCCCATGGCTACTGGCCCCTTCACTTCGAGTGTTACATCGTATGGTAGTACTGTCAGCACTATCTTAACCATGCCTTCTCACCCCTCCCCCACCCGCATTCCCGTTGACCGTGCCTCCCCCCTCCCGTTGTCCGTGATGCAATGCAATAGGTCTCGCATAAATGCGAGTCCTATTGCATTGCAAACGCTTGTTTAAAGCTGCAACCCCCTGCCCAAGCTGCCTCGCTCTTGACTCCTCCTCGCACCAAACCAGTTTTACTGGCTGGACATGTACTTTCACTTTTCAGAAAAGGGTGACAGGAAAAGATGACCGCTGTTGCCCTGTGTGAGCTGAGCTGCCCCCCTCCAGGACTGGCCTCACCTCACACTGGACAGATCTACAGTCCATTCGCGGCAGTCGAAGCCAAGTCTGACGGTGTCCTTAGGTTTGGCCCAGGCGGAGTGAGGGGGCAAATATCTGGCCCGTCATCGGGTAAGTGACTTCTCGCCCCGCCGTAGAAGTGTGAGCGGTGTATGCTGTCAAGGTAGATCGGCGGCTTAAGCTCCTGCAGCTGGCGACCTGAGTGAGAAGACGTAGTATTTTTCTGTCATTAGTAGTCGAGTGTTATTGAGCGTGGAGGACAATATAGCACCCGTTGTTGTATAGCGCTGCAAAGCCAGTATGCGCACAATAAAAGACATAGCGCTGCATAGCAATACGCGCACGATAAAAGACTGCATCGATGTAGCAGGCAGTAAAATCACAGCTGTGTCGCCTGTACGCTCAAACCCACAGAATTGTCCTTTTCACAGTTGGTTAAAGTTCTCATAACTGGCACGTGGCGCTGGTCGCGACATTTGCACGTGGTGAAGTTTCCCTTGAATTTAAGAGATTCGAGATTCTGCTGTTAGCCTGAAACAATCTTTTGTGTTTAAATGCTATATAGGAGGCTGGCTGGTCCCTAGGCCCTGCGCCTCTAGTTCCCTTCCCTAGTTCAACACTAGGGCTAGTGTGTGTAACTTTCCGTACAGCCTCTGGCTGTGGGAACTTCATTAGGGCAACAACTAGGTCATATATGACCCAGGACCGGGTGATTGAACACACCGTCCTTTTGTTTTAAAAAACCACTGAAATTTAGGGTGTTATAACTGATTCCACCCTCATTTCACCAAAACACTATAAAATGGAAACCGAACTGGCATTTGATGAGAATACATATGCGGAAATACTAAGAACACCATCGCTCCTAGCTGAAACGGTGGTAGCCCAGACTGTTAGTAACTCGGATGAGTGGGAAGCCCTATCAACAAAAAAGAAAGAACAGATTCGTACAACTCTCCATGGAGCGTTCATGACGGAATATCTAAGAAAGAACTCGGCACCACGAGGACTCGTGGTCACCAACGAACCAAGGCTGTTCCTTAATAATAAAGAATTTAGGATTAATTGGTCAGGCATTGCATGGAAATGCACCAAGGATTGGCTGGTGCTAATTATTAATACGGCCAGACAACTGGCGGATGCACTTATGGTCGAGATACAACAAAGTGAGAGCAAATTAAAGACCACAGTGCATATTACCGTTTACAAAAAGAAACTAGAGGAAATAAATAATGACCACTCGGCATACAGGGAATATCCCACGCAATCCAAGATTACCAAACTACAAAAGGATGTGCAGAAGTTCAGCCGGGAAACAATATATCCCTACACCACCGACGAACATTATGACAAACCACAAGAACAGGCCAAAAGACGCCCACCACGCTTTAGACCGACTCCCCAGAACTGGACCTTCAGTTCGGGTGAAGAAAGAAGTGACAGCAGTAGTGACGAGAGCACTGGCGGACAACACCCCAGAAGGAATCAGAATCCCCAACAACAAATGTTTAATCTACCCATGCGCCCTTTTGGGTTCTGGCCACAACAGTTCTACCCACCCGGCTTTGGCTTCCAACAAGGTCCGCAGCCTTTTTTAGCCAGAGGCCAGGGAAGAGGAAGGGGCAGACAAAAAATAAAGAGTACCCCCAGAGTGCAATGGGAGAACGAACCGTCTACCAGCGAAGGAGCAGTCACACGGAGCAGAGGCAGAGGCAGGAGCGGCACATCAACAATGAACAAGGAATGACGATTGTCGTAAACCTGAGTGATTATACAATCAATAGAGACGAAGAAGCCGTCCTCGCGAAAGGCTTGGGCTTCGTCCCAACACCGAGAAATGATCCTTTTTTTCTCTACACCGAACTAGCACAGTTCTTTCGGAAAATAAAACTGAAAGATTTTTTTGGCAAGACACGAGGAACTGATGACGGAAAAACGAACACAGGCCTTCGAAAAAAGTCTACGTTCACTCCACCTATTCAAAACATCTCATGCAATGTCCTTGCGTTCGAACAGGCAGTACTGAAAGAAGTCGAAGCAATCGACTTTAGTAACACTAAAGGATTCCAGAATCTGACAAAGGGAGAGAGAACAGCCCTCCAAAAACTGAGAAACAACCATGAGCTGGTAGTCAAACCAGCCGATAAGGGTGGAGCTATAGTTCTCATGAACTATACCATGTACAGAGAAGAGTGCCTACGTCTTCTATCTGACGCTACGAGTTACGAGATACATCAGAATGACCCGACTATATGGATTATGAACAAAATCAAGAGCCTGGTTCATGAGGCGTTGACGTGTGATTGGATTACGAAACTTGAGGCTGAATTCCTCATAAACACAGAACCAAGAATACCAAGATTTTACACGCTCCCCAAAATCCATAAAAACAGGACACCACCACCAGGGAGACCAATAGTGTCGGGCATCGGATCAGTATTGGAACCCTTATCCCAATTTTGCGATTGGTTCCTAAGACCCATCGTGAAAAAATCTCCATCATACTTGAAGGATACGAAGGACATCTTATGCCACCTGAGGGACCTTGAGATCAACACCGAGGAGGACCTGTTCATCATTATGGACATCGAAGCACTCTACACGAGTATTCCCCAAAGACGGACTTTGGAGGTGGTGGAACAAATCCTCCTTAACCAAGATTGGTCTTTCATTACACCGACACACTTCATTATGGAGTGTGCGGAGTTGGCTCTTACTGAAAACTTCTTCGAGTTCGAAGACAATCTATATCACCAGATTAAAGGCACGTCAATGGGCAGCACCTTCGCGCCGAGTCTGGCGTGCCTTTACGTCCACCAGTTTGAGGAAGACCACATCTTCAGTGACAACAACCCTTTCAACCATCAGATGAAGACGTGGAAGCGGTATATAGACGACATCTTTGTCGTGTGGCATGGCACACTGGAGGAATCCAGCACTTTCGTGGAGTGGATCAACAGCAAAGACGTCCATCTCAACTTCACTCATACCATTGAGAAAAACCATGCTATCGTCCTAGACCTGGACATCACCTTGACAACAGAAGGGATCTCCACCAAAGTGCACATTAAACCAACAGACAGGAATAGCCTTCTACTATATAAGAGCTACCATCAAAGGGCACTACGACTGAATCTGCCTGTGGGTCAATTTCTAAGAGTGCGAAGAAACTGCTCAGAACTAGAGTCATTTCACGAACAGGCAGAAGAACTGGAATCCAAACTCCTGGCAAGACACTATCCAAAACGTATGGTCAGGAGAGCCAAGAAAAGGGCAAGAAATAATAACAGAGAAGCCCTGCTCGATACTACAACAAAAGAACAATCAGACCGTCTATTATGTGTGACCACTTACACACCTACATCTAATAAAGTGCAGAATATCATTAAAAAGAAATGGGCGATACTCAATAGAGGAACAAGACACTGGGAACCTCCCCTTTTCGCTTTTAAGAGAAGCAGAAACCTGCGAGACGATCTGGTACACTCAAAAATCACACGGGAGGAAGAGGATAATCAATCTACCCTCTGGAGCCAACCGAAGCCAGTCGGTCACTTCCCGTGTGGCAACTGTGTATGCTGCCAGTCTACCGTCACCATCAAAGAAGTGGATATTGGCACAAACAGACCGTGGAGATTAAACAACTTCAGTAACTGCAACACTGAAAACGTGATATATATGCTTAGTTGCCCATGCAACTTGAAGTACATTGGGATGACTACAAGGAAGGTGAAAACACGAATTAATGAACAACGCAGTACAATTCGGTGCAAAAAATCTAACACCAGATTGACCAAACATTTTCTAGAGAAGAATCACACAGAATCAGACCTCAGATGGGTGGTCATGGAGGTAATGAGGAAACAGAAAACAGACATGAGCCAACAACTACATGTCAGGGAGCAACGCTGGGTCTACCGGTTGCGCTCATGGGATACAGGGCTCAATGACGAAATACCATGGTTACAACTATCCCGCTGAAATAACAAAACATATATTGTATACCATTAGTCAATCGCTATAGAGGGGTGTCCCGTCTACAAACAAACTAGAATTGATAAAGGATTACCCTTTTTTGGTTATACGTAGCTATGCCAACTTTTCTAGCTCTGCATAAAAATATATGTATTAGCTTTGACCCCAAATATCAAGATAACCACTCTCATTTGAAGTGTTCCCTCCTATGGTTAGGCGCCTTCTGTTAAAATATAATGCGACGAGTTTGTAGCAACCACTTCATATATTTAAACACGATCATAACATCTGTCGACTGATATAGCCGAATTGACTCGTTATGAGGCAATACGAGCGGTGCATTATATACCCTCTGCACGTGGTTAACTGTAAATATACAGAAGGGCCCTCACATAGTAACACGTAGCTATGCCAACTGTTCTAGCTCTGCATAAATATATGTAGTAGCTTTGATTCCAAATACCAACCTGACACAATCACTCTTAATTGAATTTTTCCCTCCTATGGCACCTTTCGTTAATATATGAGGCGATGAGGTTTTAGTAATGACTCCATATGTTTAGACATGACCTTAACATCTGGCGTCTGATAAAGCCGATGTAACTCGTTTTGAGGCAATACGAGCGGGACATTTTATACCCTCTGCACGTGGCTAACTGTAAATATACAGAAGGGTCCTCACCTTTTTACACTACCCACCCGTTTTCTTGGCTTTTGTCGCCATTATTGGATAGAACTGACTTTACTAACGCGCATGCGCACAAAGCGCAAAAACCGAGCCGCTACACACACGCGGACTCGTGTTTGCACACGCGCCCTCCATAACTTCATGTGTCTCTCACTTACGGGGAGGAGAGCGGTGTGTCAAGGTTAGCGCACGCGTCCTTCAGTACTATGGGCACTGCTACCTCGACAGAGTACACCGACGGAAGCTTCGCCCATGATCAGGCAACCAGGCAGTTTGCCGGTCGTACACCGGATCCCACACTGGTGGTAACAATTATCTTTCAATTAATGACGAAATTACCAGCGCGCAGGGGTATAAAAACTCGCTCCCAACACACCATCATTTAACGACGGGGAGGCGAAGCGGATGACCATAGATGAGACTGCTGGAAGCGCTGAAGATGACAGTAAGAGTATGAATGTCATGGATAAATGTAGAAGCGTATTGAGTACGCTCCATGTGCATGTACTCAACTTGAGGCATGCACTTATATGAATGTTTGTATGAATGTTTTACTTTTTGAAATGGGCCACAATCTAAGGAGCCTATATTTCCGTGTATTGTGTTTTTCAGAAAAAGTCACAGTAGGCCCTTCCACCCTCGACCTCCCATGGAGTAAGTAGGATAGTGTTCTTGGGTAAGCGGCAAAAATAAGTTTTTCTCAGGAGTGTTAACACGTATGACTGACACAAAGTTTCACTTAGACCCCACCATGCGCAGCATAATGTGTGGTGTTATACGTATAGCGTATTGTGCATTTACCAAACTTACACGTCCGGTCTGTTTGTGTTTTTGTTTCCTTTTTCTCCTACAGATACTCTCAATTTTTAACATTGCACTACACGGGGAGCTGTTATCCTCACCCCGGTCTTTCGAGTGGTAATCCTTTCATACACATTGTGCAGAAAGGTAGAGCCCATTATTCATCCCGGTCCTGGACGAATGCTATGTACCCATCTGGGACGCAGAGCAGAAACATGTTGACCACTTTTTACGGTAAAGGGATAATGATTTCTCATATTACCGTTCACTTCTTTTAATACCATACATTTGCCCCTTAATTAAAGTACTTGGGGACAAGTATAATGTTTTTTAGATCACATCTCATTAATTCACGGGCCACCACTTAGTTTTAGAAGTGCATCCCTGTCTCCAGGTGTATGCCCACCCTCTATCAAACGAAGTTTTTAGAGGGCGAGGCGGCCTACGATGAAGCATGACACCAGGTGGTGTGTGAGGCCAGTCCTTCACTTTTTGTGAGATGCCCCCACTGGACGTGCATCTTTAGAATCTCTGTAGGAACCTGTAGGAATCCCAACTAGGGACAGCCCCATTTGTGTTTAAAAGCCTGAAACAATCCCCAAGAGCAGGTTTTTTTTTGCTAAGTTGAGTAGTATAGCGCGAACTCGACCCGAAGTTATTGGAGCGCTTTACATGAGCACCAGTTTAATGACATAAGGTCGCAATCACTTTTTTAGGCATGGAGATTAAGTGATTTGCTAGGCACTGCATCCTACTGCCGTACACACAGTGGCTACCCATATAGGCATTCGATGCACCCTACAATGTACTGCAACTCTCTAGGTCCTGCAACCTTCTGTGTATTGCCCCCCTCTGCTCTACACATTACGGCTGGAGATCTAGATGCTGCACTGTCGTCTAGGCTCTTTATGTACTGCATCGCTCAGGTGTACGCACAAATGCTGTGGGGGTTGCTCCCCATTACGCATTGAACATTTCTTCTGTACACAAAGCTGCAGTCCATCCAGGCGATTCTGATCCCCTTATCCCAGGGAGCAGACCGTGCAGGAAGGTGCTCACAGTCTGTGGAGTTAAACCTGTCACTGGCCTCCTAGGCCCCCCAAGCACCTGTAACCAGCACCCGGGCGCAAAGCGGGTCTCACTAAACTGAATATCTGGAATTTGTTCCATATGACGGGCTTCTCCAAAACATGGCTACACTCAAAAACGAAAATACAGATACATCGTGAAGAGAGAACCCGCGTGGCACACACAGACTTAACACGGACGCACCACCACATGGTCGCACTCATGCATACTCGTCTGCCCCAGCTTTCCAAAACAATCTAACCCCAATGTCTCGCAACAAAAAATGCATCCTTTACTGCAAACCTAAATCCAATCCCACTCAGTTTCCACATACATTATTTTGTTAGGGGGGAGAATCTGGGCCTACGCAACACACCACACACATTCTCACACACAAAGAAACAATCGTGCACATGGACAATATTTCTGCTACAGACAAGCTTGCATGGTTGGCTTTTCCATCCTTTATTTGCTCACCTGACCCAGAAATCAGCTACCCCTCCAATTCATAATGCAATGCGAGCATGTAAACAATATTATTCTAACGCGTCGCCTGCCCTAAAGCAGGTGCATCTTTCTGAAAGTCATATGTAAATATGATTTGCGCAATAGCTGTGGCATTTGAAATATAATACAGCGTTTCAGTTAAAAGCATGGTAATATACATCAAAATCCTGCCAAATAAAACCAAGAAAGTTTTCGGGAAATAATTTAAAGATCAAATGGGCTAAATAAATGCAGCTAAGTAGTAGCTATTGTCAATACGAGGCGCACGCCATCACCGTAGACAGCGACCTCTTACAGACACAGGTCGATGTTACATGGTTTGTATAGGCAGTGTGTTGGGCAGTGAGTTTGTGTGACGTTAACATTGAAGCTTTCTCTGTCGTTTCACATGTGCCTAAACCCCAATAATACTTTGCCCAATTTATTTAGCAAAATCTCTTTTTAAAAGGAAAAGTTGGCCATTGATGCACTGTTTGAAATATTAAATGTGTCAATTTGAGAAAGAAAGGCAACATCGGACAACATAAGTAAAAAGCATTGTCATGAACAACGCCAATAGCTCTAACTTTCACAAATCCGAGACCGGTTGCATTGCAAATGCTTGTTAAGAACAAGTGTCCCATCCCAACATAGCCAACACTGCATATTGCAAAACCGCAGTAAGATAAATTCAGTGGGGAAAAAACGGGACGGGCTGTTTTGAACATTTCATCTCGAATTTGCTGGTCCTCTTTCTCTGCCGAGGGACGTACATTCATTTATGCATTTAAACATTTAAAACCTTTTTTTTTCCGCGAGGCATCTTGGAATGCACCGTGACGGGCTCCGTTTGCGTGTGGGTATTAAAAATAACGCTGCAGCTCCGGGTGATTAAGCTCCTGCGTCACACGTACGCGGCTACCAACTTCCCCGAGTTCGCCAAAGTAGCGCCGATCGTCTCAGTGGGGGGGGTAGTTCCCCTCGAGTCACGGAATAATGCTGTCATGGTTCCCTCGTTGCTGCCAGCTCAGGGTAGGGAAAACAGTGCCTGCAACCAGTCGGGCGTTCAGTACTGCTGATGAACATGGAGGGAGGGAGTGGGTGAGGGTCGTGATAAGCGGCTCTTCCCGGCAATTATTTGAGAAGCTCAGCATGGCAATAAGCTGAGGCTGACTGAAGAAGGCGCGGGGGTGCTGCGAGGTGGTGAAAACGCCCCGAGAACGAGATTTGGGGTCCGCTGCCATACATTGATAGTCAGTAACTTCAAGTTTTAGGTGCGGATGCTTCCTCGCTCCTTAAAACGTCAGAGTGCACCACTGCACAAGGTCAGGCTTCGATCCGAATCTGGCAACACACCTGCCTTTAGTGTTTAGTTCACACTGAAAATTCCACCAGTTCTTGTGTAAGTGTCGTTAGTTTTTTACATGCGTTTATAAAGCATTTAGATGAATTACTCCTGCGATGACTGCCTGCCACGGGAATATAAATAAATACCTCAGGTCTACCTGTTGAATTCGATTTCAATAATTTTTTTTATTATTGGTTGTTTATAGACAAAACAGAATACACAATAAGCACATATGAAGGGACGAAAGAATATAACCAATATAAAATCAATAAAGACATAGTACAATGATGAATGAATTAGAGGTGACAACATGACAATCTAGTTAAAACAATCTGGGTAAAATGCCAGACACATGTTGAAGTAGACGTAGGGCTGTGGGAGTCACCTTATTTAACCTCCGACATACATTAATGTACAAAACCATATTCCGTGTAGGGGAAATAAAGAGAATACAATAGTCAAAATATATAGCTAACGGTATGTATCTATTGGACTATGGTATGCATGTCAGTATTAGCATACTTTTAAAGTGCAGTGATCTAGATTGAGGGCATCTCATTTAAGTGGTTAGTTGGTCAGGCCTCCAGGAATTGTAATTCATGGCGGTTTGTGTGATTTGAAGTATATATCGAGGCTATCCCACATGTGTCTTAGGGGGGGTTTCCATGGTGAGGTCTGGAGAGCAATGTTGTCAGCACCCCTTAAGTTGGAGACCCAGTTCAACCAGCACTTGAAAGACGCTTTTCGCGTGTCTTTCCAGTTGTTTAGTATGATCTTAACCGCTGCTGTCAGGAGTAGGTCTAGAAGCGCCCTATCTTTGTCATTCAGTGATTCTACCCTGAGGAAGCCGAACGTCAGCGTGGATAGTTCTTTTTTGAGGGAGCATGAGAAAAGGTTAGAGATGAAGCCAAAAACCCTGTCCCAAAAGGGTTCCACACATTTGCAGAATAGTAGTAGATGGGCCAGGTCTCCTACCTCTTCACTGCAATTCCAGCAGTTAGGGTCTTCTCGAATCTTGTGTGAATGTAATCGGGTATGGTGTCCAGTAGGCCTCATTTAGAAGTCAGAACTTTGTCTGGGAAATGGCAGGTGAGATTTTATTCCTCGAGACAGAGCTCCAAGTTTTGGACCAGTCAGCCTCAGAGATCGGGGAAGAGTAGTATGAATCCCAGAAGGATATAAGCTTCTTATTGAGGGCAGTTTGTTGTGGGCGGATTAATTTGTAGATCCAAGAAACCTGATGCCCTAATCTATTTATTCTCGCCATGTATTGTGGCAGGGAGGGTGTTAAGGGCAAAAGTTTAGCTTTCGTCAGTGCTGCCTTTATTTTTAAGAAGTTATAAAACTCCAAGGGGTCTAGGTTATATCTAGTCTGTATTTCTTTGAAAGTTAAGGGGTAAGCTGACTCAAAAAGTTGGTATGGAAAAAAGATACCTCTATCAATCCAGGTTTCCTTGTGTAGTGTATTCCCTTTGTATAAAATTTTATGATTATCCCAAAGGGACTCGAGATTAGATCCTCGAATGCTGGTGTCTAATTGTTTATCCACTTTCAGTAGTGCAGACTTTGTGTTTTTAAATATGGATTTTGAGCTAGTGACGTTGGTGAAGTTTGAGGTTAGAAGGGTTGCTGGGGCTCGATTTTTAAGTAATGATTTTTCAATTTCTAGCCAGACTGGGGTATACTCCTCTGGTGGGACGAGCCAATACGAACCCTGTTTTGCTAAGAATGCTGTCTGATAAAGTTTGAAGTCCGCTAGGTTGACCCCCCCCCCCCTGGATTTGTCTAATCTGAGTTTCTTCAGACCAGTTCTGGCCCTTTTCCCTTTCCATAAAAAATTTGAGAGCAGGATATCTAACTTGTGGTGGAATTCCTTCGACAGTATGAGGGGGAGCATGGTTATTAAATAGTTCACTATGGGCGTAATCATCATCTTAATGGTCTCAATCCTACCCCACCATGTGATGAATCTTGGGGACCATGTCTCGAGGAGAGCTTTGATTTTCCCCAGGGTGTTAGCTTCATTTCGTTGGAGTGACTCTAAGATAGTGCTACTGAATTCTATCCCCAGATATTTGATAAATCCCGGCTGCCATGTAAGGCCCGAATCTCCCAGTGCCTCCCGGGTGCAGTGGATGTTCAGGGGTTTAACTTCGGATTTGTCTCGGTTTAACTTATACCCAGAATGGGTTGAGTAAATTTCTATGGTATGCATCAGGGCCTTAATAGACGAGCTCGGGTCCTCCGTGACTATAAGAATATCATCCGCATATGCGGCAAGTTTCACTTGAGAATCCCCAAAAGTTACTCCTTTTATTTCATTATTGCGCTTGATGTCTTGAATAAGTGGTTCTAGAGCTAAGAGAAATAGGGAGGGGGAGAGAGGGCAACCCTGCCTCGTTCCTTGTTGTAGTGTGAAGGCATCCGAGAGGGTTCCATTGATCGCTATGCAGGCGGTAGGATCTGAATACATAGCCATAACCATGTCAATGTAAGAACCACCTAGATTAAAGGACAGCATGCAGTGTCTCAAGAATGACCACGACACCCTGTCAACCGCTTTTTCTGCGTCCAGGGTGATGGCGATAGAGGGGATAGATGTTATCTTTGCCTGCTCAAGTATGTGACACAGTAGCCTAGTGTTATCATTCGAAATTCGGTATTTGAGGAAGCCAACCTGGGAGCTACTGATTAATTTAGGGAGAACCTCATTCAGTCTCATGGCTAGGATTTTTGCATATAATTTACAGTCCACATTGATCAATGAGATTGGCCTATAGTTTTTTGGTAAAAGAGGGTCTTTCCCTTCCTTCGGTATGACGATAATATTGGCTTCTCTCATTGATTTCGATGTACGTCCCTCTCTAGCTATGGTATTGAATACTTTTAATAAGGTTGGTTGAAGGGACCCACCGAACGCCTTGTAGAAGGAGGCTGAGAAGCCGTCTGGGCCCGGGGCTTTATTGCTTTTAAGAGATTTGATAGAGATACTTAATTCCTTTTCAGAGATGGGTTTCCCTAGCGCTGTGTTCTCTGCCTCTGACAGTCTTGGTAGGTTTAGTGAGTCTAACTATCTGGTGCATTCTTCCGAGTTTACTGTTTTTTTAACTTTTATATAGATCCTCATAGAAGGAATGGAATGCGCGCAGGATCTCTTTTTGTTTCGTTTGGATATTGTTATTGGAGTCTTTAATCGAGGAAATAGTGAACTGTCTCTGCTTGTGTTTGAGGTACGAGGCTGATAGTTTGCCCGCTCTGTTCCCTTCGCAGAGCTTGAGTGCCTTGAATTTGTTGATCCACACTCCCGCTCTCTTACTCACAATTTAGTTATATTCATATTTTTTCTTAACGAGTTGGTCTAGGGTATCTTTGTTGTCTAACGCTTCGGCATGTGAAGCTTCTAGGCGTTTAACTTCTTTTTCCAGTGTATCTAATTCCAAATTCAGTTTTTTATTGATCCTCGCTTTAATTCCAATGATGACTCCCCTGATGGTCGCCTTTAGCGCATCCCACAGTGTGAATGTGTCAGTGTCTGGGAGATCGTTATATTTAATGTAGTCCTGAATAGCAGATTCAATCTTTTCTTTGTCTACTGGATCAGAGAGTACCTCATCATTAAATCGCCACCTTTTAGGAGGAAGAATGGAGTGAGTACCTGCTAATTTGGTGTTAATGCAAGAGTGGTCTGATACTAGTTTGGGGGCTATATCCGTTTGGCCTATAAAATGTGTGTATGCCCCTGAGATTAAAATGTAGTCAATCCTAGTATAGGAATTATGCGGGGCTGAATAAAACGTATAATCCTTTGTGTCTGGGTGCTGGAGGCGCCATGAGTCTTTAAGATTAAACTTGGAGCAAATTTTATTGAGAACCTCGTGCGAACGTGTGGGCTGGTATCTACATTTGGATTGACGGTCAATAAGTGGGTCTAAAGGCAGATTGAAGTCACCGCCTACTATGATGAGATCATCTTGAGGAAAGCTCCCAATTGTATTTGAAATCTTTTCCCGGTAGATGGGCTCATCGGAGTTAGGGCCATATATGTTGAGAACATGGATGGTATCATCCCCTCTTTTCAGGTGTGTGACTAACATCCTCCCTTCATCGTCATGTGTGTGTGAGACAGTGGTGATATTGGATTTTCTGGCTGTAAGGGTAATGACTCCTTTTTTCTTATGGTCTGCAGGTGAGCAGGAGATATGGGAGATCCAGTTGTGGTTGATAAAACCAATGTCCTTCTCTGAGAGTTTCGTTTCCTGAAGAAGTATGATGTCGCCCTTAGTCTTGGCCAGGTAGTCGAAGATTTTCCTACGCTTAACTGGGTGATTGAGCCCTTTTACATTCAGGGAGACTATATTAAGGTCTTCTGCAATATCTTTAGCTTGAGACATCGGCAAATCTAGTGGTCGCTATGGAAATGAATTAGCCTGTAAAATAGGTGTGTACCACTGCCCTCGAAAACTACACTGTAGTATTTTATATTCATACTGGAGGTCAACTGATAATGGCTTCTCACTTTATTGCCCATAAGGGTCTTGTCACTGACTATGTACCGGAAATAGAGCATACCTGTCATGTCAACATAATCTAAGGAAAGAATAAAACTTACATAAGACAAAAAGAAAACAACCACAAATACTTTTACCCTCAGACCCTCCTCCCTCCCCCTTCTCCCCCCCCCCCCTCCCTGAGAAAATCGGATGCAGGAGCTGCGACGGCAGGTCCGTCAACTGGCAACCTGGAGGGTATTAGTCTGAAAATTGTTTCATCCGGAGAAATTTTAAATGAAATAACGGTAGAACATTACTGTATGGTAGTGATAATTACGGCTATTATTATAAACCCCATAGATATCGTTAGCCGCTAGTGGTAAGTATACTTGTTATATAACTTGTTAACTTGTTAACCAGTGAGACGAGTATAAGACCGCGCGAACAGAGCAGGTCCCTGTCTCTTAATACAATTTATCTGAATGTAAGTACAGAGCAAGACCCTGTCTTTTAATACAAATTATCTGAATGTAGGTTCAGTGCGTACCATGAACGACATAGAACAGAACAACAAACCCTTGTGTCTACTTAACTGCCTTGTTGCAGCGAACAATTATGGGTGAGGCTATGCAGTTGCATTTGTGCGATTGCAAAAAGCAAGAAAAAGAGTAAACCAGTTACAATAACACAAAGGATATCAAGTCTTCCGTTTGTTGGAGGCCCCTGTGGAAAGTTCCATCTCTTGTATTGGAGCTGCTTCCAAGTGCTGCGCTAGTTCTTTGGGATTTGTAAAGAAGTATGGTTTTCCATGTTCAAAGATTCTGAACTTAGTTGGGCCTGCAAATGAGAATTGAATGTTCTTTTCTCTCAACTTGTCTCGTAGTTGAAGGAACCCCTTCCTCGTGTCTACCGTCTCCTTTGAGTAGTCTTGTATGAAGTTTATTCGGTGGCCTTCCCATGATACTTGGTGGTTTTTCCTGGCGAAGTTTAGGATGGCCTCCGTATGCTGGTAGCGTAATGGTTTGCATATCATGGGACGAGTTCCTTTCCTGTTTGAGGAGTTGAACGTCGGAATCCTATGCGCTCTGTCCAGTTCCAAGCCATGATGAAACTCTATCCCAGTGAGCATCGGTATCCAAGATTCCAGGAATGCCACACAGGACCCTGCTGCATCCTCTGAGCCCTCTGAAATTCCAAAAATACGTATGTTGCCTCTTCTATTTCGGTCTTCCAATTCAGCTACGTGTCTTTTAAGCTCACTTGTGGTGTCACGAAGGTGTTTAATTTCTTTGCCGGCCTGAGTGGCCACATCTTCGACGTCGCTTATTCTTTGCTCTGCGTCGTTGATTTTTGAGTTCATTGTGTTCATGTCCGCCCGGATGGCGGTGAGTTCCAGCTGCATGGAATCAGTATTTTGTTTCGTAGATTTTGCCAGGTCATGTACCTCAGCCAATTTTTTTAATATCATGTCCATTGTACTATTTAGATCCGATTTGGCTTTGATTGGAGAGTCTGAGATAGCTGGTTCTGCTTTTGGTTTCTTAAAAGAAGCTCTGGATTCTTTGTCAGCCATCTTGTGCCGTGGAGCGTGACCCAGCTGTAGGAAGCGATGGGAGGCCACTTGGATACCACCTTCGTTTGAGGGGGTCAGTTTTAGCTGATGTAGTTGATACTTACTTGAGTATAGTTATTTGTATAGCTGTAATCTGTAGCCTCAAGAAGTTAGTTGCCGGTATGACGGTAGAGGTTGAGATATTAATGGGTACGCTTGGATGCGTGACACTGAATTGGCGCTGTTATGAGCTGAGTTTTAGGAGTTATCGCTGCGATGTGTTGTGCTAGTGTAACAGCGATACAGCACTGCTGGCAATGCTGTTATATATCGTGGTTCTTGATGTGGTATTTCACCACAATTCCTCTAATCCAAATACGCCTCTTGCGTTTGCGTTATCATCAAAATCTCTGCAGAGACACCATTTGCGTGTAGATCAGAGGGAGGCAGCCTGTAGTATGTAGCGTGTAGAACAGAGCATGTAGCATGTAGAACAGAGCATGTAGCGTACGGCGCCTCTTGCGTTTACGTTTGATCAGATTCGCTGCCGAAACACCATTTGCCGAAACACCATTTGCAGAAATGCCAATTGCCCCCTCTGCAGAAACACCATTTGTAAAAACCCCATTTGCTTGTAGATCAGAGAGTCTGTAGCATGTAGCGTGTAAGTCAGAGCGTGTAGCGTATAGCAGTCTATAGCATGTAGCGTGTAAATCAGAGCGTGTAGCGTATAGCGTATAGCGTATGACGTGTTGATCGGGTTGATCGGGGTGAGGCAGCCTGTAGACAGACTATAGCATCGGGAGATGTAGGTGTCGCAGCACTTACTTCAGCTCACACCAGCCTTCACCAGCCTTCACCGATGCTTCACAGCCTTCCCTGAGCCCAGCTTCCCCAAACCTCCTCAGAGCTTCACAGAGCCTTTACAATTCTAGCTTAGCCCCCTCCTTCATCGCAATTACTCCACCGTGTAACCCTGTCTTCAGAGGGTCGACCCGCGCTTCTGCATAGGCAGCCTGGAGGCCCGCTGTGAACCAGTCACCAGTCTTCTTCCCCCTCCGCCGCTAGTCCGCCATTTTGGAGCTGGGCTTCATTATACCCATACTATTTAGTTGAGCGCATAGATGTCAGGAGCTGCGGGACGATTGGGGACATCAGCAAGGGTGAGTTTGTATATACGCTGCTCTATGCAAGGGATCGCTTGGGGTCGCTGAGAGCGCTCATGCTTGCAGCGATATGAGGGTGCGTAAATGCAGATTGTAGTCGTCTTGAAGCGCCATTGCAGGGTCAGGCAGACAGGCTGAACGCGTGTTGGATGGCGATTAGATTAAATTAGCCAGGTGAGCATCGCTATAACTGGGCACCCACCTTCAGAGTCAGGGAGTGCTATAAGGCGATAGGGTATGACAGCGCAGCCCTTATTAGCAGCTTCGTGTTCCTTACTGTGTCTCGGTCGTCTCAGTCTCTACAGTTGCCGCCAATTTTATGAAGTCCGAGTCGGACGGGTCCCGCTCACTTCTCCTCGGGATACGGGCAGTTTGGGTGATCGGTGCGAGCTCTTCTTGCCACAACTTGTGCCGCCGACTTATATGATGGCAAAGCTGGTGTCCGCTTTGGTTTTCGCTGCCTACAACTCCAGATTTCTGCTTAAATCGCTCCTCCGTTTGCCGAGCGACGGGATTAGGTAGCCATTACCGCTGCCGTCCAAGCCACGCCCCCGGTCTACCTGTTTTTTTAATAAGTCCATAGTATCGCTCTATTGTATTTAATAATATTGCACTGCTAGGCTTGTCCTTGTGCTGGCGTAATGTACTTTTAGCTATTTGTTAACTTTTTTATTTTCTTTCTCAATAACCTAAAAAGTGATCAAAACCCATACCTCTAGGGTGCTCTGATTAGGACAGAGAGCTTTGTTTGTTTTGGATTTTAATCCAGTAGACCTGAACTCTTGGGACACAGCTAGCTAAAAATGACAACTAGAAAAGTTTCCACGCAGCCGAGAGAGCATCTTGCCCTCGACCCAGGGCAGTGGCGTAGCAAGGGGTGGGCGGTCCACCCCGGGTGGCACGAGTTTTGGGGGCGGTGGACCCCCCCCCCTGTTCTTACCTGCGGCCGTGCGAGCGGCAAACGCATGGACCGTCGCAAACCCCCCTCTCATCTGCAGCTGTCGCGGGGCAGCAAACACCATGAGTGTCAAAAGGTCTAGCTACGCCATTGACACAGGGACATGAATAGCTACACTACCAAAACAAACAAGCATTTGCAATACAGTAGGTCTCACATTACTGAAAGTTTGAGCTATTGGCGTTGCATTATTATTTGCAACGTCAATAGCTCAAACTTTCAGTAATGCGAGACCTATTACATTGCAAATGCTTGTTATTTTGTAGCTTGTGCTTGCAATAAATAAATTAACCACTTCACAAGCTTGGCAATGTCCGATCTGCTCGCTTTGCCAATGCTTGTACTTTGCAGTTATTAGAGACCGTGTTCCAGTGGTGGTTCTATTAATAGTGCAGCGCAAGAGCCCACAGCACCTCAGTTAGAGGCTGTTTATTTACTTCCAAACTAGGGGAAGGAAGCCCAGCTACTCTGCTTGTATTAGGGCCACAGCACTCTTGCACTGTGCTCCCTCCCGTCTCCTTGCAGTTGCAGGGGAGTACTACCATTTTATTTATTTATTTATTTATTTGCAGAGTTTTATATAGCGCTGGCTAGACCCGAAGGTATCAGAGCGCTTACATGAGGATCAGCGAGTTACAGGTTACAAAATGACATCAGTTACAGGAGCAAGTGTAAACATAGGAGAAAAACAGTGATTACACAGTGACAAGAATTATTAGCGCATAGCATAGCAAATACGCACGTCTAATGGGGAAAGGAAGGTAGAGGGGGAAAGGTAGAAAGGGGGTAAGGGATGTAGATAGTGTCAGGCAGACCGGCAAGGGGGAAGGTAATGAAAGGGGACAAAAACCAAACCCGCTAGATGAAGGACCCACGGGAGCCGACAGCAATGTCACAAAATGGCGGGATAAACAAAATCAATCCAAACAAGCATTGGCATAGCCAATAGGTCTCACTTTTGGGACATTATAAGTGTTTAGCCATGCAACAGTTGATGTTGCACCAAGGATATTGTGCTGCAGAATTAAATACTTATAAGGTCCCAAAGGCGAGACCTATTGGCTATGCCAATGCTTGTTTTATATGCTGGTGAAACCTTAGTGCGCACTGGGGGTGAAGCTGCATTAATTGGTATACATTGGAAATAGTGTGAGACCACTCAAACAATACATCCAGTAACATCACAGAGTGATTAAAAATGGTAACTTCGAGCTATCTGCTGGCAACATA
Organism: Calotriton arnoldi; assembly: GCA_963921515.1. Taxonomy (NCBI): domain Eukaryota; kingdom Metazoa; phylum Chordata; class Amphibia; order Caudata; family Salamandridae; genus Calotriton; species Calotriton arnoldi. The sequence goes on along the minus strand of CAWUFW010007153.1, from coordinate 661,285 downwards.
TTTTCAAGAAGTACATCCAAAAGGATGCACATTTTGGTTTCATGTAGTTGAACATATTCACATTCACAGCAGAATGTTGTTCACCATTTGTAAACCATTTGTAATGAGTCAGACTGGGTTTCGCCAGATGATAGTACGGAAAGAAGGGGAGAGGAAGGGAGGAGAGGGAAGAGAGGGCAAGAGATGAAGAGAAGAAGAGGGAGGGTGGGGCAGAGAGACGTACTGAAAAGCAGGAGATGGGGTGAGGAAAGAGGTGGCTTGAGGGAAGGACAGGCAGAAAGAACTTGATTTTATATAGTGTCTCGGACTATACTGCAGTTGTTTCTAAGCACTGTAAATAATGGGTGTTACAATTATACAATTAATAGTACTGAAAACAGAGCTTCAGGAGCAGAATGCAGTGGAAGGGATAGGGCACGAGCGTAATTTATAGCAAGAGTAATGTGAGGTAGCGGAAGGGGCTGGGGAGAGGGAGGAAAGAGGAGAAAATGGACAAGAGCAAAACCAGAGGGGAGAGTGACGGGGCTGAGCATGCCAGCAAATGGCGACTGTAGAGTAAAACGATGCGCTATGAAAAGGGAGCGTGGAGAAGACGAGACAGGTGAGAGGACAAGAGCTAATGGGGGCGCGTAGATTAGAGGAGTTGGAAATTATGGGCGCCAACGACCTGGAGAAGCAGGTGCAACTAAGAAAGGAGGACACGCGGTAAGGTGAAAGGTCAAGACAGAAGGGAAGATAAGAAGGAGAAGGTGTAAGACAGAAAGAGAGTCCGAAAAGACGTAAGAAAGAATGAAGGTGACTCAATGAAGCGTCTGGCGAGGGAAAGTAGAGAAAATAGAGAGAGAAGTTAAACGGGGAAGAAGAAAGTAGGCGAGAGTTGAGAGAAAGGGGGAGGGGACAGTCATGGCGGAAAGAATACAGAAAGGAGACAGAACAGGTAGAGGACAGAAGCCACAGCACAGGGGAGGGGGGAGAGAAAAGGGAGAGAAGAGAAAAGAGAGAGGAGAAAAGGCATGGGGTGGTATGAAAAAGAGAAAAAAAATGTGTAACATAGAACGATGACACGAGAAGGAACAGCGGAGAAAAAAGCTGGATGATATAAATAAGAGACGCTTTGGGGTCTGAGAAGTGCAGAGGACAGCACGCAGACGACACGTAGGTATGTACAGCGGGGACGAGAAACAGACGCGCAATACATATTCAGCGCAACGGGAGAGGGGGGGCGAACGCACAGGCGCTCTGGGTGGCTGGAGCAGAAGGTGCCGGCTATTGTACAGTCAGACATCTGTTGACATCCAGGCGGAGAGTCGAAGGTAAGGAGTCAAAGATGAGGGTGGATGAAAAGGAGAAAGGGCAGATAGGAGGGTGAAAATGATTTTAGGCAAAAGAGAGAAAGAAAAAAATTAAACGCATAGACAGCGGTAGATAGGGAAATGAAGGGAAGCAAAATGAAAGGTGAATGTGGAAGTCATTAGAACAAGTAGAGAACGATAAAGGAAAATTAATGAAAATGTTTTGGGAGAGAAAAGGCGGCGAAGAGACAAAGGTGAAAGCAAGAGTCTAGAAGAAACGAGGAACTGGAGCACCAAATAAAGGAAAATGCAAAAATAACTGAAAAGAGGGAGTTGGGGGGAGAATATAAGAAGTAGTAAGCGAGAAGGGGTATGAAGGACCAGGTGGAAAGAAAGGAAACAACCCTCCAAGAAAGCAAGATAAGAAAGAGTAAGGAACACGGAAATAGGAGAACGAGGAAAGAAAATCCGAAGATAAATAAGGATGGAAGAATAAGAAAGAAACAAGAAGAAAAGTGCAGCCGCCATTGTTGCCGATTAGGAGCGGTGTTGAAGATGTGGAAACAGAGTTGGGTGAGCGCGCGACGGGACGTGTGGGCAAGGAAAGAGGCGCGCGCGCTTGGGAGAGCAGTCTGCTCTTTTTCAAAGCACATACTCGTGCTTGTGGCGCGCCGCTGCGCACTCCCGCAAGGCGTATGCCGCCACAAGCATGAGTATGTGCTTTGAAAAAGAGCTACACGACGGCTAAAGGTCTCCTACGCAGCACATGCATGCTGCGTAGGCAAGACCTTAAAAACCATAAAGGTAGCTGACTCCACGGCTCAACGCAGGGATGGAAAGGGGAGGCCGTTACAGGATCACAGAGGGAGGATGCGGAGGAGGGAAGGAAAACATAACGGGGAGAACAAGGAAAAACTATGTCCAATGTCCGGCTGGGTAGGTGAACGGCAGAGGGGGTGAACCAGAGCCAAACTCCTCTATAGCTGCCTAAACAGCTCCACCGGGCATCGGCCATGTTGCTCGTGCTCCGCGGTAAGTACAACATTTATGGTTTCAGCCCGGGGGGCATCGTCATAGTTCCATCAGCAGCACCAGTCCCGGTGTTACTGGGAAGCGCCGTCCGCCTCACCCTCCAGCACGCCCTCACCTCATTTTAGCCCTGTGCCGGTGCATCCGCCCATTTCCTCACGACCGTGACCTTTATTAGGTGGGGTATTGCAGCAGGGCAATCCTGAGTGCATAGAATAGGCATTCCGTAGAGGATGTGAAAAAAGGTTGCCGCAGGTGCTCACAAGCCCTAACACTACACTCACCGTTCAGGATTCGGAGAGGCCGGAAGCACAAATCTCAGGTAGGCCCTCAGTGGTTTTGCTCATGTGTTGGGCCAGAGGTTCGAGCTCTCTACGCTTGCTCGATTTCCCCATTTTCAGCTCCCAAAGTATGGGATCGACAAACCCAGCCAGACAGTCAAAGCAGTTGTTTTCACAATCGGTAGCCCAAGGCAAGCCTCAGGGGACAGTCTCTTGCACCTCTCTTCTTGCCTTCCTGTATTCGCCCCGTTCTTAATATAACTCCTCTTCTCTCCTGATGAATCGCTCCCTTCCCCTTTTCTGCGTGGGTTAAGGTCCGGCCATGCCTCAATGATAGGGGATCAAGCGCTCTTCTAATATCTTCTATCTGGGGCTCTGAGCTCTTCTTCTTAGGCCAGTCAGTTAACACACTTGACCTCGAGGCAATCAGATGATTCTATGACGTTCTATGGGAAACCCTGGGCTTTCCTGGGTGCCCACAGGTAGGTTGCAATGTTTCTCTTTAGGGTGCGCTCAGCGCCGCAGCCGCGCTCCTTCTCATAATCCCCCAGGGTCTCCAATGTGCCTGCCCACCCCGAGTGCACTCCGCAATTTCCAGTGGTTCAGGCACGCCGCTATCCTCCGATCTACCTCATGAGTGTAAGCTCAGACTCAGAGCCATGCCATTGCCCACCTTGGCGATCCCTAGGCCTACCGGGCGAAATTTCAAATGTCCAGCGTTCCAGGTCTGTCTTGGGGTTAGGGATCATAAGCTCCCCAGTGCCCAGCTCTTACACCTCTTCTTTTCCCAGTACTTGGGGCCTGTTATTTCTTATATGGTGCCTGGCTTTCCTTACTGCCCTGCATCAACGCCAGTCAGCCTCACTCCTGGGCCGCCAATGGGTTGCTGCCTCCGAGTGCCCAAGGCGGGGGGGGGATTCAGCCACCCGATGCCCTTCACGCTGCTCTCGCTCACCTCGGTCCCCCGCGAAATCCGGGTCTCCGCACTCTCAGGCTCCGGTCTCCAGACCGCACTTCACAGCACACCAGGCCCTGGCAGCAGCAGACATTACTGCAAGTCCCATCCTCCTTGTTGCGTCCAAGGATCACCAAACAAGCAAGTAAGACCAGCACTCATAAGATACTCTGTTTTAACTCCCGGTACTCACCAGGCCTCTTTATTTGCAAATAGTCCCGCCCCCAATTGCCACGAGAGTGACCACCTGAATACAGCCCATGGGGGAGGTCCAACAAACACCCCTCAGGGCTACGGCCATAATGGTCCGCCCCACCAGTGAACACATCACACTAATCCACAACCTGCAAACAAAACAAAACAAAAAAAACACCACCAATATATGTCCTTAGGCAAAACACACAAGTTAAATAAGAAACAATGTCCAGTGCATAAACTCAAATCAATTCATTACGTAGTTCTTCAATCTCGAAGATCTGGTGGGGCAAGGCCAAAGCTGGTACCTCTCGATACGCCCTCGCCGCAAACCAGACTCAAACCCTGGGGTTCATCAGCACGGGGCACCAAATCACACTCAGGCGCCACACGGGGCGTCCTCGCAGAAGAAGAAACACCACACTGTTCCGACACAACCTGACTCCCGCCGGGAGATTCATCATGTTCCAGTGCCTGATCAGGAGAAAATCCACCACTATCCAAATCCACACCATCCATAGACTCTTCGTCAGAAACCAGATGTCCATCATTTGGAAACGCACAGTCCTCCACTCGGTCACCACCAGGATGCCGGTAAGCCTTGAAGAAAGACACATGTCTAGAAACAGTCACTCCATTTCTCATCGCCGTGACCTTAGTCCCATGGACAGACTGAACAATCCACGGCTCAGACTCAAAGGGCAGGCTAAATTTCCCTCTAGGGTGCCAATTCCGCACCATAACAGCATCCCCTACAGCAAAGGAATTGAATCTCGCTCCATGCCTTAAAGAAACCTTATCATTCTTCAGCTTGAGTTTCCGCAGTTCATCCGCTACCAATTCATGTTCAAAAACAACAGTTGATGGACAGAATGCAGAACAATGTCATACATTCACCCCAGTACAGAGATCTGGGCCTAAATCCATCATTTTTTTGCTCACCATGCCATTCCAGTTTGAACCCAGCCATATGCAAATCAGTCTTGACCCTGTGCCTCATGGGAACAGTCCAGCCCGAACTGCCAAGCCAGGTCCTCCCTGGACTGGAAACAAGCATCCTAGGACCGGTTTCGGGGTTTCACCCCTCTTCAGCCAGGATAGCTTGATTCCAGTGGCATGGAGAGCACGGGACCAACGTCTGGGCATACCCGTCCCACTTTGGGTGACAAATGCAAAAACAACAGTTGATGGACAGAATGCAGAACAATGTCATACATTCACCCCAGTACAGAGATCTGGGCCTAAATCCATCATTTTTTTGCTCACCAAGCCATTCCAGTTTGAACCCAGCCATATGCAAATCAGTCTTGACCCTGTGCCTCATGGGAACAGTCCAGCCCGAACTGCCAAGCCAGGTCCTCCCTGGACTGGAAACAAGCATCCTAGGACCGGTTTCGGGGTTTCACCCCTCTTCAGCCAGGATAGCTTGATTCCAGTGGCATGGAGAGCACGGGACCCACGTCTGGGCATACCCGTCCCACTTGGGGTGACAAATGCAAAAACAACAGTTGATGGACAGAATGCAGAACAATGTCATACATTCACCCCAGTACAGAGATCTGGGCCTAATTCCATCATTTTTTGCTCACCATGCCATTCCAGCTTGAACCCAGCCATATGCAAATCAGTCTTGACCCTGTGCCTCATGGGAACAGTCCAGCCCGAACTGCCAAGCCAGGTCCTCCCTGGACTGGAAACAAGCATCCTAGGACCGGTTTCGGGGTTTCACCCTCTTCAGCCAGGATAGCTTGATTCCAGTGGCATGGAGAGCACGGGACCCACGTCTGGGCATACCCGTCCCACTTGGGGTGACAAATGCAAAAACAACAGTTGATGGACAGAATGCAGAACAATGTCATACATTCACCCCAGTACAGAGATCTGGGCCTAAATCCATCATTTTTTTGCTCACCATGCCATTCCAGTTTGAACCCAGCCATAAGCAAATCAGTCTTGACCCTGTGCCTCATGGGAACAGTCCAGCCCGAACTGCCAAGCCAGGTCCTCCCTGGACTGGAAACAAGCATCCTAGGACCGGTTTCGGGGTTTCACCCCTCTTCAGCCAGGATAGCTTGATTCCAGTGGCATGGAGAGCACGGGACCCACGTCTGGGCATACCCGTCCCACTTGGGGTGACAAATGCAAAAACAACAGTTGATGGACAGAATGCAGAACAATGTCATACATTCACCCCAGTACAGAGATCTGGGCCTAAATCCATCATTTTTTTGCTCACCATGCCATTCCAGTTTGAACCCAGCCATATGCAAATCAGTCTTGACCCTGTGCCTCATGGGAACAGTCCAGCCCGAACTGCCAAGCCAGGTCCTCCCTGGACTGGAAACAAGCATCCTAGGACCGGTTTCGGGGTTTCACCCCTCTTCAGCCAGGATAGCTTGATTCCAGTGGCATGGAGAGCACGGGACCCACGTCTGGGCATACCCGTCCCACTTGGGGTGACAGATGCAAAAACAACAGTTGATGGACAGAATGCAGAACAATGTCATACATTCACCCCAGTACAGAGATCTGGGCCTAAATCCATCATTTTTGCTCACCATGCCATTCCAGTTTGAACCCAGCCATATGCAAATCAGTCTTGACCCTGTGCCTCATGGGAACAGTCCAGCCCGAACTGCCAAGCCAGGTCCTCCCTGGACTGGAAACAAGCATCCTAGGACCGGTTTCGGGGTTTCACCCCTCTTCAGCCAGGATAGCTTGATTCCAGTGGCATGGAGAGCACGGGACCCACGTCTGGGCATACCCGTCCCACTTGGGGTGACAAATGCAAAAACAACAGTTGATGGACAGAATGCAGAACAATGTCATACATTCACCCCAGTACAGAGATCTGGGCCTAAATCCATCATTTTTTTGCTCACCATGCCATTCCAGTTTGAACCCAGCCATATGCAAATCAGTCTTGACCCTGTGCCTCATGGGAACAGTCCAGCCCGAACTGCCAAGCCAGGTCCTTCCTGGACTGGAAACAAGCATCCTAGGACCGGTTTCGGGGTTTCACACCTCTTCAGCCAGGATAGCTTGATTCCAGTGGCATGGAGAGCACGGGACCCACGTCTGGGCATAGCCGTCCCACTTGGGGTGACAAATGCAAAAACAACAGTTGATGGACAGAATGCAGAACAATGTCATACATTCACCCCAGTACAGAGATCTGGGCCTAAATCCATCATTTTTTGCTCACCGTGCCATTCCAGTTTGAACCCAGCCATATGCAAATCAGTCTTGACCCTGTGCCTCATGGGAACAGTCCAGCCCGAACTGCCAAGCCAGGTCCTCCCTGGACTGGAAACAAGCATCCTAGGACCGGTTTCGGGATTTCACCCCTCTTCAGCCAGGATAGCTTGATTCCAGTGGCATGGAGAGCACGGGACCCACGTCTGGGCATACCCGTCCCACTTGGGGTGACAAATGCAAAAACAACAGTTGATGGACAGAATGCAGAACAATGTCATACATTCACCCCAGTACAGAGATCTGGGCCTAAATCCATCATTTTTTGCTCACCATGCCATTCCAGTTTGAACCCAGCCATATGCAAATCAGTCTTGACCCTGTGCCTCATGGGAACAGTCCAGCCCGAACTGCCAAGCCAGGTCCTCCCTGGACTGGAAACAAGCATCCTAGGACCGGTTTCGGGGTTTCACCCCTCTTCAGCCAGGATAGCTTGATTCCAGTGGCATGGAGAGCACGGGACCCACGTCTGGGCATACCCGTCCCACTTGGCAGTTCGGGCTGGACTGTTCCCATGAGGCACAGGGTCAGACTGATTTGCATGTGGCCATGTCTGAACTGGGGTGGTGGAGTGAGCTAAAGAATGATGATGGATTAAACCCAGATCAGTTGACTGGGGGTGAGTTTTTGATTTGCTCAAGCGCTCCGTCCATCATCCCCTTTGGTATCGCTTTGTTCGCCGTAAGTTGGCAGGGTAGGCCCAGACGTGGGTCCCTTGCTCACTTTGCCACTGGATTCAAGCTAGCCTGGCTGATGACGGCTGAATAGCCAGAAACCGGTCCCAGGATGCTTGTTTCCGGTCCAGGGAAGACATGGCTTGGCAGTTCGGGCTGGACTGTTCCCATGAGGCACAGGGTCAGACTGATTTGCATATGGCCATGTCTGAACTGGGGTGGTGGAGTGAGCTAAAGAATGATGATGGATTAAACCCAGATCAGTTGACTGGGGGTGAGTGTTTGATTTGCTCAAGCGCTCCGTCCATCATCCCCTTTGGTATCGACCAATTCATGTTTGGCAGACACTGCATCTAGCTGAGGAAAAACGTCACCCATTGGTCGGGTCATACACAAAGACATCGGGCTGACCTTAGTAGTAGAATGAGGGGTCATCCGATACTCCCTCAGAAACCCATACAAAGCACAATCCAAATCCTGTCGGTCAGCCACAGCAATCCTAATGGCCTTATTAAGGGTGCGCATAAAGCGCTCCGCCTCCCCATTGGCCTGAGGCCATAAGGGAGTAATCTTTCGGTGACGGATTCCCCTGGACTGAAGGTAGTTAGCAAAATCCTGACTCGAAAATGGAGGTCCATTGTCAGTACGAAGTTCATTAAACAAACCATGGGTAGCCATGATTTTCTCAAACCGAGGAATAGTCTGACTGGCCGTGGTAGTGTCCAGTAACTCAACCTCAGGGTATTTGGAAAAATAGTCGATAACCACCAACATATGACGCCCATCCGGTAGACTCCCAAAGTCAGCACTTGCTCGCTGCCAAGGAAACGAAGGTATGTCTTCCGTGAGGATGGGAGCCAGAGAGTCCGCAGTCCCGGCGGCCTGACAAAGCGCACACCTCATCACAGTGCTCTCCACCAGAGCATCCAGACCGAGAAACCAAACCTTACACCTCAACCTGGATTTTGTCTTAACCACCCCTTGATGAGCCAAGTGAGCAAGATCCACCACCCTTTGTTGCAAACAACCAGGGATCACCAACCGTGGACCTCTCATCAAACAGCCTTCCGGAGAAATGACCAACTCACTCCGCACATGGTGAAAGGACGCCAAAGTAGACTGAGCATCTTCAGTACGATACATGGCTTTATCCAATAGGACACTCCATTTTCCAGTTCTCACAGCAGAAAGACAAATCTGGAAACACTCATCCAACTTTGTAGACTCCAGAATCTACTCCAAAGAAATAGGAAGTGGCCGGGACCGCTCTACCACCAGACGTACATATTCCTCAGTATCTTCAGCTTCTGACTCCTCACTGGGAGTAGCTGGACGAAAATGCCTTGAGAGATAGTCAGCCGGATTTTGTGTCCCCGGACGAAACACCATCGTAAAACATTAATCCTGCAACTGCAGAATCCACTTCTCAATTCGTGGTGGAGGTTTGGGGGAGGACCCCATGAATAAAGGAATGAGGGGTGTATGATCCGTATGTACAACAAACGGCTGGCTATATAGATATAAATGAAAACGTTGACACCCCCAATGGATAGCTATAGCCTCCTTCTCAATATTGGAGTACCTTTGTTCAGTTGCGGTTAACGCACGACTGGCATACGCTACCGGGGCCTATTCCCCATTACCTTGCCGCTGGGAAAGTACAGCCCCCAAACCAATGGGACTGGCATCCACTGACAGCTCAGACTCCAGCGCTGGATTGAAATACACCAAAGTGGTATCCGCCGATAGGGCCAGCTTAGTAGCCTGAAAGGCACATTCCTGCTCCGGACCCCAGTTCCATACAACATTGGATTTAGTAAGTTCTCTCAAAGGAGCCGTAAGATCAGTCAAATTGCGAATAAAACGGCCACAATAATTTACCATCCCCATGAAACTCCGCACACCAGACACATTAATGGGAGCAGGAGCTGTCTGTATATCTTGAACTTTCAAGGGATCCGGTGACACACCATCCCGATAAAAACGATAGCCAAAAAATGAAATATCCGGTTTCAAGAATTCGCATTTCTCTTTATGAAGCGTAAGTCCATGCTCCAGCAACTGCTGAAATACATCTCAGAGGCGGGAAAAATGCTCATCCAAAGTAGGGGCATGCACCAAAATGTCATCACTGACATTAAATACACCATCCAAGCCAGAAAGGACCCCCCGGATCGTGTCCTGAAAAACCTCTGCAGCACTGGAGATCCCAAAACATAAACGCTTATACCTTCTCAGCCCTACATGGGTAGAAAACGTGGTGATTGCACGGGAAGCAGGGTCAAGCATCAGCTGATGATAGCCGGCACGAAGAACCATTTTAGAAAACCAATGTGACCCACTAACCTCAACCACAATATCATCCACAGTAGGAGTGAGGTGTCATTCACGCTTAATTGCAAGATTAGGTAAGCGCATATCTACACAGATACGGACCTCTCCCGGCTGCTTAGGTTTACGGGCCACCACAATCGGGGACACCCAGGGAGTTGGGCCATCCACCCGTTCAATAATGTCCGCCAGCTCAAGTTTAGCTAGTTCCTCCTCCACCTTCGGCCGAAGATGGAATGCCACCCTTCTATGTCGTAAAGCCACCGGCTGGATAGATTCATCAATGTGAAGCTTGATCATGCGACCCTTCAAACAACCAATACCTTCAAACAAGGGTGCAAACTGAGCCAACAAGTCCTCCACATTCCCTTGATGTACATTTAGGGTGAAGGCGACCAACTGAAGAAGTTCCGCCGTCCGTCAACTCAGCAACATTCCTTGACCCCCTTGGGTGACATATATCCTTGTCTTTGTCGAGCTAGAGCCATGCGCCACCTCAGCAGTGAAAACTCCTGCCAACGGAAGAGGTTCAGAGGACCCATAGGCATAGACCCTGGTAGTAGTCGAACTCAAAACAGGGGAAATAGGCAATAGGCAATGTCAGCATCATTGACCTGGCGATACAAAAGGGGATGATGGACGGAACGTTTGAGCAAATCAAACACTCACCCCCAGTCAACTGATCTGGGTTTAATCCATCATCATTCTTGACCGGTCCTAGGATGCTTGTTTCCGGTCCAGGGAAGACATGGCTTGGCAGTTCGGGCTGGACTGTTCCCATGAGGCACAGGGTCAGACTGATTTGCATATGGCCATGTCTGAACTGGGGTGGTGGAGTGAGCTAAAGAATGATGATGGATTAAACCCAGATCAGTTGACTGGGGGTGAGCCATGTCTTCCCTGGACCGGAAACAAGCATCCTAGGACCGGTTTCTGGCATTCCAGCCAGGCTTGCTTGAATCCAGTGGCAAAGTGAGCAAGGGACCCACGTCTGGGCATACCCCCGCCAACTTAGGGCGAACAAAGCGATACAAAAGGGGATGATGGACGGAACGTTTGAGCCAATCAAACACTCACCCCCAGTCAACTGATCTGGGTTTAATCCATCATCATTCTTTAGCTCACTCCACCACCCCAGTTCAGACATGGCCATATGCAAATCAGTCTGACCCTGTGCCTCATGGGAACAGTCCAGCCCGAACTGCCAAGCCATGTCTTCCCTGGACCGGAAACAAGCATCCTAGGACCGGTTTCTGGCATTCCAGCCATCATCAGCCAGGCTTGCTTGAATCCAGTGGCAAAGTGAGCAAGGGACCCACGTCTGGGCATACCCCCAGCAAACTTAGGGCGAACAAAGCGATACAAAAGGGGATGATGGACGGAGCGCTTGAGCTAATCAAACACTCACCCCCAGTCAACTGATCTGGGTTTAATCCATCATCATTCTTTAGCTCACTCCACCACCCCAGTTCAGACATGGCCACATGCAAATCAGTCTGACCCTGTGCCTCATGGGAACAGTCCAGCCCGAACTGCCAAGCCATGTCTTCCCTGGACCGGAAACAAGCATCCTGGGACCGGTTTCTGGCCATTCAGCCGTCATCAGCCAGGCTAGCTTGAATCCAGTGGCAAAGTGAGCAAGGGACCCACGTCTGGGCATACCCTGCCAACTTAGGGCGAACAAAGCGATACCAAAGGGGATGATGGACGGAGCGCTTGAGCTAATCAAACACTCACCCCCAGTCAACTGATCTGGGTTTAATCCATCATCATTCTTTAGCTCACTCCACCACCCCAGTTCAGACATGGCCACATGCAAATCAGTCTGACCCTGTGCCTCATGGGAACAGTCCAGCCCGAACTGCCAAGCCATGTCTTCCCTGGACCGGAAACAAGCATCCTGGGACCGGTTTCTGGCCATTCAGCCGTTATCAGCCAGGCTAGCTTGAATCCAGTGGCAAAGTGAGCAAGGGACCCACGTCTGGGCATACCCTGCCAACTTAGGGTGAACAAAGCGATACCAAAGGGGATGATGGACGGAGCGCTTGAGCTAATCAAACACTCACCCCCAGTCAACTGATCTGGGTTTAATCCATCAACATTCTTTAGCTCACTCCACCACCCCAGTTCAGACATGGCCACATGCAAATCAGTCTGACCCTGTGCCTCATGGGAACAGTCCAGCCCGAACTGCCAAGCCATGTCTTCCCTGGACCGGAAACAAGCATCCTGGGACCGGTTTCTGGCCATTCAGCCGTCATCAGCCAGGCTAGCTTGAGTCCAGTGGCAAAGTGAGCAAGGGACCCACGTCTGGGCATACCCTGCCAACTTAGGGCGAACAAAGCGATACCAAAGGGGATGATGGACGGAGCGCTTGAGCTAATCAAGCACTCACCCCCAGTCAACTGATCTGGGTTTAATCCATCATCATTCTTTAGCTCACTCCACCACCCCAGTTCAGACATGGCCACATGCAAATCAGTCTGACCCTGTGCCTCATGGGAACAGTCCAGCCCGAACTGCCAAGCCATGTCTTCCCTGGACCGGAAACAAGCATCCTGGGACCGGTTTCTGGCCATTCAGCCGTCATCAGCCAGGCTAGCTTGAATCCAGTGGCAAAGTGAGCAAGGGACCCACGTCTGGGCATACCCTGCCAACTTAGGGCGAACAAAGCGATACCAAAGGGGATGATGGACAAGTCATCACCCAAAGAACAAGAACAAGACAATAAAGACCAAGAGGAACAAGACCAGGTTGACCATTACGAGCAGGTACAGGAGAAGAATGACGAAGACTGGGGGTGAGATGAATGACTACAAGGACGGACATGCGTAGGATTAGGGCTATGAGGCTCAGAAGCAGAAAGAGGAGCATTAACAGACCTGGGCCAGGAGTACAGAGCAGCAGGCCAGGACTTGGAGGAGGACCAGAAGTCTCAAGACCAGTAAGTCTAAGTCCAAGAAGGACCTAGAGGACGTGTAGAAAGAAGATCGAGAGCATCAGGGCAAGGACACAGACCAGGAAAATGAGGAAGAATACCTAGACCAGGAGTGGGGGACAGGAGGAGGATGAGAGCAAGGATGACGAGCTGCAGAAGTAAGAGGACCAGTGGAATGAGGATTAGTTATCTGAAGGAAAAGGAACACAGCCCAAATGAGGGCCAGAAGTATGAAGAGGGCAAGGATGCTCAGGTCAATGTACACCAGACAAAAGGACTAGGACTGGCACCAGTTGGAAAGTCAAGAACAGGCCTAAGAAGAGAAAAATCAGAAGCAGGAGTAAGAGGACAGTACCAGTGGGAGGTAGACAATGGTGATTTTAATGAGGAGGAAAAGGAGTGTGAGGGGCGTGCCAGCAAAAGAAGGAGAAGGCAGCCAATGACATTCTGGGCCAGCAAAATATGGAAATACCCATAGTTACAGAGTCACCACCTCTAAGTAATCCTAGTCTTCTTGGGGGCAAAAGCTCTTTAGATACTTTGCACATCCTCTTCAACTCACTGAAAAAAAAGCCTAAGACACGCAGCCTGTTGGTGACCAATTACATAAACCAGAGCAGCTTTACCCTTGCATGTTGCCTTCTGCAGTTTCGTAGGGGGACACAGTTTATAATATTAATATTAACAACAACAGTAATAAAAAATGCAAATGCTGGTTGTCTTCGGCTCCACTTCTCATGATGCTGCTTCCTAAAAACTCTGCCCCCTTTTCGCAGCACCCGATTTATGGGATTCCAGAGAAAAGTGCTTTCATTTCCAGCACGGATTCTGACGCTGACTCTTTCCCATGCACTGTTCCAAAGACGAGTTTAGAAGGAAACTGTGGGGGACAAAAGGTGCACCGAAGCTGCAGTTACGCATTTTCAGTCCTAGGAAGGAAATGTCCTTTGATAAGGCTCCACTCCCATCTGATCACTCCTAGAGACATTATTCATGCCACCCATCACAATCTGTGCCTTTGATTTCCCCTTCAGTCGGCCAGCGGGTATATATAGCAAGCATTCTGCTAAAGCAACAGTGGGGAGATAAAGTCTTGCTTTGCCCTAGGATTAACAAGGTATTTCATTTGACAAGAACGCAGTGTTCAAAATCTGAATTTTCATTTTATAATTTAGTGTATTTTCTAACTTTTAGTTCAGGAGCTAGCAATTAATGGACTTTAACATACTTGAAAACAATAAATTGTAAATGAAAAGCCGAAGATGGGGTAATTAGGTCCTCAGCTTCAAGAAATCTCATGGTAACCTTACTCTGGCAGTCAGTGCCCTTTCTCCAACCCACACACTAGTTTAAGAATTAGGTTCCATGCCGTGCGATTTAACCCCATTTCTATGTTTTAAAAAAAGCACTCACGATAAACGAGCTGTTTAACACATTTTTTGTTTAATGGTATGACAGCCATTTATCAATTTTGCGTCCATTTTGCCATTAATTGCTACTCTCCGAAAAGCGCTTCAACGCCTCGTCAGGAGTAATAAGCGCTATACAAATGTGATTCGTTTTTAGGATTGTCTGCTAACTTCACTTGAGAGAGAGTGCTGATGGGAACTCCTCTGAGATTCATAGACTTGGGTTGACAGTCTCTGGAATGTGACAGCCACTACACATACACCCAGTGCCCCTTTACAAAGTCAATTCCACAAGTATGCTGAGACGTAAGCCACTGACCTTTCACACCCAGGGAGCTGTTAAATCTCAGCAGCAGAGATCTGACCTCCAAGGTTACCTCTTCCACTCGGAAGTAAAAGACAGGGGCTTGCCCTAAAGTTTGACAGAGAGCTTTAATGGTGGCTGGCTTCACATCCGTTGCACCCCGCCTTTTGGGCAAGAGAGGGGGCGCAGCACAGACCACAAAACGCTCTATATGTGTGAAAAAGGCCGCTTTATTGAAGACAGGTGCACTTCACAAACATGTTCCTTGGCCTTTGCTGTACAAAACTAAACCTCGCTATACATTTGTTCAGCTACCATACCTCCTGCCCCCACCCCTAAGGTTTCCCCTTTTTCCTTTCCTTGCAACAATTTATAAACCCCCACTCAGTCCTTAACTGTTGAACTTTAACCCTGTGACCTCTTACTTACCTCCCAAAACATCTACCTAACTAAGCATTTCCTGTGTCAACTTCCCCTTATTGCCTGCTCCTGGAGTAACTTGTTCCCAACCATAAACTTAATCTGTAAACATATAAAAACTATTTTCCACACGCCACGCACCTGCTTCAAGCGACAACCAAAGTACAACTTCCTCCCTAGCGCACCTGTGTCCAGCAAAGCTGCCAACCCTCTCCATTACTATCTTGGCTACACCGAACTCCTCCTCCCACCCCCAACCCCCAGCAGAAAGGGAGGGCGGGAGGGAAACATTTTCTGACTTCCCTGCCTACCCCAAGCTTGAACCGGCTGCCGTGTCACCTTACAAAATTGGTGACACGGCAAACAAAATGTCCGGTTATAAACCCCCGCTCCCACAGCCCAAAAAGGTAGCCCAAAGAGCCTAATTGGGCTCTGGGCTGCACCCCTGGCCCAAAAACCCCGGGGGGGCAATGCTCCCGGCGGTCGGCCGCCCCCCCAAGCCCAATTGGGCCAGAGAGGGGGCGCAGCACAGACCACAAAATGCTCTATATGTGTGAAAAGGCCGCTTTATTGAAGACAGGTGCACTTCACAAACATGTTCCTTGGCCTTTGCCATACAAAACTAAACCTCGCTATATATTTGTTCAGCTACCATACCTCCTGCCCCCACCCCTAAGGTTTCCCCTTTTTCCTTTCCTTGCAACAATTTATAAACCCCCACTCAGTCCTTAACTGTTGAACTTTAACCCTGTGACCTCTTACTTACCTCCCAAAACATCTACCTAACTAAGCATTTCCTGTGTCAACTTCCCCTTATTGCCTGCTCCCGGAGTAACTTGTTCCCAACCATAAACTTAACCTGTAAACATATAAAAACTATTTTCCACACGCCACTCAGAAAAGTCCTTACCTGCCTCTGACTTTTCTGACCCCCCAACCTAGGGCTTCCTAGGATCCTTGTAATGTTCAAACTCACCTCTCTAATCTCCACACTCCGTACCAGGCATGTATCTATCCCGACACGAGACAATTGCCCCCCAACATCCCTACAAAAGTGGACTGCAGCGAACCTCAACTCCTTAAGTTCTACTCTCCCAGCATCCTCCTTATCGCAAAAGCCTGATAATTCTTCTCCTGCTTTGTCTATTGCTGCAGTCCTCTTGCCCCCCTCCCACTGTCTCCTGGGAGAGAAACAACCCCCCCAGAGGATACACCACCCCCATCCCTGGTGTTTACCTGCCAAAAGGACCCCTAACATTTCCTAACCCCCCCAGATGACACACCACCCCCATCCCTGGTGTTTACCTGCCAAAAGGACCCCTAACATTTCCTACCCAAACAGGGTAAAGACCCTTACTCACCTCAAAGTCCTATACTCCCCGAGAAATAACCACCAAAGCACTTTTCATTTATTACTTATTAATATTGTAAACCATCCATGCGAACGCATGCCACCTATCCTCTGCCAACAAACTTTAACCGACTCTGTGTACCGACCCAGGCCAACCTTTTCCATTCCAACTCCATGACGCACCGCCCATTTACAACGGAAACCCCCGATCCGTGTGAACATTTCCTCCATCGCCGACCTTGGCACCGTACCTGAAAAGACACAAGCGTAAATATATGCACACCAACTGTCCCCAACCTTGCTCTTCCCCGTTAATGTATATGACAACCGTCAGCTCTCCCTTGCCCCAGTCACCTAAACCTGCCCTTCTTCCAGCCCTCATTGCTGCATCCAATGATATACGAATCTGCAGAGGATGAATACCCCAATCGCCCGGGCCTCCCTAAAATACTGATGCTCTACGCATAGCCCATCATAACTGCGCTGCAGACATCCTGTTGTCCTAAAGCTGTCGAAAAACTCCCCCCTTTTTGTCCGGGCCCTTCTTACGCTGACCAGCTCCATTTCACCGGGCATGCTTCACCAGCTGCTGCCTGATCCCCTTCACCCCATTATTCACCTGGCTGTCCCTTCCTACCCGGCAATTCCAGGACCAGGAGAGCCCTGCAAACCTACATAGCGCCAAAAAGGAGGGGGGGGGGCATACATTATCCCCATGAAACCTGCGACTCATCCGAATGCGCGAACCGGCTCACCTAAAACCTTGGCCACTTGTTTCCTCGCTCGTGGCCCAGTCTCCTCTCTGCCCCCCACCCTCGAACCTGCGCCTGCCCAGTTCACCCCCCGAAGGGGCACACCCCCACTACGACTTCCCCCATGAAAGCCCTCCTTGCCACCTTACCTGCAGTAGTGCCCTCAAACCCCTCTGTCAATCGTTGACCCTACACTGTACAGCAACTACTTCCTTTCCCCCTCTGTCTAATCTCTCCTGAGCCCCCCTCTAAAAATACTACCTATGCTTTGCCCTGCGCTCTCCGGGTATTACCACCCAAGACCCTACCTGGCTTGACACCAAATATTGTGTTTCAGACAGCTTACTACCGGCCTTAACAATGGTTCTAGTGCCTGTGCAAACCTCCAGGTATTGTATATCGTCCACTTGCATCACTGACCATGTTGCTCTCTGATTTTACCCCCTTGTGCGCCCCCTCCCTTCCCTTGCAAAGTTTGCCACCTGTGTAAAACCTCCTTCCTCCCGGCTGACCGGCGCATTTCATGTTGTTTGTCAACGTGAAGCCTGTTAATGAATTTTCCCATCACCCAATAGTGTCCTTCCTGTCCATCCCACCCTACCTGCGCCTTTAAACTGTCCCATATGCACCTGTAGCCTTCTTCCCCTCACTTCCTGTCGAGCCAGCATGTTGCGTACCACCATCACCATATGCCGCTTCTTCACTATCGGTAGGCGTGTCTCCCTCACCTCCGAAACAAAATCACTACCCGGAAATGATAACCCCGTACTTGGACCTCGTGTCTCCTCTGGTGCCAATTGGACCCCCAATGATCTCTTATAAACTTGTCAGCTGCTGCCGACAGTCCGCCGAATCGGGTTGCCCCCCCCCCCAGGAAGACATCGTCACAACATCTTTTCCCGACTGCACGAAAAACCCATTGCCAACAGAAGCTGAGACACTCAAGACATGCACAAAATGCAGCGCAGACCCTTGCTAGCGCTTTGTCCACCCTTATTTAAGACCTTCACCATATGCAACTTCTTCTCCATCGGTAGGTGTGCCTCCATCACCTCCGAGTCCGAATCAACACCTAGAAATGACAACACCGTACTCGGACCTTGTGTCTTCTCTGGTGCCCAGGGGACCCCGATTGCTCCATGAGCTCTCATAAACTGGTCAGCTGTTGCTGCCTGTCCATTGAACCGCCTTGGGCCACCAGGAAGACGTCATCAAAGTAGTGTGTCACCGTCTCTTTCCCCATCTGCTACGGAAAGCCCATTGCCCGAAAGAAGCTGAAACGCTCAAAAACCATGCACCGTATAGTGCGAAGCCCCTTGCTAGCGCTTTTTCCCCCACTTGTTTACCCTTCCCCATATGCTGCGTCTTCTCCATCGGTAGGTGTGCCGCCATCACCCTCCGAGTCCAACTCAATACCCAGAAATGACAACACCGTACTCAGACCTTGTGTCTTCTCTGGTGCCAAGGGGACTCCCAACTGCCCCATGAGCTCTTTAAACTTGTCAGCTGCTTCTGACAGTCCGCAGAACCGGGTTGGCCCCCCCAGGAGGAAGTCGTCAAGGTAGTTTGTCACCGTCTCTTTTCTCGTCTGCCCCGAAAGGCCCATTGCAAACCGAAGCTGAAACGCTCACACCTGCACCGGATATGTAACATCCCATTGGTAGCACTTTGTCCGCACTTATTTGCCCTCCCCTTAATACTGTGTCACTGAACATTCCTCGTGGTGTACTGGTAGTCAAAGGTAAGCAGACTTTATGTCCTTTGCCCTCAAGGCCCCTGATCCTAACCTTTCCCCCAGTCCTCTGGTTACGTCCACTGACCAATATGATCCTGATGTCTTTTCTTCCGCTATCAACCTTTATTGCCGCCCCCTGCGGCCATGACTATTGATGCCTCCATCAAACTTGCCCCAGTTCCTTTTTGGGGCTTAACTCCTATTGGCGAGCTTATCCCAAACTTGTATTCCCCTCCGCGGCTGGGCCTTCCCTACGCCCCTCTTCACTTCCTTATGCCCTTCGTCCCGCACTCCCGTCTTGCGTGTACTCACTGACTTTTCGTTGACCACCCCCTGTCGTGCCGAGGCCCCTTGTACCCAGCCGTACCCCTCCTTTAGCCCTACGCCTAATGAGGCAGCATCTTCCCGTTAGGGATAGTATGCCAGCCATTGCTCTACGCATGGCTGTTTGATGGTTGTACGAGCCTTTTCCCTATAGTGCCCTGTGCTCCTCTTTCCCCGCTGTCCTCTGTTTTATGCCCCCTGCTTTTTGCTGAGTCCTTTGACCTCCCTTGTGCAAGATCCCTTTATTAAACTCGCCAAAGCACCCCTGAACTCCCCCCTGGGTTTCGTCTGCGTAACCTCCCCATACCCCTCTGGTGGGTGCTTCTGAAAACAAACAGGAGGGGCGGTACACCAACGGAAACCGCTGGCCGTGTACTAAGCCTTCCCCTACCTGAATGCCCCCCTTTCCTTGCTGCTACCGGTCCATGTCTATCGTCTGGCTTCTTTCCGCATTCCTAGCTCGTCAACTCAAGACCTCCGCCGACCCCTTCCCTATGGTCCTGGCTACCTTAGGTCTTTGACAATTCCGCTTTTCCCCCTCCGCCCCTTCTTTCGTCCTAAGCTCCCTGTAGTCTGGCGTTTGTGGGTATGCATTCTTTGCGCCATTCTGTTTTTACTTATCATTCATTGTTAACCACGTACGTACAATTTTTCTATGATCTGTCTTTTGTGTCCTGCCACGCTTACAGTGCTGGTTCACTGTGCGCCATACGGCAGATTTGATTCACAGATCGTAGGGGTGCCGGAGACGTCTGGTGTACAAGTCTTGTACGTGTTGTATGCTTCCTGAGACTGATGTCCTTTCAGGTGCCTGGTATACTGTTTTTACTTTGTTTTGCTTTTCCACTCCTTTGTCAGAAAAGGGGATGGTGTGCGTGTGCCTTCCTATGCCACAATTTATTGCTATATTGCATTGTATTTATGCCTTCTTTTATTGCATTAGTTTGTATCATCTTTTACTCCTGTTCCATTTCTGGCTGAGCAGCTAGGAGGCTGCTCCTGGTGGGGGGGTGCCACCTCAACGTCCCTACGAACTCACTTCTCCAAAACATTCCTTTCACCTCCCCCCTGCTTTAAGGTCCTCGACGCTTCATCACTCCTCCATATCCGCCCGTAGCGCTGTACCTCGTGTCTCTCTTTGTGTTTTCGTCTCGACCTTACCAGCCGCTGTCGCCCTCCCCTCGTCCTGTCGTCGTTCTACCCCCTCCCTTTTGTTCCAAACCCGTCCCCATTTGCGTTCTAGTACCTACCCCTGATAATTTTACCTCAGAACCACAACCATTGAAACACCAGGATTTGAACACATAACCATTTGGAGTAAGAGTCAGAGACCCTAACCCCTAGTCCCCAGTGACTTCTTCCGCCCCCACTGACCATTGCGAAGCCTTACAACAACACACCCTTTCTTGCCCTTACCTGGCGTCAAGGTCGGCGTCCACCCTGGATCGCGCCGCCTAACCAGTCGTCCCTGGATTCCAACACGCTGTCCTGGGCCGGCCGCTTTCTTTCCTTTCCAGCTGAAATGGACTATGCACATTGTTACTGTGCCCCCCCACCCCCTCTTTCCTTTCCCCTTCCTCCTACAGCTAAAGCCCTCCTCCAATTTTTAATTTGTATATCTCTGGGAAAACCGCCCTTCTGATCCTGGGCTCTTGCCCAGCATCTCCTGTTGCTGTCCCCGTGGCCGCATCAACCCCTTGGGGGTTGTTGTACCACCTCAACTCCTCTGCTCGCCGTTTCATTACGTCCTGCCCATCCCTCGATGTTCCGGCTGTCCGCTTCTGACATTGCCATCTCTTCCTATCGGTCACGTGGAGCCGCATGTGACTCACCCGAGACCGTTACCTCCCGCGCTTGCTGTCCTTTAATTTAACGTAAGGTCCGGCAAACCGGGGTTAATGGCCCCGTGCGCCTTCTCACTGTCTTCCCCCTCCCCGCTGCCTACTCTCATGGGCTGTGGTTGATCCCCTCTCGCCCCTCCCCTGCCTCAGCCCCACTGCGGCCGATCCCCTCCTGACTACTCGCCCCCCCTAACCATCTCCTATGGCTTCAAACCCCCCTGTGGCCTCCGGAGTCCACCCCCCCATCGAGTTGCCCCCACCCCCCTACCCAAACCTGCTCCTTATCCCTCCCTGTCTCCCAGGGAGATTTGCTTTACCCCCCAACACCCTCCGCAAACCCACCTGCCCCCCAGCTTCCTGCTCAAATGCCGGCTGTGCCCCCCCCATTACCGCTGGGGAACCCACCTAGCCCAGCTAACGCCGTGGGGCCTCTCCCCCCCACCCACCAGGGATTTTTTTCCATGTGTCTCCCCTCCAGATGGGGGGGGCCTCCACCAGCCGCCTTCTCTATAACCCCCCACCCGCTCCCTTCGCGGAATTGAGCACGGTGCCCCGCCCCGCCCCCCACCCTGCGACGTTTACGCATGCAGCCGCCTTGCAGCGCGGCCGCACCGCTCACCCCTCTTTGTTGCCCCACATCGCCTCAGCAATTAAGCCTTAAATAGGCTTAATAGGCCTTAATAGGCTGTACAACCCCCGCGTGCGGCTGCTTTGCAGCGCGGCCACACGCACTCACCGATTAGCAGGCACCCTGGAACACGGAGTGAAACAGGATCCGCCCTCGGGATCAGGGAGCTCCCGGATGTGGACCGTGGAGCCAAGCTGGGGTTTCGACAGTTTAAAAGGTTTAATAAGACAATACTCATTTTCTGACTTCCCTGCCTACCCCAAGCTTGAACTGGCTGCCTTATCACCTTACAAAATTGGTGACACGGCAAACAAAATGTCCGGTTATAAACCCCCGCTCCCACAGCCCAAAAAGGTAGCCCAAAGAGCCCAATTGGGCTCTGGGCTGCACCACTGGCCCAAAAACCCCGGGGGGGGGGCAAGCCTCCCTGCGGTCAGCCGCCCACCCAAAGCCCCATTCTCACACTCCTTACATGGCTGCAAAACAAGCATTCTGTGTTTTCTCGCAGCATTGCTGTATTGGTGATCATTGCATGGCAGTGGATAAAGATGCTTTGAGGCAGAATAAACTTTACTTAGAAATGATATCCTAATCCAAGATGACGATTTCAATTACTCCGAGAAGGTATGTTGGGATGCGTACATCGTGCCGTACCGTCCATGGCTTCCACCCTGTATTTCGCAAATACTAACCATTCCAAAATGGCTGCTATGCACGTGTTTTAAAAACAAAAAACCCGGGGTGTGTACAGTTGAGTTATTTTTGTGGCGGTAGCAGTGGCAGGTGAAGGTCAAATATCTAAATTAGCTGTTGTCACTGGGCACAATGGCCGAGTACTCCCCGGATATGAGGCAGCAGCAGCTCCAAAGAGGTCAAAGCTGAGATGCAGTCCATACTGGCTGCTGAGCAACAGAAGGTGCTGTTCATGGCACAGGTGCGAGTGTGGGGGTGGCGGATCCTAGCGGGGTAGGTCTGAGTGCACAATAAGCGTGCCCTAGAGCGGCACTGCCGGCAAAACAGGTCAAGCGCTGGCTTCAACTGACAGTGTGATTTGTAGTCCCGGACCAGAGTGGGAGCTCTGTTCTGTGGTACAAGGTAATGTGGCAGACTACAGGTGAACTAGCCTCCTTTCATAGAACAAGAAGATAAAGGCACTCAAGGAGCGTGCGTGTCCCTGCTCGCTCCCATGGCAATACTCCATGACAGTGAACTTGCAAGAAAAGGTGGGACATGCACCCACCATTAGCAAGTTGCAGGCTACGATTTTTTAAGGACACACATAAAACCCAAACCAAAGGGTGGAAGGAGTCAGACCCCACAAAGTATAGACAATAGAACGCCTAACAGTGCAAGCGCTGTTTAGGCTCGACCTAAAAATAATAAATGAAAGGGCAGGGCAAGCACCAGTAGATACATTTGTGCAATAACCTGTCACTTTCTCAATTGTGAATACTCAAGATGTGCATTAAGCATAATTTATCATCCTCAAGTGAGGTCATTTTCACAGAAAACATTCAAGCATTGCATGTTTAAAATCTTATTTGTTTCCACTCAATTGCATTATTTTGGAAACCCTTTTTGTAAGGTAGCTTACATTGAGAATTTCTTAACATTCACTTGGAAAGTGAATATTTCTCCCCACACACCTCTAGAAGTATATTAGTTTAATTCATTGAAAGCAGCGACTAATTCATCAGGCCATCCGGGGGTGGTGAAAGGCGATCTCAAAAGAAGCGGTACCCTTGAACAGGGAGTCTGACCAGCTGCCCAGTAATATCTGTAGCCTGGCATATTGTGGGGAGTGGAATGGGGCCGGAAGATGCCCGGCTGTGGTGATCCTCGGTTTAAGGGAATTGGGGAAAAATC
Source organism: Calotriton arnoldi (assembly GCA_963921515.1). Lineage (NCBI taxonomy): Eukaryota > Metazoa > Chordata > Amphibia > Caudata > Salamandridae > Calotriton > Calotriton arnoldi. The sequence continues at coordinate 637,705 of CAWUFW010007153.1, read as the reverse complement.
TCACTTTTGTCTTCATTGAAAAAAAAGCACACAGGCCTGCAACCTTGCTATCAAAGACTAATTGTATATCTTTCAAGTATCACACCAATGCTTTGGGCTACTTTTAATCAATCAGGAATTGATAAAGACAACAGCTACTCATAAGAGTGTCCCAGCACTAAATAAACTGCAACAGTTCACCCCATCCACCAAATAAAGTCCTCAAAATGCCCTATAGAATAGCCACGTTTCCACAGATTTCCTAAAGAGATATTCCCTTTAAGTACCTAGGGACAGGGGTGAGGTCACAGGGGATGGGTGTACTACTGTGCACATGTAAACAGGAGGATGCCTGGAACACCTCACTATATGGAGAACGCAAGCTCCTGTCACACAGTAATTAAGAGATGAAAAAAGTTGTATGACAGAAACTGCGTGAATGATTTTGCCTTTGCTAGAAAAGTAAGTGAAAATGCACAGACAATCAAGATATATATCTTTGTTTTATTTTCTTTCTGCTTTGACGCTATTCCTTACTTATGGCCAGGACCACTGGAATTATCCGCCAGAGAAAACCAAATTATGCGGCAGAATTGACTAAATTATGCGGCAAGAAAAGCCAAACTACACGACGAAAAGCTTCACACTCTGTAATAGTTTTGCTTCATTATTGTTACACTTTTACCCTGGTTTGGTAAATGTTAGACCTCGTTAGTACCAGTTCAACACTGAAATACAGCAATATGCAATTGAAAGGTGACCAGTCAAACTTTACAACAGGCCTTCCACGGTGCAGCAACATGTATTCCTGCGTTTATTAGTAACTTTTGACCCATATGGCTAGAAATATTTTTTTTATTGTTAAAATCTGCCAATTATGTAGCAGATGATGAATTATGTGATAAATCTAGCAAATGCACAATTATCCAGAATATGCCACAGCCATAGAATCACAGAATTCATGTGGCACAGCTTATGGCACTATATTAGGGGAAAGAAAGAGTAGCAATGTTTTGACTCTTCTTAAATGAAACAACTTGTCAAATTTCACTACTAAAACATGGATATAGAATGGGAAAGAGCAGCGCAAGTGCCCATAATACAAAGAAAAGAACTGGCAACAATTCCATGGCAGCACTGGCAACATATGGTGCCGCTGTCGAGCCTATTCTCAATCTTCCAAGGTGCTTGCAGAATGAGGAGCTGACTGATATAATTAGAAGGAACTTAAAGAACAGACCCCCCCTCTTTGGTGCACGGGTGACTGTGCATTTATTCTTTCCCAACAAATTCTCTTATTTCGTCACATGATAGACAGAAAGAGATTGTAGTCAGGGCCACTGGAATTATGTGATTCTGCAGCTGCAAAGTTTTACGTTTAATTATGCATTTGTCACATTTGCCACATAATCCATCATCTGCTGAAATATTTGCAGATTTTAACAAAAAGCCATCTTAAACTGATCAAAAGTTTTCTACAAATGCAGGGATCTGTTTCGATATAGTGGAAGGTTCTTTGCAAAGGTTTACTCATCACCTTTCTGCTGCTTATTGCTGTAGTTGTGTTTTAAACTGGTGCTAATGAGGTGAAAGCTTTTTCCAGACAGTGTTAACATGTGCAAGAAATGAAGGAAAAAAAGAATATTACCCTGCTGTTATATTTCATATAGGTACCCCGATATAGGTCTAGGTATCATCATAACCCTTCACCTCTATTCTCTCCTATACTACATACATAACGGATTTGGAGGACTGACCTTTTACCCAGTTACAATACTATACATAAGTACATAGGGTTTTTCCCTGGACACTGGCCTCATAAATTATGCATGAGGATTCTTAGTTTCTTGGAATCACAGCAGGACCATCATCTCCTGCATAATAACTGTGTATAAAGTTAATTCCCGACATCATCCTAAGTCCGACACTGGCACAGCAAGGTAGAACCCCTGGGGATACCTTAGGGTATATAAACACCACATCTTGCTGAGATAGAGAGAGGAGATCACGACTTCCATGCCGACACACTGACGCGAGACGCTGAGGTTCCTGCATGCAGATACTCCAGCTCGCAGTGGTCTGACATCCCTTGCGGGGTGTTCAGCTCGAGACCAGAACGGGGTCCCGCAGTCTAACATCAGGTAATGGGGTTGGCTTTATCCTAGATGGATTCTTGGCTTTACACCTACTCACATGCTAGGTACACTTAGGTACATCTAGTTAGGGTGCATCGTAGGAGTACGCATTTTACTGCCTTGTATTCTATATACTCGCCTGTATTTATGATTTTAGCAAAATGGTAGAAACCTACCATCTGTTTACTTTCTTAGTGCTGCTACTCATTTATATATGCTACTGTCTACTGGTGATTTCAGTGCACTTATTTTGCGCTCAAATAACGACTGTTCAATAAATACTTATTGAAAATGTCCCAACCGTTTATTCTGTGTATCTCTCTGAGAGCAAGTGAGCACGAGTGACTGAGCGAAAAGTAAGTTACTGTTTCCACGGTCCTGAGGGAACAGGGTTGTCATGTTCGATAGTTGCCAAGAACTATTCTCTCCTTGGTAAGAGGAGGTTATAGTGGCATTGCGAGCTAGCTGGTACACAGGCCAACATACCCGGTGGGGGTGTCTGGAATCAGTCTGGACACCAGTCCTGCAGTGTATGCTGTCTAAACACGCAGATCCTATATAGGTCTTATAGGAACTACAGAACACTGCATTATGTTGCATAATTTAGTCAACCCTGCTACGTTATTTGGTTCTCCCCTGTTGCAAAATTGCAGTGGTCCCGATTATAGTGCTGCTGTTACTCCTTGGGCCCTAAACTGAGAAGATAATATACTAGGCTAATGCACTTGCTGTGGAGATGTTCCTACAATCTGTGACGTCACATGTTCAAATCTCGCTATTCAGCCTTCTATTTCTGATAAAAAAGAGTGAGACAGTGTAGGAAATCTGCATTTCCTACATGGTCAACCCAATTTTTTGCTTTTTTCAGGACCCTCTCTTTTCTGAATTTTGAACTCTGCACACTTTATCCTGCTAAGCAGCATTACATCGTCTGTTCCCCCCTTTAAACATGGTTGAATTTGCTTATACCTAATTGACACATTTAACTTGCCTATAAGTCCCTAGTATATGGTGTAGAAAATGCACTCAGGGCCTGAATATTAAATTCACGCGTGGACTGCAGGACCAAATGTGCGATCCACTGAGTGGGCATGCAAAACATGGTTTCAGGCCTACAATTGTAATTTGACTGCTGCAGTGTAAAACCTGCAGTGCAACCTGTTAAAATAACCCTCCCTTTTAAATATTATAAAGTCACCCTTGTGTCGGCCTTCTAGTCCACAAGGTGGGGTGCATGGTATTTAAAAGCAGGACATGCAGAAACCTAATGTCACCATTCCCCTACGGTGACAAGGCCACAAAACCCATTTCCACTGTGGCTGGGCTGGTTGCCCTAATCAGAGCCAGGGTACAAATTAGAATATTTACACTTCTATCTTGGGTTTGGGACCAGCAAAATAACTACACCACAATATTTAATAGTTATTTAAAATCCAATTCAATTATGAAGTTGGATTTTTAATAAGCATTAAGGAAAGGCACCTTTTAGCAAGTTACCTTTACCCTGCCTGAAGCTCCTGGAGGCTAATTTGCATTAACTCTCCGGTAGCTACCCAATCGATACTTAGCGCTTTAATGAAGTGTGAAACTCCTCCCAGGAGCCACACAGTAGCCAACTTTGACTGATTGACTTGGATGGGCAGTGATGACTCCTCTGAACCCAGCTGGGCATTCAGGGTGAGGTCGGTTGCCCCTTCTGTTGGTACAACAGTGTCAAATCCTGCCCAATAGGCCTGTCTGCGATACATGTAAACATTCTGCGCCCTTTAAAGGGATCAAACCGGACCAAATACCAGTTTTTGTGTATCCTCTGTCTGGTTGCTGAAATACCCTGTTTTTTATTATCAGACTTCGCTCTCAATTTTTGTTGTGGGTCCAGGGCCTGCTGCAAACTGGATTTTAGTGTTATATGTAGGAGTACACTAATCATTTCCACAGCAGACCCCCCAGCTATCAGAGCCCAAGTTTAATGTGGCTAAAGACTCTGGCTTGGAATTGCCCTTACACCATTTTCGGGCTTTTGCAGTGAGACAAACAGGCACTACTGAAAAAGGTAGGTAGGAAAGGGCCTGGAAACATTTACCCTGTTGGTTAGGGAGTTTCCAGGAGCAACCACCACACATAGCTTGTGCCAACCATAAATGTACTATCCCAAGGCACCCTCCTCAGAACACTATCTGGAAGGTCAGAAGAGGACCCGACCTGCTGTCTGTGTCCTGAGAGGAACCCTTAAGGACTAGAGGCTCCCCCTATTGTACCCAGGACAAAGAAGTGGACTCAAAGAGTAAGTCCGCTGACCTCCTATGTGACTACAGAGATACAACAAGCTACAAGAGGCCTTTTCCTTGAAGTGCCTTGCTGACCAGTGTCAACTGTAGATGGACTGGACTTTGTTGTTGGTCTCTGTATGACATCCTGAGAGCCTCTGAGAGTATTCCCCAGACTCCTGTCATTGTTTGGCCACCAGAAGTGTTTGGGAACATTTGAAATCTTTTCCCTTCGAGCATCAAAGGGACCCGCCAAGGAAAATTTCCAATTGGTGGGAGAAAGTAGAGGGTAAGGTGAGCAGGACAGCAGGGTGAAGTGGAGAGAAAGGAGGATGAAGTCACTAGAGAGGAGGGCAAGATAGAGAGAATGGAGGGTGAAGGAGAGAGAGAGAAGAGGCCAAGCCCATAGGCATAAACCTCTAGAAATACACAGATAAAACTAGACAGAAACCATCAGTCTGATGTTGTGCAACTCACACCCATACAGGACCATCCAGCATGCCCAGACCCAGCTCTCAGACCTGGAGACTGGACCATCACCACTCATCTTTATGGCCTAACCATTCTTCTTCCTGGCCCTCCCAAATCCCAAATTTTGGAGCCGGGCCTGCTGGTCTGTATTCAGCTTATTCTGCCATGCTGTTACACATGCGTGACCTAGGAGCACTAGTAACTGGTGTCCAGAAGAGAGATGAGGAACCCTGCCACTGTCATTAGCGAGACAAAGACAGTGGACGAGGGGGAAGTGATGAGGGGGAGTTAACATTGAATACCCTTTCATTTTCTCTGAATAAGAAATGTTGGTGGGGGGAAATACCTGGGATGGAGAATTTCTGAAGACAACCAGTGGGGCACCTGATAGAGTACTGAATATACGGCCTATACCTGATTTACCTAACTTTGGTTCTGTTTCAAGATGGACTGCTTATTGCATAGAGGTACAAAAGCTCCACAAAGCCTGAGACTGAGATGACACCAAAATATGCGTGCAAAGTTTGTTGTGCCTTGAGAACTGATAGTGCTGAAGCACACCAGTGATCTTTCGTCCAAACACAATGTTGTGTGAAAATTAGGGCCTGGAAGCAGCCAGAATTGAGGTGCTGCTTTACTGAAGATGATGAAAAGTGAGGTCTCACTTGTCCGAGCATTGGATAAAGTGTGGTTCTACTGTACTGAGGGTATTGAATAGGAAGGTGCTTCCAAAATGACTGTAAGTGAAACATGAGGTGCTGTAGGACACAAATTAATGTGAGGGGAGCTCTTACTAAGTGAGATCTTGCTATACTGAGGGTAGTTAAAAATAAGGTCACGTTGGATTGAGGTCACTGAAAATATCTATTCTGCTGATTGGAGGATAATCAAAAGTGAGGCCCTGTTATATAGAGGATACAAAAAATGTAGGTGCTGTTGGACTCATAGCTTTAGATCAGAGGACCTGCCGCTTTGAAGGCATTGAACATGTGGCCCTTATAGAGTTAATGAGCTAAAAGTGAGACTTACTGGATTAGGGGATATCAGAGGGTGGCCATGGTGGGCTGAGGGCACTGATTAGTGCACTTATCAGAAATGAGTTACTTGAGAAGTGAATTTCCACTCCAGTCATATTTGCCTGTTTCAAAATGTAATGTGTTTTCACACCACACTATGGTAAACAGTGGATATTATGTCCCGGATATTATGCCCTTACTAGTGTACCTGCACCTATCTGTGAAGTGACCCACATTGTTAAATCTCCACATAACAGGCTCCCTGTCTCTTGTCATGATTCTCAGACCAATATTAGAGCGTGTATTCATGGGGAAAAGTGACTGTGATCAAATTTTTGAATATGGGGTAAACTTACATTACTCGGAGGTTGGTTTGGGCTCATGTTATTTGTCAATAGTCTTCCTGAAGATTAATTATGTAGAACATTTAGATGATCCTGTGTGGAGTTCACATACTAGAACCAAACAAAGCAGTAGTGGTACTTAATTAGTTGAAGCCATATTTGGTGCATTGATCCCTTCTGTAGGAGTAGTTCTGAATGATTCAGAAATTAGAAAGTTGTCCACTATAGTTGATAGGTTATCTACTAGCACTGCAAGTTCATTATTAGCTGTGGACACTAAAATGGTAGTTGTAAGGTCTATAGTAATGCAGAATCGCCTTGCACTAGACATCCTTCCCACGAAGAAGGGCGGAGTCTGCAAGATGTGAAGGTTCAGCAATGCTGCACCTACATAACTGACAATAGTGAAGAACTGAATAAATACATTAGGAACATTACAGACTTAAAGGGAGATTTGAAAGAATTAGAATCTACAGGTGCTTGGGAAGTGATTGGCAACGGATTTTCCGAAGTAGGCAAATGGTTTGGAAACCTTGGGAGTTGAATATGTGGTTCCATTTTGACAGCCCTTGCCCGGGTGATGGTGTGTCCACCCAATCAAATCTCCATATTTTTTTGTGTAAATTTTATTTGGAGTACCGCAAATGGTTTATTTTTCCTATCATGCGCAAATACAAATTCCTACAATGTCGCCCAAGCTTGTTTTTTTTACAAATGTTGTCTGATCCTTTTGTTTGTTAGTGTGTAGCACCCTGTTTATGCCTCTCATTAAAGTCTAAGAGGCTGCTTAAATAGCTCGGAATGAATGATACAAATGATCCTATTTTTATAACTGACAAATCTTATTTATTACATTTTGTAATTGATGATTTTATATATATTTGTATTTTTATGATCTATTTGTATTTATATCGAATAAAGTGATTTGATTTGACACCCCTTGTGATAATTGCCCGTTGCACAATAAGTCTGTTTGTAATCTTTAAGGGGTACAAGTACAAGAAAGCAAAAAGAGAGGTACAGCAGGTAAGGAAGGGAATAAGGAGAAAGAGAAAAGATGTAGAACTAGAGGAAAGGCAGTGTAGATTCTTTGATAAAATGTAATTCTTGGAAAACTCCAGACAGAAAATAATGAAAACCTCAAGGTTTTGATTTGATCTCATCTGATAAGATTCATATGTTGATTTTGATGGCTAACATCGCCATCAGAGGGGGGATTGGAGCAGCGTACTTTAGACTACACCCTTGCACATCACAGAAATCAAATATATCCGTGCACCTGACGTTATATTCATTGTGTGCTTTAATTATTTTAACATGTGTGAAACATTTAAATTCATTTCTGAAATGTATTTACTGTGTGCACTAATGTTCAGTTTAAAGATGAATCACATATTTTTTATTCACGTTTTACACTTACACTTCAAGTCATATTTGCATATGTAAACATGTATTCTTTTGCTCACGTTTGCAGTTCTTTTAAAGTTACACATGTGGATGTATAATTATGTATTCGAAGTGCACATTAAATGCTCATTTAAATTAGTCTGACTACAGGCCTCAGTTGAAAGGTATTTTGCTTGCTAGCATGCTTTTCCCTTTCTTGCAGGTTTTATATTTCATTAACTACAGAAAGGCTTATTGTCTGTATTAGACCACTGATAGAGAGGCCTGAGAGACTTGGTAGTGAATATGGAGAAACAATGGTCAAAAGAAGCTTTCTGTTCACCCTGTACCAGGATGGCAAGATGTTCAAGTCTGAGAACCGCAGCCTCAGTTTGATGCATTAGGAATTCAGAGCTATGCTGCATATACACCTGAGTGGTGCTCTGATTGGTTCCTGGTGGTGTGAGGGAGATAAGACGTTTTTGAACCGCCTGTTACTTTTATATTGGTGTTCCCATAGTTTGAGTTAGGACAGATTCCCTTTAGACTTAGAGAGGTGCACTGCTTGTCTTATTTTTATAAGTGCGAAGCTTTATGCTAAACACTTATTTCTATTTATGTTGGACTTTTACAGAAATCTTATCATGCTAACACCTTCTTCTTCTAGGTTCCCAAATTAGAGACCGTTGGTAGATGAATCTATATTTGACCCATGTTAGAGTAGAGAAGGGAAGTTTCTTTATGGAACACCTGTTCACTTTTATCTGTTATTGTATAATTGTGGCTTTCACAATTCTGTATCTCATTCTATTGCATCGCAACCAACTGATATATTTCACTTTGCCTATTGTACTAATAATGTGTGTATTGAATTTGCATTGGGCTTGCATATTTACTGGTGTGATTGGTAATCCAAATAAAACCCTTTAATCGTATTTAGCGATTCCTGGTCCTCATTTTGGAGGCCTTCTCCCTTTCAGTGCTTCATGTCAGCTATCAAAGGTTTATACGACCAATGGGGAACAATCTTTGACGACTTGACTAAGAGATTACGTTGTAGGCCAATTGCTTACTCATCACAAGTGTAGTGCATTTACAAGATGGCCAGTGTTATCCACAAAATGGTATGAAGACCCTTAAGCTGAGACTCATATAAATGAAGTATGTATGCTATGGGCTGATAGACTTGCTGGCAATGGCACTACTTTACGAGAAAGAGATGTTTCCATGTTGTATACTCACTGTTGCAACCTGCAATGTTAGGATTTATAGAATAAATAAATATATTAATGACGACTTTAACTATTTTATCCATTGTCATCTCAACACTATATGTTAACCATTAATTGAATAACATTTAAATGTACCTCAGAAGATTCCTTTCGATGTTTGAACACTGCATTTTCTTTTCTATAAATAAGTGTACTAAGTATATCTTTTGCGCTCAGTTTAACCTTTTAGAAACATCTACTTCACATGACAACTGAGACATGGAGCTTCCTGAACCTATTCCTTAAATGCCTTTCAGTAGATCCCAGCAGCTAGTTTTTAACCCTCAGAGATCAGCTCTGCAGGGACAGGATGCAGAAGGCGCAGCAAGGCAGGGGAACAGCATGATAAGCTTTAGAAGCAAACTATAATTGAAAAGTAAAACATGCATGGCTCCGCACTTCTAAGCATACAAAGAAAAGATGTGAAGAAATGTATTTAAAACATTTATACTGCTTTTCTTTCCCTCAGGAGTCATTAGCTTATCTTGTTGATATATTTGCTCACTATGCAACACGAGTAAATTTAGGATCACTGCCAAAATGTAGTGTTACTTAGTCCATGTTACTTGTATGTACAAGACAAATATATGAGCATTTTTTAGGCTCAGTTATTAAATTAAGGCCCAAATTCTGAAAGGTTTGCTCCAGCGCTTGTGTGATACAAACTGGCTATAATTGGCGCAAATCGCGGCAAACAGCAGCATACTTCAACGTTATAGCGTTAAAGATGTTTAGTTTACAAAGGGCAAGATTGAATGTTTGGCATTACACTGACAGCCCTATTTAAGGGGATGGGATGATGTATTTATTTCTGTCTGTCACCGCCAGGCATAACCTGGCATTCAGGGAGAGCGAAAAACTAATATTGGCCTTCATACACAGGAAAAAAAATCCCTAGGTGTGTGGTTCAGTACTTATTTATTTTTCAGTAACAAACCCTTACTTTAGGAGTTTGTTATTGAAAAACAAAAACTTTGTTACATTTCGCTGAACAGCCATCAAAACTCATTATTGCCGCCCACCAAATGTTTTGTGTTCTGACAGGTACTACCATGACGTCACTTCCTATCAAGTACAGAGATCACCTCTGGGCCAGCTGTAATATCTAAATTTGGAGGACATTAATCCATCAGGGTAGCAGACATAATGTTCACTTCCACCCTGACAGATCGTACTATGCCCACCTAACTTTAAATCTGGCCCAAATGTGTCCTTCAAGAACCACCAAAATGCTTTGCACAAAACGGCCAAAACACTGGTGATATAAAGGGACATTTATGGTTCCTGTCAGTGAAAACACCTATAGGTTTTGACTCAAAGACTGATCAACTAAAATATTGTGCCTGGCTTTGCATCAAAACCTAACACCAAGTGAAACCAGGTGCAAGTGATGAGACAAGAGATCATTCACACCAGAAACGTAATACATAGCCTGTGTGGCAAATGCAAAGCACTCATCCACTATGTTTGACCTTTCTGCTGTCGTCACTGTGTAGACATTTGTATTGGAGGGAAGACCTCTAGTATAAAGCCTATGCTAGAGAGCACAGAATTGTTTTTGCACAGCCGTACCATACTGTGTTGTGGAAAGCAGACTATTGTATCGTGAGCGTTGCTGAATCTGTGTAAATAAGGGGCTATGCTGTTTCTTACCATTCCATCAACACCACACAAGTATTATTTGCTCTGTTCTTCTTTGTATGAAAGATATTAAATTTGAGCCCCTATTTGGTGTGTTATTTTTGAAGGCCGCATTTTCTTTTTTCCAAAGTTAAGTGATGAAACGAATACTTAAATACATTCAGCCCATTGCTTGAACAAAGGAACATTGGACCATGTGGCATGCACGAAGGGCTGGCTAGTTAGTAAATTGTGTATGAGGTGGATGAGAGTTCCCCACTGCATTGAGCATAGCTCAGAAAATGTCATGGCCATATGGACATACTTTAATCAGGCAGAGGGTCACAAAGGTATTTTTCTGTCCTGAACGAAGTTCCAGATGCATTTCTTGTTTGTATTTAGACTTGTTACAAAAAGTAGCAGTGAAAAACTCGTAGGTTGTAACACATTGCAGAAGATTAACAGGCCCAAACCATGGTATATAAAAATTGTTGTTATCAAATTCCCATCTCTTAATTCCATGCACTCGGAGTATGTGTATGAAATTTGAGTGATCTGACATTTACTTTCAGGAAAACAGGATCTTGTAATTCTGAGGTTTGGCCATTGTGCATCACAACATTTGTGCATTGTACCCTCCACCACCCAACATTTCATACTTCTCAAAATAGGGATGTTTATTGCTGCAGTACACAGGAATAAAACAAAATCAGCATAGGTTTTTGTTGCAATAAGAATGGGATTGAGACAGAGTAGTAAAAATAGGATATGTTTAGTTGTATGTGTATTTTTTTCTTGTAATCATTTCAAACATAAATATTAGCAATTAGCAATAGCACCTGAGCTAAATAAACAGTACCAAAATAAAATGTTGTAGGCATGTTGAAGATTTGTCCTGCAAAAGGCAATATAGTCATCCAAGTAAGTGGTAAAAATGGTTTTGTGGTGGACCGTGCCTATAACCATCATTCTGAGATTGAGGCTTCTCAAGTGAATGTGAATAGAGCCTGGTAGCATGTGTTTTTGAGATAAAATGACTACGGAGGGGGCAGTCCACAGGTAAAAAGGGGGTCTTTTTTTCAATGATGGGGTTTACATAGTGTAGGCAAATGCTTCTTTTTTTCATGGTCAACCCCATTTGTTTTTGACTAATGCTGCTGTTATTTTGACTCTGCACACTGGGACTCTGCTAACCAGGTCCATTGCATGTGCTCTGACCCCTAAAACATGTCAAAATTGGCAACACTCCTAATTGGCATATTTAACTTATGTATACATCCCTAGTATACAGTAGAAAGTGTACCCAGGCCTGTAAGATAAATGTTACTAGTAGACAGCAGCACATATTGTGGCATCACAAGAGCGACTATGCAAAACCTGACTGGAGGCCTACCACTGTAGCCAGTCTGGGTAGTTTTACAACTGCAAATTTGACCTGTCAAAATAGCCCCTTTTGACAGGTGCAAATCCTCTCTTTAAATATTAATGTCACCCCTAGGTAGGCCTTAAATGCTTAAATACCCATAATACATGGTGCATGGATTTTATAGTGGGGCATGCAAAATTTTAATGTTAAATATGTCCTTGCAGAGAAAAGGCATTAAAAGCTATTTTCTCTGTAGAAGTGTTAGCTGTTCCGTTGGAAGGCAATGTTAAAATTAAACAATGTTATCTCTGCTTAGGGAACAGCTACAAAGTTTATTCTTGGACTTTTTAAAATGTGTATCACAATCCAAATTCATTGGTAAAGTTGATTTGTAATAAATATTTCACAAAGGGTAATGTACGATATGGCATGTTTTGAACGCCTCATTTATAAGCTAAATGATAAATTGCAGATATTTCTTCTGAAAAGATTGATGTGCCAAACTCACCCATACATCCCTGGTGCCTAGAATCACATCCTATTTCATGTTCCATGTAGATTCCTATGTTTCGTTCCCAGCCTCCTTCCTCTTGTGGTTCCCCAGTCTCTGCCCCCTATAAAATCATTATTTATTTATTTTTCACCCTCGTTATAGGAGGTTGGGAAAAGGGGATTTTCATGTTTAATTTTTTCCTGTTTGGGTGTTTTATCCTCCCAATCTCCCTCCTCATTGCGGGTGCGTGCTTCTTTTTTTCCCTCTGCCTTTCCTCCCTCGATGATTCTGTTCTGTTCTTCTTTTCCTCTCGTTTGAATTATTACGCATTACCTGCTTTTCTGGGGAACTGGCTTGCAGTGGGATTGTTTTTTTGTTTTTTTTTGCTTTGTTGATATTTCCGCCCTGCTTGGTGATTGGTTTGTGTGTCTTTATTATGCCCCACTTCTTACTGTAATGAGAAAAACTCAATAAAGAATTGAAACACAATGGGTGATTTAAAATAGTCACCTTTTACCTGCCTAAAGCCTCTTTCTGCCCATTTGCATACGTTTAGAACTGTCTACCAGGAGCTGAATAGCACCTTGATGAGGTGTGAACTTGCTTCCAGAGCTGAGACAAAGGCCTTAAGGCCTTGGGTATGGGGAAGTATGTGTTCTGTTCCTCTGAAAGGATGACCATCTTGAAAGTGCCTAGGAACTTAATTAACTTCAAAGAGGCCTACCCTGTCATAGGCAGATGTAGCTAGCACCTGTGCCTTCCCCCTCTTTTGTCCACCTAGCCAGCCAGGCACCAGTTCCAGTAAGAGAGGAGCTGACTCAAACTAATTTTGAGTGACTACAGAAGAGGGATTGCTCATTTCCCTGATCACACCTCTGCAGTGTGCACAGGAGCTTTGCACAAAGGTAGAAGTGTTCTGCCCTGTTGGATTTAGGTAAAGAGGGTCAGTCACTGTGGGATTGTTTACAGTAAGGCTCTGCTGCAAATGTGGATAGGGTTACCACTGGGAATTCTTTCCCTATTGGTTAAGGAGGGGCCAGGGTCACTCCCTCCCACAGGCTAGTGGCAGGCACAAATGTGGCACCCCTGGGCACACTCTTCAGAAAACTACTGGACCTTTGGAAGACAGAACACCTGCAGTTGAGACCTGTGAGGAGAACCATAAGGGCTGGACCTGCTCTTACTTGTACCTAGCATAAAGGAGTGAACTCCAAGGATCAGTTGGCTGACCTCCTCTTAAGCTGCAGGGCCATACAAGCTGCAAGAAGACCCCTTCCCTGGAAGAGCCCTGCTGATTAGTTTTCACTGGATCTGGCCTGAACCCTGCTGATGGTGTTTGTGGAGTGAGTCCTGACCACCAGGTGCTGTTCCTGAGGCTCCTGGAACACTTGGCTGGTGTCAGAGTGTACTCCTCCTGCTAAACTCTAAAAGTTGAAACTTTTTTGAAAAATGTCTGCCTGGAGAACTGTTGTGATACCTGGATCAACATGCCAGCCAATCATATTGGGCCTCACTTTGCTACAGCTCTTGCTTCATCCTTCTCCGCAGCAGCAAATCGGATTCAGCAGACTCAAAGTCAACGGAGCTCAACCAACGTCAAACTCTCTTTGGCTGCAGCCTATAGCTTTGCCCTGCAGATGAAATCTGACTTCCAGAAAAGAGTCTAGGTCCAAAGATAGAAATCCTCACTGTACATGTCATCAAGCAGCATACAATCAATGTCAATGACTTCCTGGGCACCGGACCTTTCCTGCTCTCAGCCCTTTCCCGCCTTCGTCAATGGCTTCACCGAAACCTCATCCTACGTCAACCCATTGTTGGCAAGCCCGTCTTTGGAACCAGCCTGCAGTCTTGCCTGGCTAAAGACTCTGTCTTCTTGAAAATATTTATGAATGAGAAGAACTTTTCAACTGGGACGAATCCAACCTGTGCACCCAACTCGCATTCTATCGCATCAGCCTTAAATGTCACATTTGTCCCAGTCTAGTGTCACCAGTTATATGAGAAACAAAAGGGATCCACCCTAGAATTGATATATAGCCGTGTTCTCCCAGACTAAGTGTGTCTCCTACAATGGTGGAAAGCACACAGCTTTGTTTAAATACCCCTCACACACCAAAAGGGCCCTTGGTGTCATGCTTCATCATAGGGGTCTTCTCGCCCGCTGCGGGACAGAGCGTGCTGCAACCTACGACTGCGCGGGAGCACTAATTATGGAAAAAGACAAAACTATGTGTAGTGTAGGAATGTGAGTGGAAGGGTCAGGAGTGAGTGAAGGAGTGAATATAAGTTAAAAAATACCTGACCCTTTGGAAAAAACTTTAATATTCCATTGAGCTGGTATTATTAAAAGTGGGGAATGAGTTGGAGATACAAGGCTATAATGAGCCGTTTCTCCTATGTCAACATGTTTCAAAGCCCTCCCCTAGCTTCTTCATCAGGACCGAAAGGATCCCTTCTACACTCAAATTTGTAATACAAAGAAAAGTACATATTATGTGGTGCACATGTCAAAATAAACATGCACTGTATACAATACCCCAATAGGTATGCTACTTTATGTGAATCTGGAAGAAAAAACATAACATTAAAAACATAACATATGCATCATCAATCACAATTGGTGGTGACCTGCAAGAAAAGTGATAGATATTGTGATATATTTCCACTATCATTATCAGTGATGATAAGCCGGTGCTGTGTACTGCTGGTGGAAAAAAGACAATACAAAGGACAGACACACACTCAACATAAATCACACACTCTATGTCTAAGGACCGCAGAATGCGTGTCCAAGGTGATAAATGCAGCCTATAGTAATTTTGTATAACTACAAATTAGTTGGTGCCATTAGAGAAAATGAGGTAGAGCACGCACTTTTGCTAAAAAAGGATAATACCCCATGAGCCTCCGAACGGGGTGGGAAGGAGTGTCTATGGTCAAACACTGGATACAAATGAAAAAAAGAAGAAAATGTTGTTGGTTAAAAGTGTCCTGCCAACCCTGACATCGTCACATGGCGTCCTCTGGGTTCAGATCGGCTATGCCGTACTTACAATACCAAGATCACTGCCTCTCCTGGATACTACCTCCCCGCTGCTCCGTGGAACGATGGGTCTGCGGGGGGAGCATCCTTAAGTACTGTAGTTAATTGAAAAAAATGCCGCCAAAATGGTAATTAATTGGGAGACAGCATAGACTGCTGAAATCCCCTCGGACATCGTTACCGAGTAGGTGTGGAAAAGACCACTTCCGGTAATTCCGAGACCGGGGTTCGGGTCTGCTGGACGAAAAAAATAGATAGATAGATAAGACCCAATAAATGCTTAATTATGCAGAGTACGGTTCCATGGTATAGGTGATGGAAATCGAGCAAATCAATCAATCAATCAATCAATCATGTCACTTATAAAGTGCACTACATACCCGCGAGGGTCTCAAGGCGCTGGGGGAAGAGGGGGGTAGTGCTGCTACTGATCGAAGAGCCAGGTCTTGAGGAGTCTTCTGAAGGCCAGTAGGTCTTGGGTCTGCCGAAGGTTGGTGGGGAGGGTGTTCCAGGTCTTGGCGGCGAGGTGGGAGAAGGATCTGCCGCCGGCGGTCGTTTTCCGGATGCGGGGGACTGTGGCGAGGGCGAGGCTGGTGGAGCGGAGCTGGCGGGTGGGGGTGTAGAAGCTGAGTCGTCTGTTGAGGTAGGCTGGTCCGGAGTTGTGGAGTGCTTTGTGTGCGTGGGTGAGGAGCTTGAAGGTTATCCTCTTGTTGACAGGGAGCCAGTGCAGGTCTCTCAGGTGGGGTGTGATGTGGCTGCATCGGGGGATGTCGAGGATAAGACGTGCAGAGGCGTTCTGGATGCGTTGCTTTCTTTCCATATTTAGGCGGTGCTCTTATGGTGTGTATCTTTATGCCGGACCCGCTCCCCTGCAAAGACTAGACCGCTAACCTAGTCTGGGCGAAAAGATCACTTCCGGTAATTCCGAGACCGGGAATGTTGCAATCGTGGGGGTTTATGCTACCAAATTATAAAATCAGCCCAGTATGCTGTTAATAAAAAACAAAAAAATGCCATTCCTGAAAATTGTCATAAGACATGGACTACTGTCCCCAATTGATTGTGCTCACATGGCGAGACAACCGCCGATCGTGCGTGAAACACCAGGGATCATGTTTCCACCTTATCTCTATTAAGGATGTAAATAATGGGAAGGGGCCTCTAGTGGTAGGCATAGAGAGACCTAGGGAAATAGTGCGTAATAATGCATGAAGTTATTGACACCAAAAAAGAGGGGTTATTATTGGACCGTGAATGAATATGGTCCTCGTGACAAACATTGTTGTTCAGTTATTTGTCCCGCCAAGCCGTTCTACTGAGGTGATGTCAATAGATATATTAATACTAGAAAAGGGTGATATCCTAGTATTTCAGGGAAAGTCGCAGGGACCTGTGGTTGGCACTTTTTGGTGCTATATTCATTTAAAACTTTAAAGATTTATCTCTCCAGCTCCTCTAATTGGATTTTTGATGTTTTGGTCTCTTTTTGTTCATGATGTGTTTTTGACTTTTCATCTGTTTTGGTACTTCTAAATGCTTTACAGTTTTCTTAAGTTAAGCCTGTTTGCCATAGCTACCTGGGGTTGAGCTCAGGTTTAAACTACTGAAAACTTTACTTTAGCTAGCAGGAAGAGTACCATTATAACTTGTTGTGGACTATCATCCTCCCAACTAATAATCCACTTTCTCGTAAGTTGCAAATGAATTGGAAAATATCACAGTGGTAATTGGCATAAGGCAGTAAACCTGAATGAGAAGTTATGTACCTAAGGATGTAAGGAGACACAGTCTGTATAAGGTAGGAAAGGGTGATGCTGTGAATAGGGGTGGGAGGAGCTTGTGGAGATGAACTCATAATTCCGCGAAGTTGCACAAAAACTCAGTTGAATTCCGTGGAGTTCTGCGAGCTGGCAGAATTGTGGAGGCTGATGTTGAAAGGAGTTGGCAGGCTCCACCATGTAGAAACGCACCTCATCACTCAGAGCCAAGCACTTCTTGAACCCCTGTAACCCCTGCCTCCCTCACAGCCCTTGCGCACTCACTCACCGTGGTTCAGCTGGAGCCTCCACAACACATATCGAGGCCGGGCATGATGTTTTTTTTCTCCCTCACAAAGCCTCCTCCTCGACTGGTGCTGAGGTGCGCGTCGGCACCATAGGCCATCTATGGGTCGCAGGCTTCAAGGCTGAAGGCAAGGATCGGAGCGGAGCAGCCAGTGTGCACTACTGTGTGCCGACTGCTGAGCCCGGAACATGGAAGGCAGCAGAGCTCAGCTAGGGTGGGCAGAGGAGGGCAAGGAGGAGCAGGATTTCATGTGACCTCGAGTGCGACTCAAAGGGAGAAGGAAGCCAAGGCAGGCCTAGCTGACACACAAGCCACATCGGCCGTAGAAAGAGCTTTGCAACAAGCCCCGTCCACACAAGTGGATGAAGAGATGTGCTCACCTGACTATCAGTCTGATGCACACTCTGCAAAGCACGCATCATCACCTATGAAAAGAGGCCCAAACAATGTCTTGATTCCTCAACATCAGGTGGAGGCTACAAATTTAGTTTAATTTTCTTATGTCTCTCATGAATATCGCCGGTAAACTCCATTATGCTGAGGTTGCGGAGTTTCTGTCAAACTGCGAGCAGAGCGTGGAGTGAGCAAAACTCCGCAACCTCCGCTGGTGGAGCAGAGTTAACCGCTAGCTGTGAACAACTTTGAGGACTAAAGTTAGGAATTCACAGCAGGCATACTGTGCCCTGATTCAGATTCTTCCTGTGTATAGGAAAGAGATCTAGGGATGTTGTACAGCATGTGAGGCCTTTGCTCCATCTCCCGGGGCAGTGAGTGGTTACTGGGTATTCTTCTTGGTGGAACTGTCTTTTACCAATGGTTTCACACAGCATTTGATGCAACAGCTCAAATGACCAACTACTCCTGATTCTCCAAAGATACATTTAGCAAACACTCATCATTTACTCCAGGAGTTGATATTAGGTTTTGGTGTCTGTACAGGATGACACAGTTTTCACACAAAATAAAATCCATATAACAATAGGCTTTTTTAAATGAAGTAAATGCAGGGCCTCTAACGGAAGTCACAATGCATAAGGGTAGATGATCCAGGCACCTTAAGGGCGGAAGATACTACCCCAATTACAATTTTAGTGCATAGATGTAATTATGAAAGCTAGATTTAACAGAATACATTTTATTTTATTTGAACTGATCACAGTCTGTAACATCCTTTAGCAGTACATCTTTCTATCATTGGGCAGCCATGAGACTAAGTACCAGACACTTAAACTAACTCAGTCAGTGGATCATAGCACTATATCTGCAAAGATATGATCTCCCCATTGTCCCAGTGTCCACTACAGTTGGGTTTCAAGAAAGATTGTTAAGTATGCTAGAACCAACCCCCTGTGATATCATGACCAGTACTAAATTGACCACTACCCAAAAATGAACATGGAACCTAAACTATACAAACGGCGCAACACTGGTTTGCAATGCAAAAGTGGACATAGACTTAATTTATTGGGGTGTCCAGTGTAATAGGGCCTCTAAACTCTGATACTCGTAAATGGGGTTATCAGACTGGCGGGATCAGCACAGATGGCATACTTCTCCCAAACTCATTGAAGAACTTGGAGTAAGAAGAAAAGAGCAGTGGCAGGTGTTTCATTCACATCTTCCAGTCTTAGCTCTTAGTTCAGTGAATTAGAAAGCTTCTTCACCTCCAGAAATGTAACCCTTTCACTTTCTGATCTCTGACATTCACTTGCCTCTTGATCTTTCTCATTCTGCAGCTGTGCCTTGATCTTCTCCTGTGTAAGCTCTTAGGCTCATCTTACTGACACACTCCAACTTAAGCCATTTAATCTCTGTCAAGATTGCGATAGCTGAGATAGAGGAACTGTGAGCAGGAGCTCTCTGGAAGGGTTCTGTACTGGAGTTACCTGCTAGAGTTTGTTTGATGTGTTTGTCAGGTTATAACCATAGGAAGGATTTCACATATCTGAATGACTGCATACTTGGCATTCCTGGGGTTACAGAAATTCAGAATATCGCTACAGTTATGTAGCACAACACTGAATAACAGAACGTGTCCTTTCTGAAGCGCAAGTTCCTCTCCGAGAGGGAATCCTGGCTTTAAATAACAGATATTTATCATTATCCTGAGTTATGAGTTATATAATAGTCACCTTGTACATGGCCAACCATTTTAAATGTACTGACCATTATTTAGTGCTATCACAGGTCTTCTCATATCTGCAACTGTAGCCACAGCTCTTGAACATCTATGTGAGGCATTTTAGCCAAGTCCTAGGACTGTCAGTGAGTACTGGGCTGTATCCATGTTGTGTAGTTCATTTTACCACTGGTATCCCAGGGCTCAGGTATTATCACACTCTAAATGGATATGTAATTCCCTTTTACTTCCCACTTTCCAATGGTAGATTGTATCACCAGACAAGGCTTACTCTATACTTAGGCCTGATTTAAAGTTTAGCAGACAGGATACTCTGTCACAAATGCAAGAAAGTATCCTGCCTACCAGGACCTTGGTCTCACCGCCTCATTTAGAGACAGGTGGACCACACGTATTTAGTCGATGGAGTCCCTGTAGTCTTTGTAAATCAAATACTTCCTCCGACAGCCCCTACAGATCAGGGGCTGTCGGAGAAAGGACATTATACCATCCGCCCTACTTAGGGTGAATGGTTTAATGGCTTGTTTTCTTGTCTGTCACTACCAGTAAAAACTTGGCAGTGAGGGAAAGGAAAAAATCAATAATGACCCCTAAACCCTGGAAGGTCCACTTTGGAAGTTTGTTTTTGAAAATGAAAAACGTTTGGAAAATTTGATGGCTGACCGTCATTGCTGACGGAACTGTCCATCAAACCTTTCCTACATTGACAGGAACCAGCATGACAGCGGTTGCTGTCAATTTAAAGAGATGTCTGTGGGGCCTGCAGGAATCTCTAAAGTTTGTGGACAGGATGTCTGTAAGGATGATGGAGTAAAGTACTCCATCCCCTTGACGGACATTAACCCATCAGTTAAACTCTAAATTAGTCCTTTAATCATGAGAGAGTGATAAGTTTGGAATTCAGTCGACTCAATGTGTAGTTAGTCTTGCATCCCACAAACAGTAATCAGCTTTCATTTACATGTAGGACTTGTAGGTAAGTTACAATAAGTATGATACATTAAGTTAGAATGTCCCCTCTTGGGCTGAGATACAACCCCAAACATCATGTGACCTCTTAGAACCTGAAGCCAGGAGAACTAGATTAAACAGACACCTTTGTACTGAGCTTAACAGTGCTCTTTAGATGTATGGCTTTCTGTCCTTTGTGTAGCTCAGTCCAATTCAAGATGTTATGATTGGCCTGCCCTTTGTCTTAGTTCCCCTTGCTTCTGGTGGAATACTGGAATACTGCACTGTTGAGATGATGCAGCTGTGCAAATTGTGACAAAGACCGAAAAGCCCACCATCGAAAATTGAGCCAGAACCACAAATACTGAAGGGATGCTAAATGCTGGAAAATAAAACGGGCACAGACTCAAGTCACTGTGGAGTCCTTAAATATGTGCCACCTTCAAATGGCCACTTCCCTACCAACCAGAGCATGAATCATCCTTTTATAACTCTTTCTGACTTTTCTTCATTAGAAGGGGAGGAGTAGCAAATGGTCATGGGCATGTTAATTGAGAAGTCACAAGTCATATTTCCCAGGTTCCTGATGGGCCAGCATTTAGAGTTGCGTGGACAGGATACTCCATTGCAAGTGCAACAAAGTTCAATACCCTCCAAACCCTTGATCCCCCTGCCTGATTTAAGGACAAATGGACTCTGTGGCATAATATAGGCCCCCACATCCCCACAGTGCGGGGGCCCCTGAGCTCCAGGGAGCCCCTCAGTACAGTACCCTAGCCTGAGAGCTCCTGAGTGAGTATGGATGGGGGCCCTTCCATGTACTTTGCAGGGGGGTCCCCTCTCATTTCTTTATGCCACTGGATGGACTGTAAGTATTCTGTCAACGGAGCCTCCGTTGGCTCTGTTGACAGAATACTTCCTCCGATGGCCCTATACAGTAGAGGCCATTGGAGGAAGGACATTACACCATCCGCCCTATTTAGGGCAGCTGGTGTAAAGCTTTTTTCCTGCCAATCACGGCCAGGAAAAATGTGTGGCAGTGAGGGACAGGAAAAAATCTACAATGACCCCCCACAGCCTGGGAGAAAGCTCCCAGAGTGTGGGAGTATATATTTTTCCTTCATAAAAAAAATCCTAGTTTGAGAGTTTGTTCTAGAAAAACAAAAAAATATGAAAAGTTTGATGGCCGGCTATCATGCCTGATAGTACAGTCCGTTAAATCTTTTCAATATCATCAGAAACTGCCATGACGGCAGTTCCTGTAAATGTAGAGAGATATCTGTGGGGCCTGTGGACATCTTTACATTTGGTGGGTGGGATATCTGTCAAAGTGATGGAGTAAAGTACTCCACTGCCGATCGGACATTAATCTATCCACCAAACTGAAAATCAGGCCCTAGGTTTCCCAGGCAGCCACAGCAGGTGTAACAAAGCATGCATCTGGCAAAAATGTGATTGCAGCTCGGAATTCAGCCAATGGTGAAGCTACAATGATACAGGTCCTGGTATTGCTTCGGGAACAGTAGAACTACAAGGGCCTTAACCTTGATTCATGGAACCTCCTTCTTGTTCAGTATGCAATGTGCCCTAACAGAGAACACCAATCATACATCTCATTTTTTCAATCATCCATTACACGTATAGGAATAATGACAAAGCACACATTCAATGGAATCCAGTTACAGGGAACTGAACAGCTTTCATGGAGAGGGTTGGCAGGCATCTCTGCTAGCTGTACAAATGCTGGTGTCCTTGACCATCAATCAGTTGCCACCAATAATTGATCTCCCCACATCCTGGTTAGGGTACATTAGCCACCCTCTACCTTGGGGATAAACATTGGGTGGCTCTTAGCCAAGCTGCGGCTTGTGTTCTGCTGGGGAGCAATGCAAAACATTATAAAGCACTTATGATGAGTTTATAAATAGAAAGTCAGCCAGACAAGCCAAAAACTGTCACAATAACAAAGCTGTCTGCACAACATAATGACTTATTAATGTGTTTATTTGATAAATGAACAACACGTGGCTTTTTTTATTAGAAATGCTCCCTAGGAGGATCAGCAGTAAGGTACAGGCATCAGTTTGATTGCTGCAAAAATACATAAACAATGATAACAAATAGTGACAAATGAGAATTAAGTCATGGTTGGACAAAACAGCATTTCAGTACATGACGCGGTTGGGGCAATAGCTATATTGTCCCTAGATCTAATATTTAATATCCCAAAAATGGGTTATTTTATGAGTGATTCTAAAGAAACATTTTAACAGTGAAGAAAATTGATTTTGAACCTCTCTTCCATGTTTTACAAATACCTCGTCGATCTTTTCCCCTGTTGTCGAGTGCCAAGCGATTCACGGATGGCCACTTGCCTTTAGTGATTCCCCATGCAATCGCAGTGTAGAGACAACAGATAGGCTCTTTCTAGCCTCACCAATGAGATATTAGAACATTAGCAAAGGTGAACAAAAGAAAACTAAACAAGAAAATAGTCTCAATATTATGGAAAATCAATCTCATAAATTCCACATTGCATTCTGCCATAGTGCGGAATATAGCCCAAATTACTACATACCTGTCTCCTACAACCAGAATATTCTAGATGATCCAAGGGCAGTGCTCCTTTTATCCTTTGCAGAAAATCAACGCAGGATCATTTCCTCGCTCTGCATCTTTCTTGTCCCTAGCTGAATAAAAATTAGAAAAATGTGAAAGCAGTCCATGCTCCCCAACATGACCCTGGAAATTAGTTGTGAGAGTTACACATGCACAGAAACCTATATTGGAATATTATATCATATTGCATTATCATGATATGGTCAAAAGAAGAGAGTTAATTGGTCAGAGCTCCTTAAATTATTAGTAAATGTCATAGTGTTAAATCCAATCAACATTAGATAGAGCAGTAAAACCTACCTTTGGGTAACAAAAAAGATGTGGTGGGGAGGAAAGGGAAAAAGGGTCATTTCTATTGGTGAAGAGAAATTAATTTTATCCTAGATTTTAAACACTCATTTGTAGTCCAGTCAAATGTTCCATGTTAATTCCCACAGGCATTTTGGTAGAGTAGACCAATATAAAGTATCCCAAAGGTGTGGTAGTACACATGGATTTCTAGAGTCATGTTCATGGACTATTTTAGCAAGTGAAAGTTTTTCACCGCATGACATGCTTTACCCACACATTTGCAGTTGTGTTGAATGACTCATTTAAATCCCATTGCCATGTTGTAAAAATAGTAAAACGTAAGTTAAAGCATTCAAAACATGCACTTGTGGTTTACAGATAATCTTTCCATGTGAGACTGATTGATGGGTTAGGATGCTGAACATAATGATAGTTAGCAACAACATTTTAAATTTTATGTGACACTGAGATCATTTGACAAAGGGAAGAGAAAGACATCCACCTCCTCCCCAATTAAGTCCACAATCAGTCCTTCTCAGCTTTTGAACTAGGGACAACTAGCTACTTAAACTAAAAAAAAAAAAAAAAGTTTTAAGATGATACTTAATCTTCGCCCCCACAATCATGAGGGCAAAAGAAGGCATGTTGCATGCAACTCTAAAGAACCACAAAGAAGGCAGAAGTCCTTAGCACTAGCTACCCTCTATAAAGGGGTTTATGCAGAAGACTAATTTTCCCCACACATTTGGGTGGACACACCAGGAAGACCTGGACCTGCCCTAAGTACACCTTTAGACCCAAGTAAACTATACAGTCAAAAATGCAACCTTAACACGTAAAATTATTAAATATGTCCTTCCTCCTACTGAGTTCCCTACCATAATTTAAGTCGTAGTACTCTCTGGATTGGACTGCTCAAAAATTCATTCACAGATGAAGTTGCTTTGGGCAAACTGAGCTATACATAATACAGAATGTTAACAATGGGAGGAGTTAATCAGTTTTTATTGGGAAATAAGCATTTTGATAAACATATTACAAAACAATACATGTGCACTGAATAGAGAATACATCACACATCTCCCCCAAAGCCCATGAACCAACAGCACACAACATTTGGTGGTACACCGCATTCTCTCAGTGTCAACATAGCTACTAGCTATGCTGAGTGCTATGGCCCAATGTTTGTAGATTTCAATGGAGTGCAGCACATGGCCTCCCATGTTACGTCTCAATCATGTGCATAATGTTTTGGGTTGGCTGCAGTCTTTAGCCAAAGTCTTTGTCTAGCCTCCATGACCAATGCATCTTTGTGCAGACCCTGAAAAAAGACCTGTGGGAAGGACATGGCTGTTTATGGGTGCTGGATCACAATGGAAACTGGGCCCAAGCAGGGGCAAGGATACTAGGGATCCTGACAAGAATCACATACAGCTAGGAGCCACAGTTTCAAAACAAATCCCAGTTTTGCAGAGCAAAAGAAACGTAAGGCTTGATGAACCATTCCTACTCATGCCGGCAGCTGTAACATAGATCTATGGGTCTGAAGATCCCACAAAGGTTGCTGCTATGTAAGATAATCTGAGCAAGGGTTCGGCAGAAGTGGTGTCCCCTCCCCCAGATGTATTGTGTCATTGAAAGCATGCTTTTAAAGACCCTCCTATTAATTCATTGAATCAGGACTACAACAATCCCAAATGACAGACCTGAGGATCCTACATTGTGAGCCACTCTACAGTGCGGGCCTGGGAATGCTGCATTCAGAGATTTTGATAGGACTATGTGATGTATTCTTTGCAAAAAGTCTAACATAGAAATGGGCACCCTCCCAAACCACCTACAATCCAGCAAAGATTTGTTGAGCACCCAAACAAGGACATTAAAACATAGTGTATGAAGAAGGGGTGCCAAGCAATGAATACAACTACAATGCTTGAATCTGTGTTTCTGCAGAAATTTAGGCTAGGAACCTGTACATATAAGCATATTTAGATTCTTGGTCCCTGAACACTGCAAAGGGGAAACCCATGTAAACCAATAGGCTAGACTAGTATGCAGTGATTACTGTAAGTGGAAAGACACAGCTGATGCTATCTATTGTGCAGACACAGAACAGCGTAGATGAACCTTCACAATCTGACTTGCTGAAAGCTATCTATTACTCAAGAATAACTCTCACAATTGAAACAGATATAATTTCAATAGAGATTTTGACATGTATTCTGTATTTCTTGCTCGACAACTGCCCAGAAATGGGGTTTTTAGACCCTCTTGTGCTAAAGACTAGTCAGCGCACCAGCCTGAGATAGAAACCTGATGGACTGCAACCATCCAGCAACACAATGACTATTACTTGAGTGAGATGTGTTCAAGATAACAATCAATTCTGTGAGATGTCACAGGGATAGTTACAGGAAACCAAACCCCATTTCATCATGGGAAGGCGCACTCAAGAACATAAGGAAACCAGGACTATATTTGTATGATTTATTTAAAACCAAATCATATCCACGTACATACAATCTGAATAGTTAATATTATAAAACCTAGCAAAATAGTGGTAATGATACTTATCGGGAGGGTGAATAAAAAATATTGTAAATTTGTGACAATATTATCTTCATATCAATATCTGCAACCCCACCTTCCTTTCATCTAACTTAGCAAAATTTATCAGCAAAAGAGGCTTACTTTGAATTTCAGAGATGGTTCACACCCCCACATCTTTTCTGAGCAATAGAACCGATGTTTGGCAAAGTAAGAGCATCTGGTGTTGTCATCTGTGTTTACAGGCAGAAGATAAGCGCACCGAACAAAGGCTAGATGTGCCCCTGGTTAGTCTTCAGCAAAGGAAGTTGATTATAGTTCTGTATGATCCTCAGTCTCAAGTCTCTGTACGAAGTTCCTCTCTATCTCATTTCTTTCTGTTTTTAGTTCATATACTGACTCTGAACATTGTTGAACATTTTCAGAATAAACAATTAGCAGTAAAGCCATAGCAGCATTCATGTAAACTTTTTTTAAACATAGGCTATTATTTAAAAACAAGTAATGAGAAGTGACGCTTTTATGAAGCATTGTTCGTTATTTAAAACAATCACTGGTATAGAAAATGCAGTCCATGAAGAAAACCATAAATACATTAAAGCTGACTTAATTATCACTTTGCAATGAATAAGGACATCAATAAATCTGCATTTATATCTTAAACCTTTTTTACCTAAATAGACAGCTTATATAATTCGAAAAGGAGGATACCTAAAAGTGAAAATATAAGATGATTATAACATGCCTTGGGAGCGATAATAAAGTATATGTTATGAATATATATATCACACAGTGACATTCACCACTGTGTAGTGATAATTGGGTCAGACTTTCCATATCAAGAGCGATGTTTGTTTTGCTAATAACTTTGTTACCTTTTGACGAATCTTCCCAAATGTTTCCAAAAAAAGTTCATCAACCTCAGCTACTTCCTGGAAAATTACAATGTGATCCGTCAAGTGCGCACCGAGAAAATGGGGCCTCAAAACATTTTTTTCCCAATGCAATGTCCATAGGGGAAAATTAGACAATGATTCAGAAAAAATAACTGAATAGAATAACACAAAATTTGGTGGACAGCTAGATTTTTACCCAATGCATTATTTGATATGATGTCATTTTGTTCAGGCGTTTTTAATTAAGGTTAAAAAAAGAGCTAGCTAGTGTACTTTCACGCTCTTTAGGAGGCTTCGCAAGAGGACGGATGGACTGTGATGCCATGCGTGTGGGTGGAGATAGAAGCAGAATCACTGAGCTGCTGAACTGGTGGGATACATGAGATGCTTGACAAGAGAGGAAACTCTTATCCTCCAGCACACGCTAATATCAACATGCAATAAGTACAGTAGTATATGATCAAAATTTCCACAAATATTTCTTTATTCTTGTGATCTTTTGTTCAGCTCTTTAGTCCTTAGCCAACATGTCCTTCGCATAAGGGAGCTAAACCCATGACTTCATCAGGGCTAAAAGATACAGAACACGCCATTGTAACGCAACATTCTGTCCTTTATATCATTTGCATCTCAAAACCGGTGACATTTGAGCAAAGCATTGCCATATATTCAGTTTCTCAAGGTGACTTATGGTGGAAACCCATGCGCATTCATAACATACATAGTTTGACATCCATCTGTATAATCTGTAACAATATATTATACACTTATGAATCCTTATGATAAGATCCAACGGTCTATATTCTGATGAATCAGTAATCACTTAATATACTGTTTAACATTAAATCGGTGTAACGTAAAACATCAGTTACTTTGGGTTCATTCAGATGTTTAAATTAGTGCTGCCGAGATATCGCATCTCCAACTATGCTTCTCCAATCTGTGTTCATAATAATTTCAATAAAATATAGAAAATCACCCCTGTGTGTTTATAAGTTGTGCACAGTATTGCTATGGATTATTAGGAAAGTGTACCTGTTTGTTTGTTAAGGACTATCCGTTTAAGAGAAAATATATATGAGCAACACGAAAACACTCAGTAGTTAATCCTAATCATATACCCATCATGGTAACATCTTATCCAAGTGTCTCAAACAAGTAATACTAAGACCTCCTACCTTAAAGCCGGTTGAATTTCCGTCCCGGCATGGACATAAGAAATTTCTAGGTGAAAATGAAAAATTGCAGTATCTTGATCGGATATTGGCATCAGTTAACGAGGGATCCAGAGTGTTCTAAAGAAACACTCAAACCCGCTCTCCAGATTCAATTGTGCTCTTGATAGGAGTGTGTCACCGTCTTCTCATGACATGACTTGCATTTCTTGCACACCCTTCTCCTTTAAATATAATCACATATAAGATGAGAGAAATCTATCTATTATTTTACCTGCTTGACTGAAAACAGAAAGACACTGGGCTCTTGATCGTGAGCATAATAAATGTATAGTGCTTACCATATGGCGCTCACTATCTTCGTGCCCAGCGAGCGAGTACGCTCTGTCTTCCGCATGCGACCGGCCAGCGTGCAGCCTCCATAGATAAATTCAAGTGAAAGAGGACTACGGTTTAACTATTACAACGGGTCATCCAGAATTTCGGTCCCCATGTTGGAATACACTACTGAGTGAATATCATCTATTTCATTATTTAAATCTTATTGTCCATACCCATCTCTATTTGTACTAAGAGCCAGTATTGATTATCAATAATTGTGAGGAGTAACTACATTCCCCTATCTTGTCTGAATATTGTTTACTCAAGAGTTTGTTTCTTGAGTATGCACAGTTGGACCTGTCATATCGTCCAGCAGTATCAGTCATTCATAGCTTGATCAGCCAATTTTCATTTACTTAGTATACAAATTACCCTAGTGGTGTATGGATGGCAAAACCTAGTATTGGTGATTTCAAATTACACCGTGATAATATTCAGGTGTATTTGTTAAGGAATGCACAGTTGGACCTATCATATCATCAAGCAGTATCTGTCAATCATAAATCGATCAGCCAATTTCCATTTGCTTAGTATACAAATTATTCTAGTGGTGTACTGATGGCAAAAACGTAGTATTAGTGATTTCAAGCGATGACATAGTATTATGTGAGCATCAGTGCGTCCTCAATGAAGTGTTGATACTACCAGTACATATATGTTTAGTTCGTTCATTCGCCCAGAAGATATTGAAGCTCATGATCTGTGTTGAGACCCATTTCAACACATCTCAAGCGTAAAATCCACATTGCCTCCTTTATCCGTAGGGTGAGTTCTCTGTTCTCCTGACAGGGGCGCTTTGGCACCTTCTCCATGCCATAAAATCTGAATTATCTGCAGGGGTGTGGAATTTAATAAAATATCTACTTGTTCACGGGGCAGGTTGCTTCATAAATCTACTTGTCCTGGAAGAAAATCCACTTGTCCCTTTGGTGCCATGTAGTGCGGCGACAAATTATGGCAGCAATCTCATTATATAAGAGCTCTGATATAGCCTCTCTGATTATGCCAGGGCTCAACCATAGTAGTGTTTGAATACTTGCAATCCCCTTATGTTGCCACATTTTCGCAGATCTACATACTGAGGCTGAAGGTAGTGGTAAGCAATAGATCCAGGGTAAGAATGCCCTTTTGAGTCTGTGCAAACCTACTAACGTGCATGTTTTAAGGGTTTTCAACAACTCTTCACTAATATTTTGGCAGAATTAAACCTTCCTCAGGAGTTGGGAACAAAGTGGTTGGCGGGAAATTGAACTTGCAAACACTCAGATTTTCGCATGAGCAAATCTACTCATGCATATTTGCTCATGCTAAAATGCAGTTCACAAATATTTTCTAGGAGTACTATTTCTTGTCCTACTTCTGTAAATTCTTGGGAATTCACGAAAGCCGTATAGCTGCACTTAATGCAAGGACATATACCATGGGTGCACTTTTGAGACTTTCTTTAATAATTGGGCTCCGAATTTGGTCTGGCGTTGACCATGAACTTTTGCGTTTATTAAAATTCTGTCTCTCTCTCTCTCTGTGTATCGGCTGGCTTCACTGTGAGTGACCACATTCTGCTCTTTCACAAGGAGCATGTAGGCACACAAAGGAGTTTTGTTTAGTGCCAGTAATTACTGTGGCAATGTGTGCTTTTTGAGACCAAAAACAATTTTTGTGTTTCCCAATGTTTGTTATAATGGTGATGACCCGGCAGCTCCCACACCAATAAGGTTTTACAAAAACCATGCCAAAGCAATTCACGCATTGACAAAACTAAAAAGCTGGCCACCAATTTCAGACCTACTGGCTTTTCCAATGCTTGTTTATTTTTGTTTCCCATAATCTTATTGAAACTGGTGACACTGATTTTCCATTATGAATATTTTTGGGAAATACTAGCATGCATCAACACATGTTACTAAATGATGCTGCAAAGAAATGGTACCTGAAATTTTACAGTAGTTTAGCGAATTTTTCTTTTCCTGCTTTCATTTTTTTATGAACATTTTATTTTGAAAGCAAAGAATCATCAATCTTGTTTCCAAGCTTCTGCCAATATTTGCATCAAATCAGAGAGCATTCTGGGAACATTATACATAGCCTCATATTGCTAAACTTTGAAAATGTGTGTACACATTTTTATACTGGAACCACTGTCAGTTGTGCAGTCAGAGCTTACGACATTTGCTTAGAGCACTCACCCTAACAATAAAGGCTTTCAATTAATGAACCATAAATACAAGTTTGAACAGCATTAATATATGGACAAAAATATTACCTTAACTGCAGACAGTGCCCTTCCCTGATCCATAACTTGGTACTGCAAACTGGCAGCCAAAGGGTTTGTGTTGCAGGGGCTTGGGCCTACTCCTCCCAAGGACAAAATACACATGAAAACTTGTTGCCCTTGACCCCAAACAATATGTCCTGGGCGTTGGGCTATAGGAATTCCACATCCCTGGATCTGTGTTTGTCCTGCATCTCACATGCTGCAAAATGCGCAGCTATGGGATATCTCATATGATTGTCTTTTACTGCCCTCATGTGCTCACTGATCTTATCTTTGATAGACCTAATAGTACTCCCCACATATCTGCATTTGGCAAAAGAGGGCCTGAAGAGCCTGGGGGGTCGGTGGGGGACTGAGGCCCATGGTGGCGCCCCAGTGCCGTGAGCACTGTAAACCCCATGAGTGTCAGGGGTTCTGACATAGGAGTGGTGTGGAGATCTGTCATCGAGCACGCTGCACTCCTCCCCTGAGCCCTCCTCCTCCGAGCCGCCTGAGCAGCCCGATGTGATTCTCCTGCGGCCCTGGGACCCTCCCTGTCGGTGCTTCACTACCAGTACAATGCGTAGCTAAAAGGAGCCTTAAGGTGCAATCAAGGAGGAGACGGGAACCGTGAGTGAGTTTTAAGCCAGCTTACTCCTGTATGTTTGTCTCCGGTCCCTTGCCACCCTCGTCACCCACTACACCTTGCTCCCCGTCACACCCTGCTTCTAGCTGTTCCCCAGCTGTGGCCCTTGTCACTGGCATTAAAACTTGTATCTTATGCATCCATTGTCTGACGTAAAGATCTTTGCATTGTCAAATTGGGGAAAGGCAGTGGTGACGGCGTTAGAGCGCTGTCGGTTAGAGGTCGAGCACAGTGGATGCAGAGGGGGCCTGTTTAGGTCCAGTGCAGCTTCCATACTACTGGTGTGCTCCCCCCATCGTCTAAGCTACCTTAGCTTATCAGTGAGTAAGGCCCAGAATAGGCCTTGGGTTTCAAGGCAAAGCCTGGTGGAGGCATCAAAATCGGAACTGGGAGTAACAGATGTACACATAGTGCCCATTTTTAGCTCTTTACCCACAGCACCTACAACACCGATTCCATAGGTGGAATCTAAATGGCCCAAGTTCCAGCAATGAGAACACAAAACTCAAATGTTTTATATGCTCCCAACACAGACATAGGGCCCTCTCCCTGGAAAGAGAAAAGACTGTCTATACTTCCTCAAGATCTCCATCCAGCGAAAAAGTTGGAGTGGCCTGAAAACCCTGATAAGGTCCAGCTGTGCTTCCCAAGTATCAAGCAACTCACAAAAGGAGAGCGATCAATAGGGGACTTTTGTATTGAGGTTGCCAAAGGATTAAATAAGTCAGCCCTTATAAGCCCGGTATATCAACATCATTCTGAGAGGCCGGTAGGGGGCAGAACGAAACCAATGAGTGAAGGCTGTCCAAACGCAAAAAACATAAATGTGAACAGGTAACAAAACAGCGTTTAACCCCTTCGGTGCGCAGGACGGCCAGGAGCCGTCCTGCGCCACGGTGCTCGTTTGCGCAGGACGGCTCCCGGCCGTCCTGGAACATGGCACCGGAAATCCCTCTGGTGCAAGCACCAGAGGGTATTCTATTTCTCCTGTAGCCTCGGGAGCTGGGAAGAGCTTCCCCAGCTCCCGAGGCTCCCTTTCAGTGAAATGACGATCAGCGTGCACGTCGCGCTGACGTCATTTCACTGAAACAGAACTGAAATGAGCCTTTAGGCTCATTTCATTTTCACTTCTACGTGCTCAGGGGGCTATCTCAGCCCCCTGAGCACGTAGAAAGACGGGAGAGGTATCATTGGAAAGGGGAGAATCTCAGGAGGGCGATCCCCAAGCAGCGATCCACCACTAGACACCAGGGAGGGGGGAGCGGCCCCTTGGGCAAGGGCCTTTGCTCCCCCCCAAAGTTATATTGGCCATATTCAGTCTTTCTGCCCCCCCTGGGGGGCAGATGGGGGCAGCAGCCCCAATCTGGGGGGCAGAAAGCCCACTTGACACCAGGGATTTTTATATTGGCATATGTAATTAGGGTGGGGGCTGTCCAAAACGGGCACGCCAATGCCCCCACCACCATTACAGCCTTTCTGCCCCCCCCGGGGGCAGAAAGCCCACTTGACGCCAGGGATTTTTTTATTGGCATATGTAATTAGGGTGGGGGCTGCCCAAAACAGGCACGCCAATGCCCCCACCCCCCGCCACCATTACAGCCGTTCTGCCCCCACCTAGGGGGCAGATGGGGGCAGCAGCCCCCAATCTGCCCCCCCGGGGGGGCAGAAAGCCCACTTGACGCCAGGGATTTTTTTATTGGCATATGTAATTAGGGTGGGGGCTGCCCGAAACAGGCACGCCAATGCCCCAACCCCCACCACCATTACAGCCTTTCTGCCCCCCCTGGGGGGCAGATGGGGGAAGTAGCCCCCAATATGCCCCCCAGGGGAGGCCAAAAGCCCACTTGACGCCAGGGATATTTTTGTTGCCATATGCAATTAGGGTGGGGGCTGCCCAAAATGGCATGCCAATGCCCCCAACACCCCGGGGGGCAGAAAGCCCACTTGACGCCAGGGATTTTTCGTTCCCATATGTAATTAGGGTGGGGGCTGCCCAAAACTGGCATGCCAACGCCCCCACCCCCGCCACCATTACAGCCTTTCTGCCCCCCCCGGGGGGGGCAGAAAGCCCACTTGACGACAGGGATTTTTTTATTGGCATATGTAATTAGGGTGGGGGCTGCCCAAAACAGGCACGCCAATGCCCCCACCCCCGCCACCATTACAGCCTTTCTGCCCCCACCTAGGGGGCAGATGGGAGCAGCAGCCCCCAATCTGCCCCCGGGGGCAGAAAGACCACTTGACGCCAGGGATTTTTTATTGGCATATGTAATTAGGGAGGGGGCTGCCCAAAACGGGCACGCCAATGCTCCAACCCCCACCACCATTACAGCCTTTCTGCCCCCCCTGGGGGGCAGATGGGGGAAGTAGCCCCCAATATGCCCCCCAGGGGAGGCCGAAAGCCCACTTGACGCCAGGGATATTTTTGTTGCCATATGCAATTAGGGTGGGGGCTGCCCAAAATGGCATGCCAATGCCCCCACCCCCCTGCCACAATTACAGCCTTTCTGCCCCCCGGGGGGCATATGGGGGCAGTAGCCCTCAATATGCCCCCCCGGGGGGCAGAAAGCCCACTAGATGCCAGGGATTTTATTTTGGGCAATTTTAATTAGGGATTTTTTTTTTTATTCGTGTAGGGGTAGGGGCTGCCCAAAATGGGCATGACAATACCCCCAGACCCCCCCCCCGAGAAATTCCAGTCTTTCTGCCCCCCCAGGAGGGCATATGGGGCAGTGGCCCCTGATCTGCCCCCCAGGGGGGGCAGAAAGCCCACTAGGCGCCAGCGATTATGCTGGCTTTTTTTATGCGTGGGGTGGGGGCTGCCCAAAATGGGCATACCAATGCCCCCACCCCCACAAAAAATAGCCACAGTCTTTCTGCTCCCCTTGGGGGCATATCAGGGTGAACCCCCCCTCCCCCGATTCCCCCCCCAGGGTGGCAGAAAGCCCACTAGGCACCGACTTTTTTTTAGCAATGTGCCTACCTGTGGATTTTGGGCCCTAGCGCAGCTGGCACATAGGGAAACCTAGCAAACCTGTACATTTTTGAAAACTAGACACCAAGGGGAATCCAGGATGGGGTGACTTGTCTGGCTCTCACCAGGTTCTGTTACCCAGAATCCCTTGCACACCTCAAACTTTGTTAAACAAAAAACACATTTTCCTCACAATTCTGTTGTGGGAAAGTTCTGGAATCTGCGTGGATCCACAAATTTCCTTCTACACAGCATTCCCCCAGGTCTCCCGATAAAAATGGTACCTTACTCGCGTGGGTGGGTCAAGTACCCGCGACAGGCAAGGGCCCAAAACCTAGTGAGGCGACATCAAAATTACCTATCACAAACCAACCTGGTTTTGCAAGGGGGGTCACCTGGGTTTTTCGCCCCGTGCTCGGCGGCCAGCTAGGGAAACCTACCAAACCCACACATTTCTGAAAACTAGACACCCAGGGGATTCCAGGGAGGTCTGGCTTGCGTGGATCCCCCAACTGTTTCTTACCCAGAATCCCCTGCAAACCTCACATTTAGCTGAAAAAATCACTTTTTCCACACATTTTTGTGTGGGAAAGTTGTGGCATCACCGGGCTGACACAAATTTCCTACCACCCAGCGTTCCCCCAGGTCTCCCGATAAAAATGGTGCCTCACTCGTGTGGGAGGCCCAAGTACCCGTGACAGGCAAGGGCCGAAAACGTATTGAGGCGACATCAAAATTGCCTATCACAAAACGACCTGGTTTTGCAAGGGGGGTCACCTGGGTTTTTGGTCCCGTGCTTGGCGGCCAGCTAGGGAAACCTACCAAACCCACACATTTCTGAAAACTAGACACCCAGGGGATTATAGGGAGGTATGGCTTGCATGGATCCCCCAACTGTTTCTTACCCAGAATCCCCTGCAAACCTCAAATTTAGCTGAAAAAAATCACTTTTTCCCCACATTAATGTGTGGAAAAGTTGTGACATCACCGGGCTGACACAAATTTCCTACCACCCAGCGTTCCCCCAGGTCTCCCAATAAAAATGGTGCCTCACTCGTGTGGGAGGCCCAAGTACCCGCGACAGGCAAGGACCCAAAACGTATTAAGGCGCATCAAAAGTGCCTATCACAAAACGACCTGGTTTTGCAAGGGGGGTCACCTGGATTTTTGGCCCCGTGCCCGGCGGCCAGCTAGGGAAACCTACCAAACCCACACATTTCTGAAAACTAGACACCTGGGGGATTCCAGGGAGGTATGGCTTGCATGGATCCCCCAACTTTTTCTTACCCAGAATCCCTTGCAAACCTCAAATTTAGCTGAAAAAATCACTTTTTTCCCATCTTTCAAAAAAAAAAAAAAAGTGCTGTATTTTGGCTAATTTCTGGGTCCCCTCCAGGGGAATCCACAAACCCTGGGTACCTTTAGAATCCCCATGATGTTGGAAAAAAAGGACCCAAATTTGGCGTGGATACCTTATGTGGTCAAAAAGTTACAGGGGCCTAAGCGCGAACTACCCCAAATAGCCAAAAAAAGGCTTAGCACAGGGGGGGAGAGGCCTAGCAGCGAAGGGGTTAAGAAGGGCTGGACCAACTATCCTCATTCAAACAAATATTGCCATTTCAGAGGGGAGAACCCCTCAGTGGGTCATAAGGATATTATGGAAAACATTTAGCACATAAAACTTACACCAGAAAAAGCAATAAACATAGGGAGAGGAAGCATACAGAGAGAAGCGACTGCTACCAATGAAAGTGAGAATTACTTTGAACTCGAAAACTGGAGCCCAACATCTGCAGGCCCTTGCCTCTTCCCAGAGGTCATAGTCAAGACTACTCCTCTGCCTAACATGAATTTGAGCCCGAGGCGACGGCCCCTACCAAAGTAGATGACAAAGCGGAGGACAATCTGTCTCCGTGTAGAGCTTCTGCAAAGTCTGAGGTGGAGGCGGAAGTAGAGGAAGGACTTGCTTTCACCACAGTAGCAGCAGAATATGGCCTACAGGACTCCCAAGTCTAGCTAGTGGGGGAAAGGGATAGAGCTGAAGAGGAAAAGCAAACCTATCACTGCCCTGGACCCCTCAGAGAGTCTGCTGACATGCTATACTGATGGCGTAGGAGCGGCAGGTGGCGATGCAATAATAAAAACCTTCATAGCTATTAGTAGGGCCATCAGTCTGCACGCCGATAAGCTTGACACCAAAATAAACGTGCTACAAACTCTGGCAACTGTTACTATGGCTCAGTCCGACAAGCAGTTGTAAGCATGCAGGTCAAACCGCCACTAATGGACTCTCCAGTGCATACCTTCATTATGGCCACAATGGCTGAGTCGCAGTCCTTCAGCCTCAATCAGGCAGCTCGATACAAAAGGGGATGATGGACGGAACGTTTGAGCCAATCAAACACTCACCCCCAGTCAACTGATCTGGGTTTAATCCATCATCATTCTTTAGCTCACTCCACCACCCCAGTTCAGACATGGCCATATGCAAATCAGTCTGACCCTGTGCCTCATGGGAACAGTCCAGCCCGAACTGCCAAGCCATGTCTTCCCTGGACCGGAAATAAGCCTCCTAGGACCGGTTTCTGGCATTCCAGCCATCATCAGCCAGGCTTGCTTGAATCCAGTGGCAAAGTGAGCAAGGGACCCACGTCTGGGCATACCCCCGCCAACTTAGGGCGAACAAAGCGATACAAAAGGGGATGATGGACGGAACGTTTGAGCCAATCAAACACTCACCCCCAGTCAACTGATCTGGGTTTAATCCATCATCATTCTTTAGCTCACTCCACCACCCCAGTTCAGACATGGCCATATGCAAATCAGTCTGACCCTGTGCCTCATGGGAACAGTCCAGCCCGAACTGCCAAGCCCTGTCTTCCCTGGACCGGAAACAAGCATCCTAGGACCGGTTTCTGGCATTCCAGCCGTCATCAGCCAGGCTTGCTTGAATCCAGTGGCAAAGTGAGCAAGGGACCCACGTCTGGGTATACCCCCGCCAACTTAGGGCGAACAAAGCGATACAAAAGGGGATGATGGACGGAACGTTTGAGCCAATCAAACACTCACCCCCAGTCAACTGATCTGGGTTTAATCCATCATCATTCTTTAGCTCACTCCACCACCCCAGTTCAGACATGGCCATATGCAAATCAGTCTGACCCTGTGCCTCATGGGAACAGTCCAGCCCGAACTACCAAGCCATGTCTTCCCTGGACCGGAAACAAGCATCCTAGGACCGGTTTCTGGCATTCCAGCCGTCATCAGCCAGGCTTGCTTGAATCCAGTGGCAAAGTGAGCAAGGGACCCACGTCTGGGCATACCCCCGCCAACTTAGGGCGAACAAAGCGATACAAAAGGGGATGATGGACGG